>JAVLVB010000583.1:389516-408624 GCA_032876305.1 Orestias chungarensis | reverse complement strand
TCTCCAACTGGATTAGGCTGTCAGGAACCAAGTAGGTTATAAAGTTTTACACAAACAGGCATTTAACATCCAGGAGGCATTTTTGGGGAAGATTGTGTTTCAACACAAAAGCTGGTCTGGTGTCTGTAAAAAAAAACAGGTAAAAATAAGGAATTTAATTGAAGTGTCAGAACTGGGTCACTTTTGCCCACAAACCTCCTGATCTTGAGAACATTCTTTAAAGACATCCTGGTTATATTGTAACTCCAATTTTACAACGATATTAGTTTTGTAGAGTTCATTGTCCTGAATTATGGTTTATGTTTCTGGTTTTTAGAGAGAAAAAAGGGTAGAAGTGATCTTCAGGCAGCTTTAGAGATTTAAAAGGGAAACTGGTTTTTCTGGTGGTCCTCCAGCAGGAGGAGGAGGAGGAGCATCCTCCCTCTTCCTCCACCTCCTCCCGCAGATCCTGTGAGCCAGTTTGCACCTGATCGCTGGGTGGATCAGCACCGGTCAGCAGAACCATGGGGGTCTCCACGTCCAATCTCCTGGATGGAGCCAAGTCCGCCCAAATCAAAAGTAAGATCCCACTCGTGGGGAAGCTGGACGCGCTCTGGTTGAGGGTTTCTCTCAGGACAAAGTTGGTTTTTGTTCGGATCGCTGTAACTGCGGCTGGTTTTTACCTGGACCAGCGGAGACCCGGGGCTCTGAAAGCTGCTCGGCGGGTTGCTGTGTTTTTGTTGGTTTGTTTGTTTGTTTGTTTGTTTGTTTTTCACTATGGTGGGAAACTCCCTGAGCTCAGGTGGAGGTGGGTGGAGGTGAGGATGTGATGCGGCTTCCTGGTTATCTGCCGGGGTCATCAGGGGACAGTGCTGCGTGGATCTCGGTGTGTCCGTAGACAGAACAGCAGGCTTTCATGTGCTGCTGGTAACCGAGCTGCAGGTGCACCTCCAGGAACTACGGGTACCTCTCGGGGTCAAACTCTGGGTTTTAATCTGCCTGGAGCTTCAGTCAGAGAAATTTAGCCCAATTCACACAGAACCTTTTTCATTTCTCAAAAGACCGCTGAGCAGTTTTGAATTCATTTACTAACTTATTTAGTGGGAAGGTTTTGGTTCTCCTTCCAGTGGGAGAGGATCCAAAGGAAGGCGGCCAGGAAGCAGCCTCATTAGATGATCTGACTGTCTCCATATTTGAATCCAGCTCAGATTAGGTAATGAAGTCCTCCTGTTATCTCAGGTCCCTTTGACCCAAACAGGAATCCTGGATGTCGGTCAGTCTGATTCCCTGTAGGTAAACTTCTGGATGAATCCCTGCTTGGTAGCCACACCCTGATAAGGTCACTGGTCATTAGGTGAAACTCTGATTCAGACCAGATTCATTTACACCAGAAGGAGCAAACTGCAAATGTGATGATCAAGACCTGGGTCAATTTAACAACTGGAGACTGTTTCAATGTGATTATGAGCATCTTGATCTAATTGGACATATTTTAAAGTAGGGCTTCGGTTAAAACGTACATTTTAAGGTTCTTTCACATTAATAAACTATATAAGAAAAAAAAAAAAGGTTTTCAGGACCTGCTTGATATTCCAAAGGCTACCGACTACATTGTGGATCTAAGGCTAAAGATTCAGTCTTGAGTTTTGTTTTTTTAAACAATCCTAAGAACCTTTGGACGCTTTGGCTTTGATGATTCTCTCTTTTATTTAGACTAGAAGTCCCAGAGAGGGGTCATTTAACATTTCTACCTTTGGAACTCAGAGACGGGTCGAATGACCTGAAGGATTTTAGCTAACATCCTATAATCACCGTCTTTTGTTGTGTAAATAAGGCCATTACTGTCGCACCACAGGAGGTTGTTGTTTTCCATTGAGTTTAGCCATTTAGTTTCTAGTTAGTTCTATTCAGTTTACTGTATTTGATAATATAAAGACTATACATATTGTATTTAGTTTAGTTTTATTTGAGCAAAAAAGCACTGAAACAATGAATCATTTTTTATATATTTTAAATAACGAATTAGAAATTTTAGAGCAAGGTACAGCTGTGAGTAATGACCAGAAGCATTTGTGTCTAAGTCAAGAGGACTGAAATTTCAGTGTGAAAAATATATAAAAGAACAACTGTTATTTGTTTCCATGCTTTTTTATTTTTTGTTATAAAAAAAATAAAAAAAATACAAGGAATAAAACAATTCCACACATATTTACAATAGGCTGCAGTAGGGGGCTGCATGTGTGTGTGTGAGTGACATGTCCTTCTTGTGTGACTAGCATTTCAGCACTCACTCAGCAGTCTGTCTGCACTGTCGGAACATACCTGGCACTGCCTGGGTATGTCCCTGGTACATTTGCCACATATTGTATTTGTAGCAGTCAACACATCTCTCAGTTGCACAATTGTTCGTGCATCGATAGTTGACCTGACACTTCGCACTTTTGCCAGGGCTGGGTGTGGAAGGTTGTTGCCGAACGAGTTTCTCCTTGCGTGCCTTCTTTTCACTCACATGAGAGTCACCTAACTCTTTTGCAAGCTCAACCAGGAAGTCCACCCGTCTCTCCAGCACCCCAGTGCATGCCTGATAAAGAACATGAGCATTCAGTGCTGCCATGTCAATCATGTTGTAGAACACGGCGACTGGCCATCTCCGTGTTCCTGCAGGCACGCTGTACTCCCGCACCATTTGGTCTATTACATCCACAACGCACTTGTATTGTGTGACCGTGTTTGGCTTCCTTTTGTTGGTATCCTCAGTCTCAACCACGCTGTGCATGCTGCTGAGAATGTAGACGGCCTTCTTTCGTTTGGGTGCATACACTGTCAGTGTGGCACCATTGGTTGAAAACACCTGGGTGGTGAATTCAGTGCGGTCCATTTGTCTAGTGGATTGAGGAATTTCCCGACGACTCTTGTTGACTGTGCCGAGGATTGTGGTTTTCCGGCTAAGCAGTTGTTGTGCAAGTGACAATGATGTAAAGAAATTGTCCGTGGTTACAGTTCTGCCCTTGTCCATGAATGATTCCATCAGCCTCATCACTACAGTTTCGGACAGTCTCTCCCCGCTGGGACGACTGGGGTCCTTGCCATGATATGGGAGGACATTACAGATGTACTTTGATTTCAAGTCGCAAGCCACCCAAAACTTGATGCCAAACTTGTCTGGTTTTGTTGCAATGTATTGCAGAAAACAGCAGCAAGTCTTTGACGGGAAAAGCTGTTCATCAATAGTGATGTGTCGACCAGGGTTGTAGGATGCGATGCAGTTGATGACAAACGATCTCCACACATCGGAGATTGCAGCAAACTTATCGGCCTCCGCTCGCTCACTGCGTGTGAACATGTCATCAAAGCGTAGGTGTTGCATGATGTCTTGGAAGCGGTTTCGGGCCATAGTTGCAATGATCCTTGAGTTTGCCAGGTTTGCTGACCAGCTGTCACGTAGTGATGGAACCTTGGTCACCCCCCGAAAGATAATGAGTGAAATAAATGCAATTAGTTCCGGGAGATCCATGAACCAATCTACCTGCTCCGTGTGACGTGCATGTTGAGTAGTCCATTCTTGAATGCTACGAAGCATGTCAAGAGTGATAAAACAGAGGAAGCTCTGAAGGCGACTCCAGGCACTTTGTCTGGCCTTAGCCCTGGGCTCGCCACCTGTAGGGTACGGTTCTATTGGGGTGAAATGGAGACGTTTCCCCACTTGTACTTCACGCCACACTGTGCCATCTTTTGCGGTCTCTGTCGGCTCACTCGTCAACCGAGCTCTCTTTTTTGGTAGAGGAGGAGTCTCCTCATCTGCAAGATAAATGATTTCAAATTAACATCTTGTTTTGGTTCTAAATAAAAAAGAGGGTCACGGAATAAAAATAGGTAATTTGAAAAATCTAACATGAAGACAGCTCAGAGTCCGAATCCGGTTGAAGGACTATGTCTTCTCCATCTGAGTCACAAGAGTTGGTGTTGCTCAGGATCAGTTCTAATGCCTGTTGAGTGGTGAGCCTTCTCTGCATGTTGTTTCTTGTGAACAAAATAGGTGAAGCAGTCACCTATTTATCCCCCACAGCACAAAAGGCTGCATGAAAATTTGCTAAGGTGTTAGCAACCTTATGCATATCCCCTGCACAACAATGCAGCTGGGGGGTGGGCAGACACACTCAGGAGCAGCTTACATCCTTTTGCTTACACTCTTTTACCATTCCTTTGTTGAGGTGGATCAACACAATTAATTTGTTTTGTTTTTTAATATGTATAATAGTTTCATTCTAATAGTAATTATGATATGTAATAGTTTAATTATAATATTAAATATATAATAGATTAATTATTATAGTAAATATAATATATAATAGTTTTATTATAATAGTAAATATAATATATAATAGTTTAATTATAATAGTAAATATAATATATAATAGTTTTATTCTAATAGCAATTATAATATATAATAGTTTAATTATAATAGTAACTATAATACATAATAGTTTATTTCTAATAGTAAATATATAATAGTTTAATTATAATAGTAAAAATATAATTTATAATAGTTTTATTATAATAGTAAATATATAATATATAATAGTTTGTATATAATAGTTGTCTGTCAATTTGAACCAACTTCTTTCACATCTTTTTTTAAAAGAAAAACATAACTAAATTCTCTACTCCCCCCTGCAGATTCCTCAGGCAATCGCCACATTTACAAATGAAAGGATGTTAATTGGAGCCATCAAAGTCGTCAGTTCGGACTAAGGGTCATTTGACCCTCTTTCGGGACTTCAGGGGGAGCTCGAAATTTCTGGGACTTCCAGTGTTAAATACAATTTTTGTAAGACAGCTTAATAAATCCAAGTTAAAGGATTGAATACTATAATCCAACTCCTTTACTGGTGTTTTTATTTTTCCTGTGGAGTACCACAGGGTTCAATCCTTGGTACTCTTCTTTTTTTAATGACATTATCCCTTCTTGCCTTGTTTTCACTGAGTAGTACGGCGTGGTTCAATTTGGTTGGGTATTCTATTCTATGGTGTAGCCTCGGACTTCTTCTGTTCAGGCCGGTTAAACCCAAACACCTACCGCTGCGTCATACCAGTGCAACAATGAAGCTCTAGCACCAATATGGGTGCGTCGGTCAGCCTCGTTGTCCCGCCTTTAGCCCATGCACTTAATGTCTTGGGTTATTATGAGTGCCACTCAATACTTAAATTGATCAAAGCTATTTTTGTTTTCACATTTAATTCAGTTGGATTCAACAATACTTTATCAAAACCAAAGGAAAATTAAATAAAACACACAAAATAAAAATGGATTTGGTCGTTTCCATGTTTTAGAGACTTCTGCTGCTAAGATAGCATTATTATTATTATTATTATTATTTTATTATAACTGTGTGTACTCTAAATAACATATTAAAAAAATATCTTTTTTTTGTTTGTGTTTGCTCCTTTGTATGTGATGTTTAGGGTCAAAGGTTAGCCAACCACTCTAGTTGATAGGGAGAAAATGTAATAAAAGGACAAGGTAAAGTGTGAAACTGATGATGGTCGTGCAGGAGGTTCTGGTCTTTAGAGAGTCTTTAGAGACCCGTTTCTGTAAATATTTTTGTTGCTGGTTCTGACACAAACTTAATTCCCTCTGCAGTTGCCATGGTTACCCTGTGTGAATGGGGAAACATAGAGCGACTAATCCGGCGCCATGGTTTGTCGACCCTGAGGTACTTCTGAACCGCGTTGGTGTTGGAGGAAGCCTGTGTTCTGTTTGGAGCCGCCTGTTTTTACTCGACTCTGGACCTCCTTCTGGAAAAACCCCCGGACCGATCTGTCTGTCCGAGTTTGGCTTGTCCTTTCTTCTTGTGTTGCTTTAGTGCAGTGAAGCATCCAACTGTAACTGTGCCGTGGATCCCGTTCTTTGAGCCAAAATGGTTCTGTCCTCTTGGATGTGACTGGAGAGGGCGGGACAGGGTGAGCATGAGGTAGTTTCCACAGCTGGGTGGGTCTGGATGAGGCAGTTCATTCAGATTAATGAGTCAACATCAGCCTAGTTTCTATAGAGGTAAACTTAGTTTGGGGTTTCTGTGTAAAACCTAGAAAATAGAGCAAGATCAGATGGTAAGGTTCTTTTTGTCTTACTGTGAGGTGTAAATGGAAAAATGATGATTTTATTGAATTTATTTGGATTCTGATCTAGGTTAAGAGCTCAAATAAGTCCAGATATTTGCTTTTAAAGCTCATTTATGAAGTGAGGAGATTGGATTGAGCTCCTCCAATGCAGAACAACCAGGCTTTGAATAAAGGCTATAAGATTTAGGTTGAAGACTTTGAGTTCAATTAAACACAAAGAAGAAAATCAGGTGCATAAACCTGTTGTTTTTGGTTTCACACCTTCCAACGGTCATAGAGGATCCGATTTAAATAAAATTTGTCTGTCCATGATGGCCATGCCTGAACTTTGCTTTAGCTGAAGTCATGCTCCACAGTAAGTTTACAAAGGACCCCAGTTATCCTAGTATGGTTAATATCAATATTTTGAGTAAATATCAAGGGCTTTATTCAGCATATC
Organism: Orestias chungarensis; assembly: GCA_032876305.1. Classification (NCBI taxonomy): domain Eukaryota; kingdom Metazoa; phylum Chordata; class Actinopteri; order Cyprinodontiformes; family Cyprinodontidae; genus Orestias; species Orestias chungarensis. The sequence goes on along the minus strand of JAVLVB010000583.1, from coordinate 402,086 downwards.
AAGCTCCGGTTCAAGGACGCACTAAAGTGTGGCAACGCTTTTCTGTCCCAGAGTCGGAATTGATCAATAAAACCTTCTGATTGGGTCAATCAGACGAAGGACTGGTGTCCAGTGTTTTTAAGAATCCAGAGATTAGTTTAACAGTCATTATTAACATCTATGAAGATTTGGAGAACCTGATGGGTATAAGCTACAATTTAGCAGAGGTTTTAATCTGAAACTCAGTGATTAGAGAAATAATCCCAGGAAAATCTCCTCAGATTAAAGTAGGTGATAGTTTGAGAATAAAGAGGTCCTTCAAACTGATGGGAGCTTTATAAAAATGTCTGGATTTGCTCTGAATTCAATATGTGGAAATTTGGTCTGATGGGTCTGTGATGAGACTAGTTAGGTAAATTCGAGCACACATTGCAAGCTCAGAACCCCCCCGGTTTTGTTCTGGCCGTTTGCCCAGCGGTGAGGTCAGACTCTCCAGGAGGTCTGGCTCTATTTCAGGTGGGATTCTGGTTGTTTCCTCTGTGCAGAAAATCTCAGAGTCCTCCAGGTTTCTTGTCTTCTGCTTACGCTTCTGCTCCTCCCTCAGATTTCTGTCAGATCTGGAATCATTTTCGCTTCTCAGTGACCTCAGCACTAAGCTTCTTCACTGAAGCACTGGTGGGTTTTGGCCCGTTGTCACTCTGGGAAACGACAGCGCCTCTTAAATATTCTGGTTGAAGGAGGAATGTTGGTTTGGACCTTAAATACAGCAACAACTCCCCACCCTAATGCTTTCACCTCTGTGTTTGGACCATGTTTCTGCAGGTATTGGCGTTCATTCTCCATTTAATTAGTGGCTCCCGTAGACTGAAACTGGACTGGGGTCTCATCTGACCTCCTGCTTGGTGCTTAAATGAGTTGATCTGAAATAAATAGAGCAGCAGATTAAACCAGACAGAAGAACACCAGAGGTCCATAATAAGGGAGAGTTAATGGTTCGACCTGTTCATAGCTGCTGGCCACATCCTGGCTTTGCCGCTGCGCTCCTTGTGTTTCCTCCTGTTCTTTACGCCATGTTGTGCCTCCAGCTGCCATTACACAACCACTCAGAAATCCTGACAGATTGAGAGGAGCTGTGGGAAATCAGCGCTTGGGTGTCCACAAAGAGAGGAAACTGCAGCTTGGACTCTGCTGGGAACCCACCTGTTGTCTGGAGTATCTGTGGAGAAACGACCTGACCGTCTCACCCCAAGACACAAGTTTTTACCTCTGAGTCTGAGTGAAACATTTCTCCACCGTAATGTTTCCCTGTCAGGACTGTTGGCAGCTTCCTCTTTGAGCCTGTTTGCAGGTTTTAGAGTGAGTCAGCAGCAGGAATGTTGACGAGACCTTTAAAACACGAGGTCAGACCGGCTCTACAGCTCCCAGCAGGTTTGGGTTTAGATCGCTTAAAAAAGCGCAGAGACGCCCTTCTTGAGCTGCTCCAGATATTTGAGCACCACAAAAATAAAAGCTCTGATTTATTGTCTTAACAAAACATGAAAACGATGAATGTCACCAGGGTGTTTGGTTTGAGGGGATTGTGAAATTAAGGACACAATTTTTAGAAATGTCAGGATTTCTCTCCTCAGTTACCAGAAAGACGAATGATATCAAAGCTCCTTCCCAGTTTTAGGTTTTATTTTTATTTTGTCACAGTTAGGTTTGACTTTGGAAAGTGTAGCGTCTCTTTAACGAAGCGTACTTTTCCAGCCGTTTCACAACTACTCTTTGTCAACCTGTGACATCTGCTCCATCTGGGGAGGAATTACAGGAATTTTTCATACCTTCAGCTTTAAGGAGGAGGAATTTGGAAGATTCATGAATGATTTTGAACTAAGTAGATGATCTTCTCCTGAAACACAAACACATTCATGTCCGGTCTCTGTCTCTGTCCCAGGTTTCCTTGTCTCTCAAGAAACTCTGGATTTTGATGCGGTAAAATCCCACTGAGCTCGCCGCTCTCTCCAATATCCAGGGTTATGTTTCTGTTTTTTACATTTTCTTCAGATGTTTGGGAATTTTTCCCATCACAGATATTTTTGGACAGGACATATAGGAGCAGATTTGATTTACTGGATAAGGAAAGCCAGCTGTGTTCTTCCAGAAGCTTTAGATGTTTCACACCAGATTTCTAGAGACCAGGTCTGGTCCAGCGGGAAACATCTCAAAAATCTACAGAACAGCCACTTGGCTGTTCTGTAGGTCTGTCTTAAAGGCCCAGTTCAATTTAACCCCAAGTTGATGCTGTTTAGAGCTTTTAAACTGTCATTATCTTTCTGTGTAGTAGAGAATTCCCCTCAGCATTTAAATTTAAAACAAATAGTTGTGTTTTTCTTGGAGGCTGTTCACAATTATTAGGCTTTTAAAAGAAGGTTTTTAGTAAAGATATTCCTTAGTGATTTCACTAGAAGAAGAAGGTCAGTCTGTGGTCTTAGGGTTCCTTCACACAGCAGCTCTTGATGGTCAGTTGTTGCTTTTCTTTAACTGATTAAATGCAATTAACTTGTGTGTGAACAGTTTACTACAAGTAACAAGCAAATGCTGCATCCGTGGATCTGTTTTTGAAGTTGCTCAGCAACAGGAGCTGATCGCATCGGCACAAGATTATTACAAGAATGAAGACCCTAAAAAACGAGAAGGTTAAACCCTGCACTGCTCACCTACGACGTTTTTTACATCCAGATTTACCACGTCTGGCTTTTTCTGGTGCAGAATTATGTAGCAGGCCTCACTTTGATGACCTAAGAGTCGTATAAAATGCAACATTATCGTTCTGGCTGCGGATTTAGGACAACATATGGATGTGTCACAATTCAGATTTTTTTGTTTTTGTTTGGGGGGAGGAAAGATTGGAATTTGGTCATTGAGTAGTTCAAAAAGTCAGATTTGAGTCACATTTGCAAGTGAAAGTAGCTCTAAAGATGTTGAAGGTGGAGCTTAGCGATGCGATTAGACTTTGAGGGGGTCATGCCAGGTAGGCAGGCTGGTGGAGCTCGGAGTGTACGTGGTGGGATTGTGTAAGGTGCAGGAGACCACACCAAGGATGTAGAAAAAATGCATCAGAACCTAATTAGGTGAAAGTTTTCAGTCAATTGTGCTTAATGAGAGAATTGTGGATGGAGAGAATTAGTGCCAAAATTTAGTTTTTACATTTGATTTAAACTCCAGATGTAATGTAAACTTTGTTTTTTTTCACATTTGCAATTTTTTGCATTTATTTTTGCTCCATGATGCAAATACAAAGGTTTTAGGCTTTTGGGTCTAGCTCTTGGTTAAAAGACATAACATTTGACCTTCTGTCATCATGTAGAAAGTCGAAGAACAGGTGTTCTCTCCTATGAAACTAACAGACCCACATTCCAACATACCTACAGTTTGGGAAGGGCTCCGGTCCAACAGGCCGAACGCTCCCTGTGTGACATGTTGATGCTTTCATTCAGCTGCTTTCTCATGTTGTGAACATGGATTATTAAGCTGTGCCTGCAGAAACTGGACCAAAAATTTGCTAACAGAGATGTTACCGAATATCTGTGGGGCTGGTTGTATATATTTGACCCTGTGTGAATCAGAATGGGAGAAAAAAAACACAACCCTTTTAAATAAATATATGAGCTGCAGGTCAAGAATCAGTCCTAAGGTCCACAGACTCCATACTGATGTTGGATTGCATCTTAAAGCAGCTGCGTTTTCTGTGAACTGTAGATATCTATCCTGAGGTCAGTTCTCTGCTGCAGGTTGATGCTTGTAGCGCCTGGAGAAAATCATCTCAAGTTATTCTGGGGTAAGAGGTCCAGATGAAGTCTGTCTGGACGTCATTCACAGGAGACGTCGAGCAGCAGAGATAAATCAGATGAATCGACAGCTCAGAGACATGGAGCTTTCATTTGCAGTGTCTGTTTGCGGCTCGGTGCCTCCTTCAGGCTTCTACCTCCTACCTGAGTTTGTTATCTAAGCATCAAACTTTGTCTGAATACAAGGAGGTTATTGTTTCCAGCAGCGATGCTTGGTGACAACCTGAAGGGGGTTTTGCATGAAAATTAAGCCGATCTGCGTCGAAATCTGTTGCTTGCTTAACAATTGTCTGAGTATTAATTATTTAAATTAGTTTTCATAAAAATGTCCTGGAGTTTTCTAAACTGCTTGAAGACTCTGGTTCTTGCTTTAGACACACTGACCTTCCTTAAACTTTCTGCATCATTTTGGGACTGTTAGGTGCTTTGGTAACTGCCTGATGGATCCATCGCTCCACTCTAAAGCTGCCAGTGATGCCTTCTGGTGACACCTCCAGATATTTCGGATCAATTTAGATCCAGATGTTTCACATTACAAATCTCCAGTTAAGACTCAAATACGTCCAGATAAGATCATGTCTTAGCTGTTTATGTGGCAGAGCGTTGGTTTATAACACTAAAGTGAAACAAAGAAACCAAAATCATTTCTTAAAACATTATTTTCTGTAATTTATGCTGATATTGTTCCTCCTGTGATGATTTTCCAGGCGACAGCTGTCTGCTGCAGTTGCTTTTCCTCCTTTAAGCAGCTCTGATGCATTCACAGGTTTTGTTTGCTTCCTTTTATTTGATTGTAGCTCCGTCTACAGCTCATTTGGATTTAATTAGTGCATTTTGCAGCCGGAGTAGAAGCAGACGGGCGGATCTCCGCTGATGAATGTGAACAATAATAGAAAATAAGCCTTGTTTGTTTTAACGAGTCTTTTATTTGTTCTGTTTGTTAAAACTGCACCCTACTTGAGCTTTGGCTGCATTTCATGACAAATAGTCAGAGCAAAGAAATTCAACTCTAATCCAAAAGCGGTTTCTCCAAACATCTCCTAGTTTTGAAGAAGCCATCCGATAGAGCTTCAGACTTCCTCTCAAATTGCATAACCATGTTTTTTCTTCCTTGTCTGTGTTTTTTTGTAATCAAACTCTTCTGCGTAAGACAAGAGGAATAAAATTAGAGCTGCAGATGTTTTGCATAAGCCACGTCGTCTTTATTCAAATCTCCTGTGAGCTGCACAGAGTTCAACTCATCCAGCCTTTAGCAGATGAGATCATTCCAGTTGTTTATGTGTTAGTTTTTGCAATTGTCACCTTTTGTAAAGTGAATGTTTACACCAAATTCTGTGCATACAGGACCCAAAGCCCATAAGAGGTGTTTTTTTTAAGTTTGGGAGGTTAAGCTTTGGGTAAGTTTGGGGTAAAGCTACTGAGATGACAAATTATGTCAACTGGAAGTCAATAGAAAGTCCTTGTGAAGATAGAAAGACATGATGTGTGTGTGAACCAGCTGACAGATCAAATATGTTTTCGGTCGACTCGCCTCAGCAGCCGCAGAACTCACCGATCAGAACCTGCAGCAGATTTTCATGTTGAGCAGAAGTAGGTCAGCCTCCATCCGCTGGTAACATCAGCAGGCTGATGCTACAGCATTCACGAAAACTCTGAAAAATCCAGGCTGCCTCCAGTGAAATATTAAATTACTCGCTGGTTTCTTCCCGAATGTCGCGCTGATGTTTTTAGACCCTGATGTTGTAGAAACTGACCTTGTAGGTCTCTCGGACAAATGAGTGTTGGCTTGGATGAATCCAGACATGTTCTAATAAGCTCTTCAGGAAATTAGTTCTCTAGACTAAAAATGTGCTTTTTATCAGAGGAACTTGGAATAACACACCAACATTTAACTTCAACCCTGTATAAAGACATCTGTGCAAATTGCCTCTTTGTCTGTGTGACTGAAGAGACTGTATCAATTTCACACTATCTTTACACCTGTCAGTAAAGCTTCTTGAATCTTCTGCCGTGGATCGAATGCATAACTGGTTCTTCATGCACCTAGCAGGACTAGTTCAAAGCAAAGGACCAAATCCAAATTTATTATGCCTGACATGTGCAAACATGCTCCAAACACATAAATGATGCAAACTAAAAAAATAAAAGCTCGACCATAAAAAAAGAATAATAGTAAAAAAAATGCAGCAGAAAAATGTTGCAAAAGAAAAATAACAGACTTTCAAAGATTAAACTTACAGATAACAAAACACATGCAGAAGAAAAATGCTGCAAAGACAGAAAGTAGGGACGTGCTGCAAATGGCAAAATAGGCAGCAAGTATGCATGCAGGCATCGCTTTCCTTCAGTTTTATATTCGGGTCCAACGGAACCATAAAACATCAGGTTTGCTGTGAAAAAACATCAGCTGTATAGAAAACAGTTGAGAAGTGCATCATTTTTCACAGAGCAGCTCACCAGTTGATACTAGTGATAAATTCAAACATGTTTTCACCTCAAAATGAAAAAGAAGACAGAGGAAGGCTCTGGTCTTTCTATTGATTTGCCAACAGCTTTAATTTATTCTGCAAACATCTCCGTCCGGTTGCTGCTGTCTGGGTGGTCGAAGGTTGTTTTCCACCTGCAGTTGAACCCCCCAGTAGGATCTTACTGGTCAGAGATGGAAACTGGCCTCCTGTGAGTGAGAACAGGATATCTGTTTAGCCAGTTAGCAGGAATTCAGGAGGAACCCTGACAAACTGTATTGTTTTGAACCGAAGGAAGAAAACATGCAGAGAATCAAACTGCAGCTGCTGTTTGGAGAAAAAGCAGAATGGGACTTTTTTCAATATATTTATTTTGTTGCATGTTCAGATTTTATTTCCTGCTAAAGTCTGAATTTATGCATTAAGCTCAAATTTAACATATTTTCCTGCATGGAGGCAATACTTTTTTGGTTTTTACAAAGACAGCCATGAGCATCTATAAATCTTCACTTTTCATGAATCTTGGAAATGTTTCTTTTTCCAAATGTTTCACAGAGTAATCAACCCAAATAGTCTCTGCTTTGCTCAGATGGAGCGTGATGGACCCAGCTGGAGTTTAACTGACTGACGCTGCTGTTTCCCACAGGGAACATGACAGCATCAGAAACTTTACATCATCTCTGGCTTCACACCAGAGAAAATGATAAACTGTAACATCTGCAGGCTCAGACATGTTCATCCGTGAAGCTGCAGACACGTTTTTGGGAATTATATGTTACAATTTGTGGAAATTAGGCCATTAAAACAGCGTAAACAGAGATTAAAGCCTTTGGCAGCTCATCTGTCTGGTGGTGCAGATGATTGAAGGCTGTCAGAAATTAAAACGGAAAAGGAAACCTTTGCTTTTTTTGGTTACAGAAGCTGAACCTGGAGATTTTGTCTGGCTTAGATTAAGTGACTCTGGTCCAAGTGAAAGGAGTCACGTTAGAGACCTGATTAGATCGGAGTGGGGGGTGGTTACCTGCAATAATAATAGTAATAATAATATGATAGTTTGGTTTGTGATAACAAAATAAATATAAATACTGCACATAATTGTTACTAGTAATAGATAAATAAAATAAGTACTTTTTTATATTCAACAATAAAAAAATCAATAAAAAACTATACAAATTTATTGTGCTTGTTTTAATTAAAATTGAAAATAATAAAATACATGTATTTTAATAAATATAATTTTTTTTGATTAAACACAATTAAAGCAACACTAAAGAAGTTCCAGTTTTGGTCGATTTTGGTGCCCAGTGTGGACAAAACTGGTAGTGTTTTCCCTGAAGAAAGAATCCATTTCCCATGAGCACCAGCGCATAGCGTCGTAATATCCTGATCTCCCGGTTGCCTGTAGTTGGATTGAAGTACATTTATGTTTTCAGTGGCTGTGTGAAGGATGAATAGAGATGAGGTGATGAATCTAATTGTGGCGAAACAATGTCATGTGATGCAGTCAGCACATTTGTAGTTCATTTGTGTGGCAGGGTTCCTGCCACCCTCCTCAAAGTTTCTTCGTGCCGGTTAAAGCGAGATGGATCCCCTTGTGCCATGACAGAGGTGTCATTCAATGAGCTGTAAGTCAACGTATAATCACAAAAGATATGAAAATATTTTATGAAGGTGGAAAAGTTACATACTGTTGCTCTTAATGGCCTTTTTTTCCTCTTCATCATCAACATCACAGATAAAAAAAATAATGTATATAAAAATATATATTTGTAAGTTACCAATCTAACAAATAATAAATAAAAAAAACCAATCACAACTTAAATAAGTTGCAAGCTTTCTCCCAGACGTCCATTTCTGTGAGGCATTTTCATTCTGATGCTTTGTGAGCGAGTATTTATATCTACAACCTGTGATATGTAGGAAAAAAGATAATCTTTTTGAAACAACGACGTCTTGACCGTGAATAGTGGTTGGAGTCAAACCTTCAACCAGGGGAGCGGTGAAACATTTGACCCATCCTGAGACACAGACGCTGTGTTATCAGAGAAGAAGGTTTCAATAGCGACTGTTGGATGATGGGTACTTTGTTCTGAAAGGACATGGAATCAGTTAACACGCAGCTCAGTTTGGGACCTGTCCATGTTGGATTTACAAAAGTAAACATGAGTCCGTAAACATGAATCCCCTCACAGTGCCTAAAGATTCCCTGATCATAAATCAAACACACCCTTTAACAGCAGAATGTGTTCTTCTGTCTGTAGCATACATACCAACCTAATTTCATCCTGATTATACCATGAAGCTTGGATTCCAAATCAAGTAAGCCTTTGTATTATGTAATTTGAAAGCAAGTCTTCATCTCTGCTCCCTCCAGACTTCCGATGATTACCTTACTGAATCTTAGTTTACAGAAATCCGCCTTGGAGGCTCAGTTTTCAAAAAATCTACAGGGACTCAGTGTGGACCTGGAGACATGGTTAAATTTGACACCTCAGGTTTTAAATCAGACGACTGCGATGATATTGAAGCCTGGAGCCTTTTGCCCACTGTTTGGTTTGCTGTATTTGTTCTGTGTTATGTATGTAAACTCTGCTGATAAGATCTCAGGCTGGTGGAAACATGTTCAGCTTCTTCACCTTACTGACATGAGTGGAACTTTACAGATAATCTTTATTATATGGTCCAAACATGTTGACTGTGTGAGTAAAACTAGGACTCTGAAGTGAGACAGTACCTATTCATTTCTTTAGATGGGTCGGCTGCTGAGACCTTTTATGACGAGGTTCAGAACAAAATCACTGAATAATCCTCTGTTAATGAAAGTATTCTGGAATCAAAAGCAAGACCAACGGTCCAATAGATTGAATCTTGACTCAAATGTGGGTCATCAACAGAATAACGATCCAAAACATCACTTACGATCAACAGCAGAAATACTAACAAAAGAGGAAAAATTATGGTTTTGTAGTGGCCTAGTCAAAGTCTGGACCTCAGCGTGATTATAAGGCTGTGTAAAGAAACAAATGTTTGCTAATACTGAACTGAAGCAACGTTTGGAAGGAGAGTGAACCAGAACTTCTCCAGGACAATAAGAGAAACTGATTGAGTGGGACAGAAACCCGTGCTGAAGTTTGATGATTTGAAATGTTCTATACCAGGATTTTCACCCCAGCTTTTCTTTGATGCTTTCTAAAATATTTACAGAACATCAAACCTGGTTCCTGTAAGTACTGATTTTTACACTGAGGATAGGGAAGATCAAAGAGAAAAATCACAATGGAGGAAAACATTCCACCAGTAAATTCTGAAACTTCTAAATAATTTAAATATTTATAATGTATACACAAGGCAAAGTCTCATTTTCAGAGACTGTGGACACATTTTGTTTTAAATCTATAACAAACCTAATTATGGGTCGCAGAAGATTTGGAGCTATTGTTTTCCTGACAACATTCTGGCTTGATGTGCCGATGGGGTCTGAAAAAGTTTATTATTGATGCTTTAACAAAGGATACTCACACTTATCTTTTCTTGCTTTCATGTTGACTCTGAATATGAAAATGTATTGTCTTCACAATATTGTTTATTTAAAAGCTTTGATATTTTATAAATGAGCAGATTAAAACAGATTTTATGTTCAGTTTGGTCCAAGTTTCAACCAAAGATTCTCAGTTGTTTTTTTGGCTCACTGCTTATGTCCTGAGTTTGATTTTTCTCAACATCATCGTCTTCCTCCTTCCCGGTTCTGACTCCCAATTATCCATCCATCAGGGCTCTGAAGGGAACAGCAGCGTTCAGCATCGAGATCATATCCCCATTGATAATGGCTGCTTCAACATCCTAACAGCTGTTTATTGTCATTCTTCTTCTGTGTGTGTTTGTGCAGGCCAGGTCGAAGCAGAGCTCAAGGAGTTCAGTCCGTACTACAGGAAGCAGTTCTCGGTGGCCTGGTTCGCTCAGGTGGAGGACGAACTGGAACAGAACCGACAGAAGACCACACAGCTGCTCAAACAGAAGGTAATGACGACTGGCTCTGTAACGGCATGGAGACCATTAGCTCTTAAATGGACATGGTGGATGGTAATGCTAATGAGTTGTTGATGTTCCTCTGAATTCCCAGATGGAAACAAAAACCAGATCGTTAAACTCCAGCTGATGAATAAATGATAAACACGAGGCAGAAACGCAGCCTTGTACTGACTTGTGGTCTCCCAGCTGAGGTTTATCATCAGTCTCATGCTGACATTTATTTATCATCAGCTCTCCAAGGTTAAAACGTGGCATTTCAATCTGTCTGGTCTTTGTAGAGTAATTAGTAGAGTAACTGTTGGCATTTAGGTTTATTGATGACACAGTTTGGCTTGAAGACCGGGGACCCAAACCATCACCCCTCCACTGTTGGGCTTGAAAGTTTCCCTGAGGGGTTTGTCTTGAACTGCTGATTGGTTTTCTCCATCATGGTCCAACATCTCTACTCTGGTCTCATCTGTTCAGAGGATGTTCCCTCAAAAGTCTTATCTTTCCTTCAAATTTAGCTTTGCTAATTTAAAGTCCAGCTGCTATCTTGTTTTAGAGAAAATAGGCGTTTTCCTTCAACCCTTCCAAGCAGCCATGCTGATTCAGTCTCATGACATTTAACCTTTAACAGGTAAACCGAGAGCTCTAGTATCCGACATTGAGGTCTTGGATTTCTGGTCATTTCTTTGGGCTTCAGGCTACGATGTTGGGTTGAATCTACTGAGATGTCAAGGCCTGGGAAGGTTGGCAGCTGTCTAAAATGTCTTGTTTTTCTTTTGGTAAATGATCTTCCTCTCTAAAGAATCATGGACTTCGGATAGTTTGGAGATTACCTTCCTAGTCTGATGACCAGCAACATTCACTGATGTCTTTCCACCCTGGTGTTGTGTTAAAACCCACCCGTGTGCTCCAGAGCAGCAAAACATCCACAACTCCTACATTCATCCAGGTGCTCAGACGGATTAGTTAATCAAAATTTTTCATCAGCATATCCTTAACACTGCTTTAGATCCTGTACAAACTGTAAGGATCTAAGACTAACACTTGGAAAATGTATTGGTGCACCAATATGCTATACATATGTTGGTGCACCAAATACTGCTACTTCTTTATGTTTAATTTCATTTGTCTCTTTCCTAACTGTGTTTGTCCCCATCAGGAGGCTCCAGAGGAGGGCATCGTTCTCTATGAGGAAGGTGGGTTTTTCTTTGATGAAACCAGGAAGTGGAAGAAGCTGTACATTGTGGTGAGAGCCAACTACTGCCTGGAGTGTCATGAAAGCCTACAGGTGAGCAGGAGACTGCCTTGTTTCAGTCAGAATGTTGTGGTCGTTGGTCCTAACCCTGTTCCTCCTCTCCTTTCAGTCTTACGTTAAAGGAGCCCCTCCAATTCACAAGCTGTTGCCTACAGGGGGCACTATTGTGACCACGGAGGAGATGTATATGGAAATGGTGAACAAATGCTACCCTGATGACATTAGTAAGTAGATCACATAATCAAAATACTTTTGCAGAACAGAAATTGTTTTTTATTAGCAAATCAAATTCGGTGAGTTTTGTGACTTTAATTCAGTGCAAACGATTTCTGAATTCATGCACTGGTGTAGACCGGAGACTTGTTTTAGCTGAAAGGGTTCCAGCCAAACTTGCTTTTGGTTTGGACCATTTCTGCATCAGAAAATCAAAGACAAACATTGGAGAAAAAGCTTGACCTTGGATGTTATTACACTGACCAAGTTTTCAAAGCCTCTTCTGGAAAAGCCATCATTGTACTGCTAAACTGTGATGGCTTTAAAATAGCAGTGTTTAAATGTTAGGTTAGAAATCACGCCCCAACAGAATTTTCCTACAACTGAATCTTCCGACTTAAGTCTGTCTTAGGGATGATTTCTAAAAACGTTTTGAGTAACCATCTGTCCATCAAGTGAGTGTTATTTGACTCACTGGACAGGTCCCCAGTAGAAGGAAGGCAGAGTACCCGGAGGGAATTTATGCACGCAGAGGGACGCTCCACCATGCAGCTGGTGTTAACTTAGTTTTTCATTTTGAGACAGTCTATACAAAAATAAACTTCTAACTGCGGTAAATTTGGTTGAGTTTGATAAATTTCTTTGCTGATGACAGTCAGATGTATGTAGGAGATTGCTTGTATGTTGGATTTAAACATCTGACATACAAGCAATCCCTGTTGCTCTGTTGTGGTTCATTAGTCTTTTTGCCTCGTAATCCTTACAACAACCTAATATTTAATTTTTTAATCTCTGTGATTTAGTGACTTAA
>JAVLVB010000583.1:348465-380460 GCA_032876305.1 Orestias chungarensis | reverse complement strand
AAGAAGCTCCAGCTCTAAAAGTTAAAGAAGCTCCAGAAGCTAAAGAAGCTCCAGCTCTAAAAGTTACAGAAGCTCCAGAAGCTAAAGAAGCTCCAGCTCTAAAAGTTACAGAAGCTCCAGAAGCTCCACCTCTAAAAGTTACAATAGCTGCAGATGCTATAAAAGCTCCAGAATCCAAAGAAGCTCCAGAAGCTAAAGAAGCTCCAGCTCTAAAAGTTACAGAAGCTCCAGAAGCTAAAGAAGCTCCAGCTCTAAAAGTTACAGAAGCTGCAGATGCTATAAAAGCTCCAGAATCCAAAGAAGCTCCAGAAGCTAAAGAAGCTCCAGCTCTAAAAGTTACAGAAGCTCCAGAAGCTAAAGAAGCTCCACCTCTAAAAGTTACAGAAGCTGCAGAAGCTATAAAAGCTCCAGAATCCAGAGAAGCTCCAGATGCTAAAGAAGCTCCAGCTCTAAAAGTTACAGAAGCGCCAGAAGCTAAAGAAGCTCCACCTCTAAAAGTTACAGAAGCTGCAGAAGCTATAAAGGCTCCAGAATCCAGAGAAGCTCCAGAAGCTAAAGAAGCTCCAGCTCTAAAAGTTACAGAAGCTGCAGATGCTATAAAAGCTCCAGAATCCAAAGAAGCTCCAGAAGCTAAAGAAGCTCCAGCTCTAAAAGTTACAGAAGCGCCAGAAGCTAAAGAAGCTCCAGCTCTAAAAGTTCCAGAAGCTCCAGAAGCTAAAGAAGCTCCAGCTCTAAAAGTTACAGAAGCTGCAGATGCTATAAAAGCTCCAGAATCCAAAGAATCTCCAGACGCTAAAGAAGCTCCAGCTCTAAAAGTTACAGACGCTAAAGAAGCTAAAGAAGCTCCAGCTCTAAAAGTTACAGAAGCTGCAGAAGCTAAAGAAGCTCCAGCTCTAAAAGTTACAGAAGCTCCAGACGCTAAAGAAGCTCCAGCTCTAAAAGTTACAGACGCTAAAGAAGCTCCAGCTCTAAAAGTTACAGAAGCTCCAGATGCTATAAAAGCTCCAGAATCCAAAGAAGTTCCAGAAGCTAAAGAAGCTCCAGCTCTAAAAGTTACAGAAGCTCCAGAAGCTAAAGAAGCTCCAGCTCTAAAAGTTACAGAAGCTCCAGAAGCTAAAGAAGCTCCAGCTCTAAAAGTTACAGAAGCTCCAGAAGCTCCACCTCTAAAAGTTACAATAGCTGCAGATGCTATAAAAGCTCCAGAATCCAAAGAAGCTCCAGAAGCTAAAGAAGCTCCAGCTCTAAAAGTTACAGCAGCTCCAGAAGCTAAAGAAGCTCCAGCTATAAAAGTTACAGAAGCTGCAGATGCTATAAAAGCTCCAGAATCCAAAGAAGCTCCAGAAGCTAAAGAAGCTCCAGCTCTAAAAGTTACAGAAGCTCCAGAAGCTAAAGAAGCTCCAGCTATAAAAGTTACAGAAGCTCCAGAAGCTAAAGAAGCTCCCCCTCTAAAAGTTACAGAAGCTGCAGATGCTATAAAAGCTCCAGAATCCAAGGAAGCTCCAGATGGTAAAGAAGCTCCAGCGCCAAAAGTTACAGAAGCTCCAGATGCTATAAAAGCTCCAGAATCCAAAGAAGTTCCAGAAGCTAAAGAAGCTCCAGCTCTAAAAGTTACAGAAGCTCCAGAATCCAAAGAAGCTCCAAAAGCTAAAGAAGCTCCAGCTCTAAAAGTTACAGAAGCTGCAGATGCTATAAAAGCTCCAGAATCCAAAGAAGCTCCAGACGCTAAAGAAGCTCCAGCTCTAAAAGTTACAGAAGCTAAAGAAGCTCCAGCTCTAAAAGTTACAGAAGCTCCAGCTCTAAAAGTTACAGAAGCTCCAGCTCTAAAAGCTACAGAAGCTAAGGAAACTAAAGCTCTAAAAATTTCAGAAGCTAAAGAAGCTCCAAGGCAGGATGGAGGCGACAAACCTGTGCAGCTTCCAGCAGTAGAACCTGGATCCCAACCTGCAGCTTCCACCGAGGAAACGTCTCAAAGCCAGAACACAGCAGTCAAGATAATGGCTCCATCTGGTGGTGAAGAAGCAGAAGACATCAGAATGAAGCTGTCTGTGGAAGAGGTAGAGTCCGTCACGGCCTCAGATCCCAACTCCTTGGACATCTCTTTTGGAAGCGAATCACCACATTCGGATCTGGAGTCCACGGGAGGAATCTCAGAAGCCTTGGACCTCCAGGAGGTCACTCAGTTGTCTGAGAGCCCAGAGGAAGCATCTGAGGAAGCCACCTCAGCTGAAGAACCGTCCGCCGAGGCTCAGGTTGAAACACAGAGCAGCGGTGCAGAGATCGGAGCCGGTGCGGCTGTGGAGGTTTCAGCAGAACCAGCCGACGCAGAGTCCTCTTCGCCTGCCGGGGAAGGTGACAGCAGTCCCAAGATCTCGCCGCCAGACTGCGTAAACGAGATCCGCAACCTGGTGGTCGAGGTGATCGAGGTGGAGAAGCCGGTTCATCATTATCCAAAAGAAGAGTGAACTCAGGGTGGAAGGAACTGATAGTGGGCGGGGATTTCTACCTGCTCTAACAAATGGGCAGAAACATTTTAAACTCATGCATGAAGATATATAAATTATTTAAACAAATCATTTAAACTACCAGATTTTAGCTAAAGGCTGTTTTAGAAAGCTGAATTTAATGACTGTTTTTATGCTGGAAGCAGAAAAAAACCCAACAACAACAAAAACTGGTTGTAGGGAAGTTAAACATTCAGGATGCTCATCTGCCACTGGACATGGACTCATCTCGACCGTGCGTAAACCCCATTTATCAGAGTATTTGTCTCCATCAATGCAAACTGCAACCTTTGAAACACATTTCCAGCATTTCTGCAAAGAAGAACCGCAAGATATGAGGCATATATTACAATAGGGATCAAGGCATCGTGAGATCATCTATTTTCTCCTTGCCTCCGATCACAATGTGATCAGAATATAGGTTTTTAATCTGCAGATCAATATTCACACATACAATGTATTCAAACCTCCTGACCTGTTTGCTCTGAGGCTGTTTAAACAGTGATTTTGACCAGTGATTTCCAGACCTGGAAGCACATTTATTATTCTACCATCTCTTTTGTTTGCTGTCATATCTCAAATATTTACTGCTAAAAGTGATTCCCGGAAAGGTTCTGGGTATTTATGCCAAGCTCGGTTCATCTTATCCTGACAGAGAAGCATATTTTCCAAAAGTCTAACATTAACCTTATCTTCCATTAGATAGATATCAGTCTGTCGAGTGCCTTCACTATACCTCATTTGGTCTTAGACAGCCGTTCCTCTGGATGTTGTTGCCATGGAGACAGGTCTAAGATTCTTATTTGTGTCCTTGCCACCAAAGTGCCTGTAACCTGCATAGAGCATCTTCCACAGAGAAGGAGCAGGAGTGAACAGAGAAATAAACAAACCGGGAACTGTTTCTGCTCTTCAATCTTCTGGACTGGTTTATTTCCCAGTAAATCGAATGCAACAACATTATGGTTTGAGTCTTTATTTTTGGTCCAACAACATTTTCTGAACAGTCATCCTGACATCTAAAGTTCATTAAACTCACAGCGGCAGCAGCAGCAGCAGCTCTGTTTTAAATGCTCAGATCCCAGCAGAGCTGCAGGCACATCAAACACATTCAGTAATTACTACAGTCACTCTACTTTAGTTATAGATAAAGCACAACACATTTTCAGCACCACACATTAATAAGATTTAAACACCTAAAACTGCAGTCAGACTGAAAGTGTGCAAAACAAGCAAGGATGATGCAGTTTAGCATCAATCAGCAGGAAAACGACGCTTTTGGTGCTCCATGTACTCAAGGAACTGTTTAAAGTGAACAGTTCAGTTATCTACTGATAGATTTTAGAACATGTCCTCTTGCTTTCTGTACCAACATATGTTTTACAAGCTATTTGCATTAATTATCTCTTTGGATGCATTATGTCAAAAACATGGGTGACTGTAGGAGTAATGCTTTCCGCATATCTCTCTCTGCTCCACTGTCACACCGCAATCTCTACCTGACCAGATTTTGCATCATGGCAGTCCAGCGTTGTTCCGATATTCCAGACGTTGATGGCAGCTGTAGAGCATCACATTAAACAGGTTCTGGTTGTAGATATGAACATCCAAACAAAGACACTAACAGGTTTAATTCTGAAAAAAAAAAAAACTCATTTGTTACAAACAAATATTGTTAAGGCATAAAACTAATGAGTATATGTGACATTTATCCTGTAGAGAAGCAGCAAAAATCTGTTAACAAGAGATTTATTTTTAAAAAGCTGTCAATATATGGGTCTAGAAATTTTCACACCCTAAACTAATACTTTAATAAATCAGCTTTACCTTTTATTCTGTTTACATTTACCATTAAAAGTCTATTTGCTTGCATTAAGACACAAAGAGAAGGGGACAATATTAAGAATTAGACAATATAAGCTTTACATATCTTCTTCACAATAGAAAGAAAGGAAGTGCAAAATATCTAACAATACATTTAGACTTCTGGTCCACAAGTCGAAACAGCATCATTAACACAAGCCATTACCAATGTAAAGCAAGGCGGTGGCAGCATCATGATACTGGGTTACCGCTTGCTTTATGAATATACATTATATATTATATTAATATAAAAAGTTCCTCGAGAGAGTTTTCACCCAACAGGTTTAGGTAAAATCTGCCAATAACTACAGTTCTGGTCTGGTCAATTTCATCTGAAGATAACAGTGGAGAGGAGATGTTCTCACAATCTGGGACATTTGGGGAAATCCAGAAAATATTACCAAGTTAAGTTAAGGAATCCTGCCAAACAAATAAAAGACTAAACATTGAAAACTTTTTATGGTTCCTGAAATGCTTTTTTAAAAATTTCATCCCCAAAAAGAAATCGGTTTTTCAGCAGCTCTGTACAGGATAAACGTCACATTAAATGTAAAAAAAGAAAGAAAAAAAAAGCTCCATTTATTTAGTTCTGACTCGTGATTCAACAATGGGTGTCGACTGATTCACCTTTACCTCGACATATTTTGATCTCTAATGTGGAACACGTGAGCCTCTGGGCTCTTGGTTGCCTGGCTGCAGTTGCCATGGTGATGGTGCCAGGTAAAACTTGGCAAAACCGGAGCCGATAAAGCCCTGATCCTGCTGCAGGGTGCGGCACTCTGGATCTTTCTCTTTCTGTTTTTCATTCATCTCACTGACATCAAAACAAAAAGAATAACTGATTCAGATTTAAAGGGGAAAAAAAACATAATTTTTCTCAAGTTTACATTTCTCTTAGGTTTAAAAAATTCAAACACTCAAATCTCCTTTTCTCTAAGTAACAGGTCGGTCCAAAAAACCTGCAGGCAGAGATTTCATTCAATGTTATAGAGCTTCACCGTTGGTAAAACTGCAAGAATAGCCCACAGTGTAATTTTCCCTTATTTAGATTCAGAACAATAGGAGTTAAAACGTCTACACACACCATGACGCAAGTCAGGTGAGAACATCTCCGGAGTTCACTGCTAGAGAACTCCACAATAATCGTCAGGTACCATCTACATGCAAGGAAAGACCCTTTTTTGTCCTACCAGCACAAAGGTAAACATGAGGGCTTCGCTCAGTTATAATAACGCTTTAAATAGATCTATCAGACCTTGGGTCAGATGAGACTCTGACTCGACGGTCCAGGAGGTTCTGTTGTAAAGTATCTTAAGAAAATCACCTCATTCCCATTGTTAAGCAGGGTGGAGGTCCAGTGATGCTGTGGGCTTGGAAGTAAATAAAAAAAATTGACATTTTTCAAGTAGAATAGAGGAAGATTATATTGTACTATAGCAAACAACATGTATTTATTTATATGTTACTCCAATTTCTGCATTAGGAGCCAGTAAATGTGGCCCGGCTCATGCTTTGGATCAACTTCTACAACTTTAACTCTTCATTCACGGCAGACTTTTGTCATCCAGCAAGTTTAAAATCCATTTTTGCGGTTTACAGTTTAAAAACTGAGCAGATTCAAATAACGTTGAGGCCGTAGTCGGTTAGAGAAACACAAAACAAAACCGGGAAGTCAATAAACATGATTACTACACGATCCATGTCAGGATGGAGAAGCCGAGCTAAAGACCACAGGCGGGTTTCCGGGTTTACCGGGATGCGGTGGTGGTGTAGCTGTAGAAGAACTGCTCATCAGGTCGGAATCTCCGAGCGCTGATTGGTCGATCTGCCAGAGTGGATGAAGCAAACTGGTCCAAATTGCTGAAAGACAGAGAAAAAAAATCATAAGACAACATAAAAAGCACAAACTAAACAACCAAACATGCCTGCAACAGAGACTGGGTCTGAATCTCGGCTTTAGTTTTTTTTTCAGTTAGATTCTGACTTTGAACAAAACAACCTAACAAACAAATAATGAGCAGGTAAACAAGACAAAGACACATTTGAGTCCATAAGATGTTTAAACAGAGCATTTCAAACATCACAAGGTGGTAGAAAACTGGTGCTCCCGTCCTCGCGATCTAAAAACTAAAACATCCAAGCAGAAAAGAAAACGCTTGGGGTCAGAAACCCAAAGCAAAGAGGAGGAAGGAGGTTTGAAAAGACACCATCAGGAAATAGAACCGTTGTTCTAGTAAGCCGCAGTCACAGAACATGGATGATCGGATTCGCCGATAAACTGGATGGGCTATTTGTGGGGAGCTAAGAGAAGAGAATTGATTCAGCCTGAGGCAAAACTTTAGATTTACTGGTGAAATCTTTGGATCACAACTAAAGAAAAATTCTGGATTTGTGCGGATGAGATGAGCTTCCAGATTTGGCTTGGAGAGATAGGGAAGAGCTTCTTCATCTTTGAATAGCTTGGATTTCAGCTGCTGACAGAGGATGGATGGCCATGCTGTCATATACCAATGCGACGGGACACACCACACCACTAGGTGGAGCTCTCCCACCACACTTCTCCCACTCCTAGGGGGGGCAATCCCTTCCTCTGGCCATGAACTGGACCGAATGAGACCCATGAAAGTTTCTGAAATGTTCAACCGAGCCTCTTCAGGTGAGGAACGTCCACAGTGGGAGTGGGAATGTCAGAGTGTTCATGGATGTAGGGGTGAACCCAGTACAGACAGAGAGAGAGAGATGTCAAAACAGAGCGTAGTGATGAGGACAGAGGTCCAGACTGAAGGAACCGGAGAAAAGGCCTGGAGGATGTTCAAAAAAAGTCATCTGAGCATCTGTGTGTGTGTATGTGTTTGTGTGTATTTGCTACTTTAAGGCTACCATTGTTTAACCAATACTATTGTTGTGTTGCCCGACTGCTGCTCCCTCAGCAGATGACCTCACATCTCGAATAAATCCAGGATTTTTTGGGGGATTTTTCCCAAAGGTAGATGCATTTGTCTTCCTGTCCTCTTAAAATACGAGCTGCTTGCTTTGTCTCTGTGAGCTGCAATAATGACGTGTTGTTTTTAACCTAAATCACTTCCAGCGAGCGGCTTCGCCTCCAGTCTCTCACCTCCTCAGTGTTTTTCTTCTGCCCCCCCCCATCGGAAGGCAGAAATATGTCCCTTTCCTCTCCGCACGCTATGGCTGTCAGAGAGGATTTGGGATCCCGGCTAAAGGAGGAACAGTGAAGCTCTGAGTCCAGCCTGGACCTGCAGGATCTGAACCGATCCTTTCATATACAGGCTGAGAAAAAAAGAGAATCTAACCGAGAAAGACTTTTACTCCTACAACAAAACTTTGGTTACATCAATGTATTTCCCTCAAAAAGCAGAATTGTCAGG
Source organism: Orestias chungarensis (assembly GCA_032876305.1). Classification (NCBI taxonomy): domain Eukaryota; kingdom Metazoa; phylum Chordata; class Actinopteri; order Cyprinodontiformes; family Cyprinodontidae; genus Orestias; species Orestias chungarensis. Next base: position 372,713 of record JAVLVB010000583.1, on the reverse strand, counting down.
AATCAAATCAGTTAGCCTGAGCCGTCAGGATTTGTTAGAAAGGAAATTTATTTCTCACCATTTAGGACCTGATTTAAAAAAATTTAAGGACCTAAGATGGCGTCATTTACACTCGTGGCAAATGTTAGCATTTCATACGGAAACCATGGATTTTATTGCAAGAAATATTACAATTAACTTTTTCAGATCTGTCTATTAATCCTGTTTAACAGAACCCCCAAAACTTCTCACTTTGAAAAAACTCTAGGATCACAAATATTTTTAAAATGACAAAAACGTATTTTCATTATATATATATATATATGTTTTTTAAACCTGTAAATTGTTTTGAAAATGTAAACCAAGACAAAGAAAGTGTTTTAAATGAGTACGTTATTACAGGCTAGGATTAAAGTTTGGCCAGAAAATCGTTTTTTTTAGGAAACAGGGCAGGGGTCAGTCTTCCCTTACACAACAATCTTCTTATAAGTAAAAGTTGCTGGATTTTTGTGGTTTTGTTTAGGACATAATTTGAAGGAAATTAGAAACATGGTTTATAGTGAGAATAATTGGTTGTATGTTATTTTTCTTTAAAGGTTATTTGTTTTGGTTGTGAAAACCTGGCACAGAGATGTCGGCTAGATTTCCTCCGTCACTTTCTTGTCTCACCATTAAGCAAGAAATGAACTATTGCGTGAACAATCATCTGCAGAAAGGAGCTAACACTGAAAGATCTGCATCTACAGGTAAAAGCCACAATAATCTGCATTCCAGTACCAGCATAGATTCTCACCATGTCTGTCAGTCAGCTCTGTGGAGATCTGGCAACGGGAGATTCATCTGACTCGGGTGTGTTGGAGAAGGGATGGACCTTACAGCTGTACAGCTGCGCTAGATCTGTGTGTTTTAGATGCTTCCAGGCCTGATTCAGATGATTGCAGTTCAATCAATTACAGACTGTAGTCATCAGTTGAAATCAGGTCATCTAAAACATGCAGATTACCCAGTCTGGGAATCGCTCCTCGATAGAGGAATTTAATTTCAGCATCCTCTAATCAAGAGATGAAAGCTTCTTTTTCATGAAATCCATGAGCAATCTTATCATCGAGAAGCTTTATTCTGTTCATCCATTTTTTACCCGATCCTATAGACTGTAGACTGACCAGCATTTAGGACTTAAGGTCAGGACCTAAAAGATAACAGGAGCTGCTCTGTTCTGCTTTCTAAAACAACTGTTAGTTAGTTTTGGTGTTGTTTTGCACACGTGATCCCCTCGATCAAATGACCAACTACTCAAATAAGCCTCCTACCAACTGTTAAATATATTAGAGGTTCTATGATGCTGTGGGCCGTTTCTCTTTCAAAGATCCTGTTTTCACATCTGTCCACTGATGCTGTTTATGCGCATCAGCAACCAGCTAAACTCAATAAACATGGATGAAGACAGACACTTTCTCCAGTTCATTCTACATCAATCCGGGAATTTAAGATATTTTTTTGATCGATGATGAAAAATTCCCACTTTAAATAACTGAATTAAAACATTTTATGAGTTAGCCTTTTAAAATGAAACCTCGGAGGAAACAGGAAGCCAGTATTGGCCTATTTAAAGCATGTGGAAGCTTAAAACTCACATTTAATTTCATTAAACTGAAAATCTTTATCTAGAAGACTGATATCCGATGATGTTCGACTTGACACATAACAGTCTCCTATGGACTGATATTCAGATAATGTTTCTGTGAAGTTTCTTCAGATAAGCCCGGCAGCTGAGGAACGACTCAGCTCTCTGCGGTGCGATTAACACAGTGTTTCACACACAGTTTAAAACAAGAGGCCGAAAAGGCTTTGGTTATTATGTTAACCTGAGTAGCGCTGACTGCAGAGTTCAAATTAAAACAGTCCGAGTTCAGCTGATTCCCCCGTCGTTTAACGCTGTCAGAGAGAGACTGACGAACAGGGAAAACGGGATAACACAAACACCAAGGAGGCGAAGTGTCTGTCGTCTGCACGGATCGGATTCTGGATTCAGCGAGTCACAGTTGGCTGCTGGGCCGGAGCCAATAAAAACATTCCTACTAAAGAATCCACCGAAAGGAACTTCATCTCATGCGAGGAACGGTCCGATAATGGGACAAATCTCTCTTAATAATATTTTGGATTTCCCCAAAGATCCAGCATCTCAGCTGTGGATCCAATTAGCTGCTGCTTGATTCTGGCCACTCAGAGTAAAAGCCAAAGTCAGTTCTAGTGATAACAGGAATGATTCTTATAATCCCCAGCCTTCAGGTTTAAGTTTCACGCTGGAGTGTTGGAATAGGTTTGGGAATGGAGTGGGTAGATGCATCGGATCCATGAAGGGAGGTGAAGAATGTTTGCTCTCAAAGCTTTACAAAGAAAAAATGTATGCCTTTAGGGATCGGTAATGGCCGGTTCGATAACACGGATCGGCCAGCAGGGATTCAGGAGAACAGGAGAAGGCAGCGACGTATGAAGGTAAACAGTTGGAGTTCAGAGTTTCCTAACAGACACGCCCAACGTTTAAGGACACCTGACGGCTTTCCCGATCTTACTGGAGACAACATACCTGGAATAACATTGATTTGGCTGTTATTGCCTGATAATAACAATGGACCGATATAAACATTAACAACCAATGCTTAATTCTATCCAGTTGCCATCAGTGTTTCTGGAGGAGGGGATTGGTCTCATGGCATTCAGTTGGTCATGTGACAGCCCATTTGTGTTACTGGAAATGGTGGGCAAAGTATTCAACTTTCGAACTTGAGTCAAAGTGTTGATGATTCTGTTAAATATTACTCAAAACATAAGTAAAACATGCTCAGTCAAACTTTTTCTCAGTGTCAAACTCTCTTTCTCATTATTCCCCCCTACTGCACTTAGATAAAATACCTGCTCAGGTATCCGGCCTCTCCAAGGTCGCTGTTCTGTAAGTCTGCGTAGAAGTCCGGGATGATGGACCCATCTGCAGAAAGGATCGCATCTGGACACATTTTTAAGTAAATCAATCACTTCATAACTGGATCCAAACCATTGACATTTAGGCTCTAAATGCTTTCGATACCTGCCGTGTAGAACAAGTCCGGCCTCTCCAGAATGTCCTTATTCATGTTAAAGGACTCTCCATCGTCTCCATACAAAAAGGGCTCTGCTGCTTCATCCAGCAGACGGTTCTCCACCATCTCCAACCACTGGTTGTTATAGTAGCAGAACTTTGCTCTCTGGATCTTCTTTCCCCACTCTTCGTCGTATTCCTAAAGTAGAGACACAGCAGGATAAAACGAAGTACAACAGCTTTATGAGAGGCATTTTTTTGTGAAAGGCTCACATATGATAATTCTGTTTTCATAATATTTTATCACTACCAAGTCCAATTTATAGACACAAAACAGAACTTTTTGTTGATGATGAAAACAGTGTTTTGGAACTTTTCAACGTCTTCCTGTAGAGCTTTAAATAAAATTATGAGACATAGGTCTCTTTCTCTTAAGTTTAAAAATAGGAAAGACAAAAAAAACTTAAGATTCAGTTCAGGCAGATGCTGAATTTGCCCGTATATACAGACAGAGAAACCTCAGCCTGATCTTGTAGAAACTCTCCAACAAGTTTAATCCAGTTGTGTAGGAGTTTCAAACACATAAACCCTGAATGTGGACTTTAACTGGAACTGAGATCTTTGACCAAATCTGTTTTTCTCTATGAAGCTCTACTTTAAAAAAAAACAAGGGGCTATGTGATGCTGCTTTATTTTGTTTCGCTTTGTGTTTTCTTTCTTCTCAAACCCCAATTCAGTTGTGCAGATGGTTCCCTGTACCGAACCAGGTTCTGCTGGATATTTCTTCTGGTTAAATAGGGGGTTTGTCCCTACTGTCGCTACATGCATGCTCTGTAAAAGGGATTGATGTAAAGTCAGTGACAATGCAACCTGTCTTCTTAGTGTTCTGACCCAGGAAGAGTGAACGCTGCAAATCAATGACTTGATGAAATCTGAAATACAAACAACTTATAAACTTTCCAATAAACACACAAAAAAAATATTTCCATAGCCACCACTCCTTTCAATACCGGTGATAGGCCCTCCATTCATGGAGTCTGTCAGTTTCTGGATCTGTTGACAATCAACTTTTCTTGTAGCAGCAACCACAGCCTCCCAGTCTCTGCTCGGGGATGTGGACTGGTTTGCTTCACTGTTTAACTGCCCACAGATTCTCAATTGGGTTCAGGTGAGGTGAGGAAGGGGGCCATGCCATCAGTTTTTCATCTTTAAAACTGTTACTGGCTAAGTCAATCAGAGTACTTGGACGCATGACGGAAAACCATTGCCTTGCTGAAAGATGAGGCTTCTTCATGGACCACTGCTCATGTGTTAAGGGCTGACAGTAGATACAGGTAGGTATGTATAATAGTGGGTAGGCAGTATATCAGCAACTGATGCAGCCACGGGGCCAGCTGGTCCGTCAAGAGTCACTCTCATCTATCAGTCCATAAACAAAATTAAAATATATGACTTTATTTATTTCTTGGCCCAGTCTGGACATTTTAGCTTATTTGTCTTTTTTAGTGGTTTTTCAGTTTCTTCCTTCCTTATCTAAGTCTTTTCTCCAAGCCCCGAACATCTTGTACTTTCAGGTACTCCAGGTATTTTGCATTCATGAAATAATGGGAACCTGGTTAGCTTTATTTTAGATTCTTATAAAATCCTTGGCAGTTTGTTTTTAATCATGTTTCTTCCTACCTCGTTGATTATTGGCAACACGTTTTAGGATTAGTGATTGCGTACAATTAGCTTAGAAATATCAAGAGTGCTGCATTCCACCGAGAACTTGAGTATGGCTGCACAATATTTGAAAATCTTGAGACAGTATCGGTAAATGGTTGGCTTGTTTTTGTCCTCTTCTCTGTGACCTTTAGAACTTCATTTGTTTCTGGTGAGAGCCTATGCAGCCACCAGACTCTGTCCTACTGAATAAATCCTGCAATACCATGACAAATACAACTTCAGAACTCTTGAAATATATTATAAATAATTTGGGAATAATTACTGCGCTTTGGTATACAACTATAGTGCACTCTGATATTGTAATAATATATGCACAACCTATTTTGAATATATGTCAGTTAAATCTTTTTGGCTAATTTTTGCCCTAAAAAAAGCTGCCTAATAATTATAGACACCCTCCCTTTTTGATTTATGAAGTACATTCTGAGCTACGGGAAGCCAGTGAAAGGGCTTTAGATCCATGGACATGCACACAGACAAGTGTCTTCACCTTCTTCACTCCGGCTCATAAAAACGTCTGATGCACGCGTTATTTATAAGCGGTAAGACGTGTGACACAGTACCCTCATGGTAGCAGGGTTGAGGACACAGGGTTTTCTGTGTAGATCTGGCCTCCATCCTGTTTGGAGAAAGTTCATGAAGTCTGGACTTGTCCTGAGCTGCACTGATTAAAACACAGCGTGTTCAGAGGAGGAGCAACTGTGAGGTAACGTGCGTGCGTGCGTGTGTGTGTGTGGGTGTGTTTTCTTTTGCGACGCTGCCGTCAGCCCCCCTGACACACTCCAGATCCTCCCAGCTGCCTTTGATGTGGCTCGCAGCTTAAAAGGCTTCACTGATAATTTTAATGAAACACTTCCTTTGGTCCGATACACTGCCTGGGTATAATCTACAGCCAATTACACTGATCTGAGGTCTGGCAGCAATCACACGCTGGCTGCGAGTTAACCACAGCTGTCAATCACGAGCTGACCTGGGATCTGATGGATGTATGTTTGGACATTCACAAGACTGATGCAAAATTGTGCCTTTTTCAGCCAAAGGGAATAAAAAAAAAAACTGTATAATTTTATTAGCAACAACCAGTTGTATAATAAGGTTTTATAATCAAATAATAGGTCTTATATTTCTATGAACAAGTGAAAAATGTCTTAAATGGTAAAAGATTTTTGCTTTAATGTTTTTAACATCATATCAATTTACTACAGGTTAAAATAAATTTTACAGATTAAAAGGGTCAGGTTATCCTGAACTATCTCTATAGTCATAAACTAAGCCTGCTGGAGAACAATTAGACCACTTTTCCTCACTTCCTCTATTATCCAATCTGCATCATTTGCTGTTATTTCATCTTTTAACTTTAGGTTTTTTAACAGTATTTTCCCTCCATAGCAGCTACACCAGGTCTGGTGTTCTGTTAGGTGTAACACCTTTCTAGAGGGGACATTGTCTGGTGGTGCTGCCAGCTATTAAACCTTCTGAATCTCCTCCCATCAATTTTTTACTCTATTGTAAGAAACAAAATACATCTACATCAGTTTCCTACGCTGCTTTCTGTGATTTCTATCTTCTCAAACCCCAAGTCAGTTGTGGCAGACGGCCGTCAGGTTTAAGGATCAAGGTTTCTTCCAGCTAAAGGGTAGTTTTTCTTCTCCACTGTCGCTGCATGCATGCTCAGCATGAGAGATTGCTGTAAAGTCAATGACAACACAAGCTATGTTCTACTGACACTGCATGCTCATCCAGGAGTGAATGCTGTAAGTCAATGACTTGAGGCAAATTCCTGGGTTTCATTAGGTTCCTTCAATAAACCAACTGGGATTCACTGATCTATTAATGTATGTATATGATTGGATTTAAATGAATTATCTTATAAAGTAACCTGAGACGACATGAGTTGTAAATAACAGCTATATAGAAAAAAATACATGGAATTGAATAGAAATCTAATTAAATTCCTTTAACAAACTAATACAGACTGCAGCTAGGCTTAATGCTTTCAATTTGTGCACATGAAATAACTTGAACTGTTGCAGACAGCATTAAGTCACTGCTGTGGTTGCTTATGGTTTTATTTTGGTAGGAACGTACTGGTAACACCCTGGTTCTGCATCCAACTTGCATTGCAAGCAGAAAATTGGAGGAGATTTGAGAAACTATGAAAATGTTATCTGTTTAGTTTGGAGCGTTGAGCCGGTAAGTAAAGCTGCATTTAAATAATAATGGGAGCTCATCTTAAATCACTGATTAGTCTGCAAAAATCTGCATTAAAAAATATGTAATCATGGATAGAAATGATCTTTTACTGGAAACTCATCAAAGTTAAACAGAGGAACTGTTCATAGATAATTAAGCAATTTAGAGTAAAGCAGGAAGAGGAAGGAGCCAATATGAAGACACCAGCAGTAATCAGAATCAAGGCAAGCAGTGGAGTGTGAACCAACAGTCTAGCTCTAACATGCTTCATGCTGTAGATGTGAGCAGAACAACAAAGCTGGTGAAAACATCAGAGAACTGAGACAAAGAACAAAACGAGCTAATTAAGCTAAATTATAATTTTCGTCAAGGCATGAAACAGGGTTAGATTTAAAAGAAGCAGTCGTTTTGTCAATGAGCCCAGGTTCTGGTTTGGCTTCCACAAGTGAAACATTAAAAAACTGTCTGTAAAATAACTGAACGAATCTGACCTACTGAGGACTTCTTGCTGAAGCATTTCTGAACTGTCTTTCAGCGGGAGGAGTCCTTTCTCTGGGTGTTACTTACAGCTATGATGTCCAGTGTGTTGTCACAGACTTTACAGATTGACAAGTTGCCGTCGTGCATCAGGTCGATCAGGTAAGCCGGAGCTTCTGCCGTCAAGAGTTAAAGGACAAGGACAGAGCTGTGTGACTTTGACTTTATTAGGCGTTTGTTATTTCCACATTTATGAAAAGCATCACATTGATCCCAGAACTGACAACAAGGATACGGGTTTCTTTGATGATGACGTCTCTCGTAGCTTTGTGGAAAACCATCTGGTAGAAGACGTACAGAATCTGGCACACAAACTCATCGTCTTCCTGTAGTGCTGAGATGTAAACAGAAACAATTTAGACTTTAAAGGGACGTATATATATATATATATATATATATATATATATATATATATATATATATATATATATATTCTTTAAACTGTCAGGAGCCTCAAAAAGACGTTTTCCTGTACATTTTTATCTTGCCTCAGTGCTGATGCCCTTTAAAAAACTCTTCAGTCTTAAAACGACCAAAATATCTTACAAAGAAGAACAAATCTGAGGGTTTTTTTCTTCTTTTTTTTGAGTCTTATGAAAAAAGTGTGATTTATGAAAAAGCAGAACATGAGCAGTGCTTGCAGAGCATGCTGAGGCGGTAAAGTTAAAAGCTTTATGACAATCCTGGTTTAAAGTCATTAATGAAACATTAATTTATTTGGATATTAACTAGAAGAAAACCTTCTGAGTGGAGCCCACAGGCCCGACGAAACCTGGATAAAAGGACACAGAGTATGATTTTGTTCTCACTGTTGAGGAGATGAATGAGGGCCGGAATGATGCCGGATTTTGCCAGCATGGCTGCACAGGAGTTGTCCATGGAGACGGTGCCGATCAGGATCACCACCTCCAGGATCAGGTCGTCCTCAGTAGAACCTGAAAGGGTGAAAGTTGACGTTAGGAACAGGACACTTCTCAGAGGTCCTGAAGAACATTTACACTGTGAGCTTATCGGACTGACTCCTATGGAACTGCTGGGTGTCTCTGCTCAGGTCTTATATCCAGAACAAGCTGAGTAATCTGCACCCTCAGAGGCTCAACCCATTTATACTCCTCAACCATCTCTTATTCTCCCATAATGGAAAAAGTATTTGACCCAGCAGTCTCTTGAAATCTTCAATCACTTGTTCACATTCAAGATTCGGTCCACCAGATCCCTGTTCTCAGCTTCTACTAAGTGACAGCAGTGAGAAGCGGTAAATGCTAAATGGTATTTTTAAAAGAAATCATTTATTATTATTTTTTTTACATTTTTAAAATAGGAAAAAAGTCTAACCTTTGCTAACAGAGCATGTAGACTTTTTCTATGGCATGTTGCTAAAACTTTTGTAGAGTAACAAAAAGTTTAAAACCCAAATGAGATGATTGATGACAATCAAAAGATTCCATGAAAAAAAAAAATGCTAATCCTGCATTTGTTTTTTTGATCCAAATTTAAAACAGTTGTTTCTTTATCATTTTTAGAGCCACTCTGAAAGGTCCAAAGACCCACTTGCAGCTCTAAGGCTGGAGGTTGCAGAAAACGGGTTTCAGAGGTAAATACCTTTTCACAAGGCGCCAGCTCGGAATTTTCTACTTACTACAAAATTAAAGTAACTTTTTGCATTTTGGCCAAGCTTGTTTAGGCTGACTTTTGTTTGATTCTCTGAAACACAGAAGTGGCTCAAAGAAACAGAACAAGAGTAATTGAATTACAATACAGGTTGAAATTGCTCAGCCTTATTTAAATCCAGAGTTCATTTATTTTTGGGATATTTTAAATTAAAAAACATTACTAAAAGCTGATGTCACACCCATCCATATGCTTCAGACTGTGGAGGAACTCCTAAGGCAACGTAGTGCGGCTCTCAAACTTTCTCTCTACTCAGCATCAGAAACTTCAGACTTAAACATTAAACCATCAGAGATAAAGGCGGGGTCAGGAGGTCAGAGCCCATCAACGACAGATAAGGAGAGAAGTCATGTCTCTCCTCTGTCCTCACATCCTCCGCTGACTCCTCACTGAAAGATGGGATTCAGGGAGAGCAGCTGGAGGTCACGGGAGGTCATAGGAGAGGCCAGATTCTTTGGTTTGAGAGAGATGGATGGAGAAGGTGCGTCTGGATTATCTGGCATCATTAAGAGCTCAAAGCCTTTCCCTGTCTGATCTGTAGCAGGAGGAACCACAGCTTTATCGCCACACCTGGTCTGAGTCGGTCCTTCAGGTAAGGTACCAGGCTGTACTCCTTCAGAACAAGCTCCCAGTCCAGGTCGGCAATGGTCAGGTTGGCAAGGGTTCCCAGGCACTCAATTACAAACTCTTCGGATTCTTCCTGTGTGATCTGAGCTGCTAGGTCTCCGACATGGTCCTACATTAAAGAGAATTTTGAAAACAGTTGTTTCTTTTGTGATTAACAGGCTTTGAATCTCAGTGACATAAAAACTGACTAGAAACAGGTTCTTTGTGGCTCCGCCATGTTGAGAAAGATTCCTAATCATCTTCATTAACAGAACATCTTTCAGCTTCAGAGCCCTCTTCATCAACATCTTCAGACCGTTCCCTGGACGGAAAAAGAGTAGCAGCGCAGAAGAGTGAGGAAACTATGGCTTTAGATCTGATTGGTCGGTTCTTGCTTTCGAGCTCAAACCTTCACAGAAGAGGTGAGCGTTGCTCTTGTTGGCAGCCAGGTTGATGCAGAGAGAGATGAGCTCAATGTTCAGCTGCTCCTCCCCACAGTCATACACCATCTTCATCAGCTGCAAACAAAAGGTAACAAAACAGAATCTTCATGACCATCATTGGGCCCGAAAAGCACTTTATCAAACTCAGTCCTCGCTTTCAAGAGTCAATCACAGAACCTCGACGACCAAGATGCAACGAAACCATCCAATAATACACATCCGTCAACCCAGGGGTGGATCTGGAGATGGCAGGACAAACAAAGACAGACTGAGGTTCTGAGCTTTAATCTGTCCAAAATGCTGCAGATGTCTGATTTTGACATGACTAAATATGGAAGAATGAATGTTTTCAGGGCCTATTTTTAAGTTTTTAAAAGTCCCAACCTACAATTTGATAGGAAAACCCAGTTCCAGAGATAAACGAGGACTAATTAAAGCGTCGTTCTGCAGAGCTGTGGCCAATAAATACAGGCTCCAAAACCTTACAAAACACGAGACAGGAGCAGAAAGTTTGCATTTAGAGGTACTTTCAGGCATAAACTTTGATGATGAACACGAACAAGTCCTGATCATTCATTAGAGTTCAAAATTAGCACACACTAAGAAACAAAGCTCGACTCCTTTGAGGCTGTATGAAGAGATTTATACTTCGTAAGTGCTAAGTCTCCATCTTTGAACAAACATGATTACAAACAGAAGCAGGCAGAAAATAAGGCTCAGATAATCCTTATTATTTAGCTTCCAGCTGCCCTCAGATTTATATAGATTTTCCTTGTGCTTTAGTGAAAACAGTAAACGCTATTACACAGATAAAATGTTAATTAAAGAAAAGCAACTAAAAGCTTCTCTGTTGGGAAACAATGTCATGTGGGCAGGTTAGGGAAGATTAATTTACGACTGGTTTGATTATTTGACATTTAGTAACAAAAAATAAATTAATAAGAAAATAAAAAAATTATCGTATTTGTATTTGCAAGTTGTTGTAATATTTTTCCTTTTAATGTTTCATTTGCAAAGGCTCTAAAACTTAAAAACTGTGTCACATAACTGGTTATGGTTTTACAGAAGAATCTGGGAAACGGAAGGAGGGAAAAAACTGTGGCTACGAAGGAAGCAGGAAAGAGAAGCAAGAGGGTAAATAAAGAAGAAAGGAAGCAAGCAAAGAAGTCTGGAAGGGAGCGAGGATGGAAATAAGAATGAAATAAGGAAGAAAGGATGGAAGGACAGGAATAGGAATGTAAGAATGAAAGACAAAAACATATGAGATATTTTATTTTCCACATTTCCTTGGCAGAAGACCTTGAGAACGATTGAGATACCCAAGAGCTTCTGGAGCTTCTGAGAGTGGCGTAATAAATGATCATAACCTGCAACATTTAATGATTTATGGGTTAATTTACCGGATCAAAGCAGCTCCAAATGGACACAACCAGTCAGACTGACTCAGGTTTTTCTAGAGATACTGACAGATGAAGCCTCCGATCTGCTACTGATACTAGTTTCAAAGAAACACTATGAATTAAGGCCGGATGTATTAAAGATCTGGAGCTGAGAGGGCCAGTTTATGCCCCCCCCACCAAATCCACTCACACACTAATCTGTCCATCCGTCTCCTCTGGCTGATTTAACATTAAACAGGAAGAGGTGGTGTCGGGGGTTGGGGGGGTGCTCGGCTTCCCTGTGAGGAGTCACGAATCAGAAACGTTGCCGGGCCCTGGCTTAGGTATCACATACCGGGGGCCCTGGACCCCAAATCAGCCCCGTCTAGACTCTCTGGCACCTGCATCTGCTCGTTTACCGCAGACGGCCACTGGAGGACTCGCAGCGTAGCCTCCTCCACCTTCACCTCTGTTACTCTGCTCCTCCACAACCACAACCTTCAAGCTGCAACAGTGACCCCATAAAAGTAAAAACAGAAGGAGGCCTCGGCAGGATCAAGAGTAGAGGAAAAAAGGTGGGAACTGCTGCACAGCAGTTTATTAGAGAGATGCTTTAATGCCAGGATAAACCTGCCAACACTGAAGGTCAGTGGAGGTTTTCTGGAATGAATGAAAAAGTTCAATATTTTTAAAGGGCCTTGAAAAAGTGTTTAGAAAGTTAACATTTGTTTAACCCTACAAACAAAAACTGTTGTTAATTCTATTGTGACAGACAGACAGAGAGCTGTGCGCAATTTCCTTTTAACATTTATAAATAAAAAATGTGCGCATAATTTCATTTGAGTCTAGCAGCAGCTCTTCTGACCTCAGGTTCTTTAGAGAACATCAGAGAACCAGCATTATTGAGATCACAAAACTTAGCAGATCCCTAAGAGGAGAATGTTGTGAAGTTCAAAGCAAGGGTAAGTTATAAAACAAGCTTAGAACATCTGTATGGAGAGAGGCTGGACCAGCCGCACATCTAAATTGAGAGCAGAGTATTAATCGTAGAAGCACTGAAGAGGCTCCAAGCCCAACGACTCGAGTGGCGTTAGGAGTCCTGTTTGCAGATAAACATGAGACATGTAGGGGACAGACACAAAGTACAGATACAAGACAAAGGACAGAGACAAGCCATGTGAGAGTAGGTGCCCACAATCAAAGTCTCTGGCTGAAATGCAAATACTTTTATAGTAATAGTGAAACATGGTGGTGGCAGCATCATGTGGTGGGAAAAGGAAGCTCGTTATAGTTGATGGGAAGAAGGATGGAGTAAAATCAGGGACTGTCAGATGTAGCAGGAGAGCTGAGACTGTGGTGGAGGTTTAACCTCTAGTAGCACAACCATCCTAAACCTATGAGATGGTTTAGATCAGAGTAGATTAATGTGGTAAAATGGGCTAGTCAAAGTCCAGACCTGAATGCCACTGAGAATATAATGCAACTGACTGATCTAGGAAAGATATGAATGAGCGGTAGATGGAAGCTGGTGGAAAAAAAAACCTAAAACATCTGCAACCAGTGGTGGTTCTACAGTCCAGAGTCATCTGAACATTGATCCAAGTTATACGTTCGATTTTTGCTGTTTTTAAAAAGATGTTGAAACCTTTTCTTGCACTTCTTACATTTATTGATGCTAGTTTATCACATTAAAGATATTGTTGTAACCAAGGGAGAGTTTTAACAATCTAAACCACAAATTGTTTGAGACAGATGCATGAAAAAAAAGGAAGGTCATACAATTTTTGAGGATTACTTTAACCATAAATGTATTACCCTAAAACATTTAGTTACAACGTCAGAACTTAATACTTTTCTTTGAACCTGGTGGAAATGAACTGCAGTCACCTCGATCCTGAAGTCCTATAAACTGTTATTGTTCAGTATAATTTTTTTCATTTTCTGTTGGCTCCAAATGACCCGTAGCAAAAAAAATAATAACGGAATCAATTTCCCGTCCTTTCTTGAGGGCAATGTGTGGTCAAGCTGTAGAGGTCTGGAGAGCCTCAGGCCGAAGGGTAGAAATCCCAGCAGGGCAGAGCCATCTCTGCTCCAGTTCCTCTGGGTTTCTAGTGTTTATTGAAAGGCTGCAGTTACCCAGCCAGACTGGGTCAAACACCAGGAGTGATCCGATGTCAGCCTCAACCCAGGGGCTTGATTTGTTTTCCATGGAACAGGAAACTAAGAAAGTTTGTTTTCTTGTACATATATTTTTTTATGGGTTATATAGTTTCTAGAGCCATAATTATTTGTCCACTTCAAACTAAATTGGACGTCTGAAAACAGTGTGATAATCTGAGCTGCTGGAGGTGAGAAAAGAAAAACCCACTAAAGAGGAAAAGATTAATCTTTTACATTTACTCCAATTGTCTCCGGCAGCATCAGAGAGAGAAAGGGAGGCAGACCTCTGAGAGGGGTCAAAGGTCACATCCTGGTCGCGCTGTCGGTCGGCCTGAGGTTCAAATGTGCTGCCGGCTCGACCTTCTGAGCAAACAGCCAGACCCTCACAGCCACATCTGGACAGCATTTACACCAAATGCAGCGAAACAAATGCAACGCGGCGTTGGATAATCAGCTGTGAGGAGAAGAGCTGCTGAGCCGGTTGTCTCAGTGAGGAGGGAGTGCACAAAACACAACAACTAAAAGGTCCAAATTTTCAGAAGAAATCAGCCTGATAGGGAAAATTTAGTTTTCCTTGAGAATGAATTTGATTCTAGGCAGATCAGGAATCCAGACAGAACCTGAAGGAAGAGTGACGTCAGGTTTAGTTGCCTCTTACTGCTCCTCCTGCCCCGTCTCTACAACCCCGCTTTGCTGCCGGCGAACATTAGCCAGTCTTACCTGGGGTAGGCAGTCGGTGTGAGCAAACATGGACTTGAATCGGTCGTCCATGCTGATGTGGTACAGGATGCACATGGGGAGCTGCCTCTGGGCCTCGTCAGCTGCAACACAAACACAGAGGGAGGAGGCATGTCAGCGCATGAATGACCGGTTGTCCTGCAACGCTCTGCAGGACGCCGGTGACCACATCTAGGGGGACCTGGGACTCTCTGGACAAATATCGCCAGGTTGAATGGACTTTTTAAAAGCAGGGCTTGCCGGAGCTCGACTGCAGGCGGCTTCAGCTTCTCACAGCTCGGCAGCTCACAGCAAGGAACAGAAAACTGCAGTTTACTCAAACAAAACGTGCATTAAACACTCTGAAATCCTTTTAATGTTTCATTTATCTATTTATTCTCTTAATTATAAAAAAACAAAACATGAATTTCTCCTCGTAGTTTTCATAATATTCTGCAACTAAACAGTAAATGGGAAGATAAATACAGCTGCAGCGTTACGCTCCAGTCAGCAGGAAAAAATCTGCATATATCTGATAAATGCAAATAAATAAAGTGCCAAAACTTACACATTTTACACAATAAAAAGATGATTTATTCAGAGAATTTTATTCTCAGAGAGATTAGACACCTGGACAAAACGTCAGATACGGATGAAAAACGTGAGATGTGTGAAGCTGCGCTCTCATTAAAAGAGAAGCCATCAAGTTCTCCAGCCTGATTATCTGTATGAGAGTGACTGCAGAGCTTCCCTCCTTCTGTTTTCATCATCATGAGCCGCAAACCTTCTCCGCTAGCCTTCCTCAGAGAGACGAGATTCATCTCTGCAACTCCAAACAGATTTTGGTTCGTCGTGTTTAAGTGGAATTAACTCCAAACAAGTCTTCTCCAAACAAATTACGAGTGATGTCCTTCTGCATCAAACGCCTGAGGTAGAGGGCCAAATTTGTATCACTCTTGAGTTGAGGTCAGGGTTCACAGGACTCATTCCAAGGGCTGCAATTGGTCCCAGGGCTGCCCTTTGGACACTGCTGGCCCACATCTTCAGACAGAGAAGAGTAAGGAGAACCTTCTGAGCTCAACTCGTTTTTCTCTCTCTTTACTACCCTTTATGTCTTAAAAGGAGTCATGACTACACAATTAGTTCACACAGAACATTTTTAAGACGGGTAAAGGTCCTGGTTTGTCCTTCAGCGCCAGTACTGTAACTGCAAATCAAAGCTGGGTGACAGAGGCCGTACTGGACCCCGCACCTTTATGGGTTTGACCTGTGAACACCGCAGAGAGGACGGAGGCTGGGAGGAGGAGACAACCGTGGAGAATTAATGAACTTCACAGCCTAGTTCGTTTAGGGACGTGTCACAAACATGCCTCCTGTCACGCACACAGGCCTGACCAGGTTTACGCGGTCACTGTCTGTACAGCGGGTCAGAATTGGGTCCAGATGTAGCTGAGGATTGGTGAGCTTTGCTGTCGCATTGACTGCGAAAACAGGAGGAAGCACCGATTTTCCCACCTTTAATAAGTTTAAGCCTCCCTTGTGCTGCTGATTAGTAGATTTGCTTCTCGTCAAGCGCCTTCCACCTTCATCAGAACCAGAACTCATAGTAAAAACTCGCCGCACACGAGCATGGCGGAGGGCCGTGGAGGATCCTTCTATGTTAAACAAAGATAAGTTCTGCTCAAAGTTCAACTGGCCAGTAAGTTTGGCCGAGAAAGAATCAGGGATTTAAAAGCAGCATGCATTAAAAAGGGTCTGGTTGGAGAGTCTGGGACATCTTAATAAGCCGTTTTGGCTTCAGTCACATGGTTCCCCTGGTTACAGCCAAACCAGTCCGCTTACTGGTTTAAAATCATCAGAGACTCTCACCAGGCTGCTTCATCATCATCATCATTGCTTGATGGACTTTCTAGTAAATAAGGGAAAACATTTTATAAACCACCTTCCTCTTAGATATAAACTTCTACATGTTCCCAATCGACCTCAGACTGACGAGATTAAACAAACTATAGTCAGTTTTTATCTCATAAATGACTTCAGCAGCAACTCTTCGTCTTTACTCCTGTCCTCTTACCGCCGTCTGTAAATACAGTTTCTGGAAGGAGTTTTAGCCTCAGGCATAATACAGGTAGAACATTACCAGCAAGGAACACAGACAAGAAACAGTTTGTGCCCATCAACCTTGTAAGGGTCATAAGGTCATCTCCAAACTTCACTCCCCAGAGAGGAAGATTATTCTCAAGAGGAAAACATCTACAAAGCAGCTGATTAAGCCCAGTGATAGAGCAGGAGAAATGACCAGAAACTCAAGAGCTCCATCTCAGCCTGCACAGGCCTCAGGTTAAGTGAGAAGATGAAGAAAAAATATTTTTCAAACTTTTACTGGAGTTTTATTTCATGAATTGTAAAATTAATATATATTTTTTTATTTAGGTAAATAGAAAACTCTTATATAAACATTTTTAATTCTAACATATCTTTTCTCCAATTTTGTGTTTGAATTCTCCTTTCAATTATAGCAACATCATGAGGTTCAGCTGGTCCAGGAGATGAAAGAAGCTCCTCCTAGTCAGGATTCAATTTTTAGGTTATTACAATCAAAAACTTCCAGGTTTGACAAATAAAAATATTTCATGTTGATTTTATTTTAAAGCAGAAATTTTATTTCACTTTTTTTCGGACTTTAATGATTTAAAATAATGTGGATTATTCCTATTTTTGGCAATATCGTTTTTACCAGCTGTTCATGATAAGTACTCATTAATTCTAAT
Source organism: Orestias chungarensis (assembly GCA_032876305.1). Lineage (NCBI taxonomy): Eukaryota > Metazoa > Chordata > Actinopteri > Cyprinodontiformes > Cyprinodontidae > Orestias > Orestias chungarensis. The sequence continues at coordinate 355,456 of JAVLVB010000583.1, read as the reverse complement.
CTATCTCCAATTTTTATTTTTAGTTTTGACTTTCATCAGTCTTTTGGAATCTGTGCCATCCATGTTCATCTCTGCCTCCAGGCCGGGGTTCTGCAAGCTGCAGTTCTGTGGATCTTCCACACTGGCCCAAAAAACTATGGAGAACCGCTGCTTTCATATACAGATATTATATAAAATGCAGGCGTTTTTGCAACATGAATTATACTTAAAGGTTTAGTAAAATTTTGTTACATCAATTTGCATTTGTGAAATTTTTTTCTTTACATAATTTTCACAGATGTAATAGAATGGGTAGTTCTATGATCAAATGTTTTATTTTTTTGTTTGTTATAAAAACCAAAAAGAAGAAAAAGTATATTGTTCTTCGAAGAAATTACAATAAAAAAAAACATATATAAGTTGGCCTTTTTAAAAGGTCACATGGTAACATTATTAGAGCTAAAGGATTTTATCTTGCTGGACTGAAAGTGAAAATGGCTTTGGGATTGTAAACATTGCTGAACTCTGAGGTCGAGCTTCATTATGAATGGAACAGAACTCTCTGTTGTCTTCCTCATAAAATCATGATAAAAATCCACAACGCGACGAGTAAGAGAGAAATCTTCTGTCAGGTGCTCAGCTGTTGATTGTTTGGATCTGTCGGAAGAGGATGAGGACGATTTGAGACTCCATCTCTGCTTTCATTTCATCTCGGGGGTTCGCGACCTCGAGTTGGGTCTGGACACAAAGAACCGACTCTTCTCTCCTAGAAGATACCAGCAGAGTCTTCATGCGGCGCTGCGGATGAAAACTGAAAAGCAGCCGGATGATTTATGGCGCCGGCGCTCGCATAAGGAGCCCGGTGGACCCGCGCTCGTACAGGCAAACCCAACAGTGTCACAACTGTGAGGTGGTGGGATATTTCAGGGGGAACTTAGATCCTGCGTGCGTGCAGAGCTTCCTGAAAGAGCGACCCCCGCCTGCCCTTCCCCAAATCTCTGAAGACTCCTTTGCTTCTCCGGCTCGCCGCTACAAAAACAACATTTGTGCCGAGGTTCTGGCATGTTATTCTAACAAATATATTCCATTAATTATGTTCTGCTATCTGAGCCTCCCCCTGAGACGGTTCAAAGCCTCCGCTGACTGATCGGTCGCAGGATTCGTATCCACAACACCGGCTCCGACTAGATGCTCGCAATCACGAAAAGCGGACAGCTCACCGAGCAGAGAGGAAAGTTTGGGAATGAGGCCGGCCTGCACCATTTGGCCGCGCAACGCTGAGTCGAAGGACAGGTTGAGCAGGAGCCGAGAGGTTGTGGTCAGGAGCTCCTGGTGGTCGCAGGGAATCAGCCGGGCCAGCTTCTCCACGGCCGCCGTCTCTTTCTGGAGGCGGCAGAGAGTCCCAAGTTAGAGTCAAAACACAGCAAACGGCAGGAAACTGGAGGACTGCAAGGAAATATTAGAATTAGAGGGGTGGGGGACAACAGTTTACATTTTATCACAACGAAAGTAACAATAAACACAAACACTGCCCTTGAAAAACTATTCAAATGAGGATTCTTTAGGGAAACCAGCAACATAAACAAGTGCAAATGGAACAAACAATTCAAAATAATGGAAACCAACCAGTATGTTTATGGAGTTTTCAAACATAAGCGGCCATAATTTATCATTGTGACTACAAATCATAATTCCTATAATAAAAATAAATGAATTAACGATAATGATGATGCCCACCACTACTTCAAGCTGGTGGTAATTTAACTTTGCGACACAAAAATACATAAAAGTTGCAGCTTTTAATACCAGAAATAAAACAAACAAATCTCTTTTATAACGTTCATTCAAACGTAAGGATGAAGACGATGAAATGGACCCACAAATATAGCATTTAGAGTAAGACCTGCATGTATCGCTGCTGAACACTTCTTCACTCCCTGGACGTCAGAAATTTAGTGAAATGCTACACCAGCGTAAAAGACTGGCTCATTTTCACACCATCCATCATCTCCGCCGCAGTTATTAACGCTAGACCTGCCGCTGCTCCTGTGTTCTACGCACCGAGATGATGTCAGTTACTGAGAACCAGGTCAGTTCGTTGTTTGCTGTGTCTGATTAAACCTGCAGGCAGGTGGAGGTATTGAGCTGATGAGCTTCTCCTCAGCTCGGACTTGGACTGAGGTTCTGAGACCTGGACGGAGGAGGAGCGGTTAGAGCGATGCCACATGTTAAAACGTTTCCCAGGTCCCGCTACTGTGTGGGAAACCATCAGAGGTGACACGGAGCCGCTTAATCAGCTGCAGCCCGCATCCATCGCAGCCAACACTCTGCTTCCATCAGCAGCACCTCCCTGCTGGACATTTACTTTAATTTAACGATGGACTAGAAGGTGTCGATAAAACCAAACCTCTACCTGACCAATAAGAGATTTAGGGGCTTGACATCAGAAAACAGTGGCACCAACATGACTGCCCTGATTTCTTTTTGCTTTTCACTTTGTAATGTAAGCTTGAGTGCCGTAAAAGGTGTTTTTAATTTATTATTATTGCCAGGGTCTGCCTTTGATAAAGACCCACCGACTGATTGCAACCAGGTGGATTCTGGTTCCTGGGATCGAAAGACATCAGAGCTCGCCGACACCGCAGATGTTAACCCACAAATTACTTTAGGGGAACAACAAGATACAGGAAATGTCCTTTTTTTTATTCACTTAAAATTGTAACTTTTTTTTTAAATGCGCTTTTCAATCTTTCAATTAAGCACTTTGAAATCTCTCGTACATGAAATGGGCTGTATGGACAAATTTGCCTTGCCTTGCAGGACCAATCCGGTAAAACTTTAACAAATGCTCAGTTTTCTGGTTTGCTGACGAGATTGAAGCTCTAATCTAAGAGTGGATTATCATCTGGTGTCACGTGGAGTTTCTTCAGCAACTTGTTAAATAGCAGCAGCCTCTGGAAATAATAAGACAAACATAGCTTGAGTTCAGAGAACCATCCATAAATACTTATTTATTAAAAATAAAGCTATTAACCAGGCTTTCATTCAAATAGTAATTAATCCACTTATAAATAATCAGGTAATAGTTTTAACCCTTTCTCTCAGGGTGGAAATTTGCAACCCACACATGACCGGGTGAAAACATGATTTAAACAGGAACCGTCTGACAAGACGAAGTAGGCAGTCAAGAAAGACTATACACCGACAGTTGCTTCAGGAAACCCTGAGATTGTTTTTCATACTGAACGGGTTCGCCCTGAAGATTAGTCACTGTTTTAATACGAGATTATCTGGAGACTACACCGGAGTAAACCGGATCCTCAGTTTGCTTTTCCAGCTGAAGGCTGCGACAAAGGAAACCGTCCAGCTCACCATGTCGTTCTTGTTTTCCAGGAAGATGGAGAGCTTCTTGAGGAAGGAGACGACGACCAGCAGCAGCTCCTGGTCCTCCCGCTCCAGAAGCTTCACCAGCCTATGGACGATGTTTTTGTTCCTCATCTTCAGCTCCGTTCGGGTGTCCTCAGCCAGATTCAGCAGCAGACAAAGAGAGACTGTAGGGGAGGAAAAGGAACAGATGTTCACCTGGCTGGTCCTAGTAAAAAAAGATCTACTCATCATGGAGGACGTCTCGGCTGCTCTGTACCTTTGAGGAGTTGCTCCTGTTTGGTCAGGAGGCTCTGGAACTTCCTCAACGACTTCTCGTGGTCTTTCTTAAGAGTCTGGTTCTCTGAGAGCTCTTCACGTGAAACCAGTTAAGGGTCTCAGACCTACATAAGAACGGTAAACCACTCGAGCTCTGCTGTGCAAAAAAAAAGATCTAAAGGATATAGGCCTTCTTCTTCTTCTGCAGTTCATCCTGCCAGAGCTCGAACCTCTTCAGCTCGTGCTCCATGATGTTCATACAGAGAGCCCCAATCTTGAAGTGGGTGACTAGCCTGTGGAACTGGGAGAAACTGGGGAGGCAAGGAAAACCCGTCCAGTTATCGCATCTTTAGACCTGGAAGCAGCATTTCGGTCATCACGAACGCTTCAGGTCTCAAACCAGCTCAGGTTCAGTCAGGCCGGATGAAGAATGTGTGCTTGTAAGGCTTGCTTTAATTGGATTTAGGTCTAAACTTTGACTAGGCCTATCTAACCCATTAGTCTCCTTTAATCAGAACCATCCCATTAGGAGTAGGCTATAAGGATTGAAAATTTTTATCACAATATCCTGCGGTTCAATTATAGAAATGATATAACAAAAATGTTGCTCTTGAAAAACATTGCAATTTAAAATGAGCTTCTTAGAACATAAGTTAGATATATAAACTGTGCAAAAACATCTATTAATCTAACTTTTTTGAATGTACAATATTATTACTCAAATAGAACCAACTGTAGTAAAATATAAGAAATGGGAAATAAAAGTTTGGAGAGTTTTTAAACATCATTAATCTTAAAGGTATTGCTTCTTATGAGAAGAAAATTAAACTCTACAAGACAAGATAACGCCCACCGTTACATCCCAGATTATCTCTGGCTTTATTTTTAAGGTGGAAGGGGAATCTTTATACCGGTCTCTTGTCTTTTGTAGCCTCTAACAGCTAAAGGCAGCCCCACAGCATGATCCTGCCGCCAATATGATCCTCAATGTGGCGGGAGCATTACATCCAGGCTTTAGAGTCGAGAGAAAACTAAAAAACTTCCCTGTGTTTACCTGGAGAAACAGAAGAAAACGTAGACAATGATGGTTGCCAGGTCCACGCTGTGCTTCCAGTCCTCCCTCAGCACTCTGGCCAGGGCTCCGAGGACCACCTCTGAAACACAAACACGGGTCAGTCTGGTCACATCGTAGGGAGGTGCAGCTGGAGGACAGCTTAAAGGAGCGCAGGGGATCGCAATCAGGCTGGAGGGCTGCTGGGAGTTAGGAGCCATGGGTTCTGCTGGATGTGAGGACGTTTGTTCTCTGGGTTCACACAAACGCTCGGCTCCCATCAACAGCCGTTCGGCTGATGCGGCACGACAGAGACTGGGAGGGGATGGAACTTTCTGGCACAAACAGACGAAGTGGAGCCGGCTACGTGGAGGATGGCTCCGAGCTGTTGAAGGAGAAACCGCCTGGTTGTCACGGAGGGGAGAGGAGCCCAAGTCAAGAGGAGCTTTCATTCCAAATCTGGGGAGATGTTTAGGAAGTGATAAAATCTACCAGAGTATTACTGAGCTGTTTCCACACCAATGCTCAGGAGACTGTTGCAAAAAAGATTTTTAATCACATTTCAGGGTCTTGACTTTAGAGGTGAGATGGTGGGGTGACATAAGGCCTCGATCAGGCAGCAGGATCAGGCCGATCTGCCTTAAATCTCAATATCTAAACATTTGACTTGTTAAAAGTCTGTTTTTACTCATTACTATGCATGTGAAGCTGCAACTTTTAACACCATGCCATGCGGTTTTTACCATGGCAACCTGGTCAAACACAAAGATCTTTGGAAACCCAAAACTTTCAGTTCATTGAACTCACTCTGGAGCCCAACCCTCAGGTGTGATAATTAAGCTACAAAGAGACGAAAGAAACAAAACTACAATACAAAACATCAGAAATAAACACAGCAAATTATAAAGATTTAAACAAAAATACAAACAGGGAAACACATTGACTATGAACTAGACTGACTGAGAAGGCGTCCCCTCATCAGATGGCAGAACGTTACCGTGCTGCATCAGTTCCTCCAGGTTGTCTGGGTTGCGAGCCAGCTGGAAGATGAGCGACGCTCCTCGGATTTTCTCCTGGACGTCTTCATACAGCAGTTCCACATACTCGTCAATGCTACTGATGCTCGCTTCCTCGTCCAGCTGGAGGAGGAGTTAACAGGTTTGTCCTGCTGGATGTTGCATCAACATGTCGGTGAGAAAAAGAGAAGCGGCTCCTACCTCCACTCCTACATACGCCATGAAGTCTCGAGGTGAGATGCTCTTCTTCCCCTGGCTGTCTGTGGAAAGAAATTATCTACATTACCAAATTAAAGATAAATACAGTGTGCAGATAAATAGTTTCCAATATCCACAGAGGACAAAATTCTGAGATCTTTGGTACCATTTGTCTGTTTTCGGTTCTTCAGATAGTAGAGCAGCTGCTCGACCTCTGGGAGTTTAGAAGGTTGGATCAGAGGACATTCCTTCACCACCTTCTGAGCTAGAGAAGATGTGTCCGTGTTGGCGTTCAAGCTTTTCAAACGAATACTGAAAGTAGCCCAGGGTAGACAAACAAGTAGTTTGTCAGAAACAAATTATTATAAGGTTATAAAAAAACTGGAATAAGTCAGTTTAAATGTTTCCTTCTCACATTTTCTGACACTCTTTGCAGTCTCCAAGCATCGGCTCTCCCAGCTCTCCCACAATAATTGCCTCCATCTCATACTGGACCACTAGAGCCGTCTCGGTCGGGTGAACATCCAGAGAGCATCCCTTCACCCTCCTGCACATGAAGGATAGGAATCAGGGAGGATAAAACCAGAGACAATTTACAAGATCCTGCAGAGTCGCAGTATCAACAGGCCTTACTCAACATGTTACAAGAGGATGAAGAAGTTCATTGTATTTTGTCTCTCATTTCAGAAAATAAAACTCTCATAGTAAATAGATTAATCACACCATAAAATATGTAGCACCTTTATTTCAGGTAATGATGATTAGAGAGAATGAAAATCCCCAAATTCAGTCTCAGAAAATGTATATTTTAAATGGGGTAAATACCTGAGACCCCTGGCATACTTTCATGTTTTGCTGATCAATCCTGAACTTTTACATCCCTAAGAGTAATTTTACCTTTTAGTTCAGCTCAACAAGTTTTCTATCATATCACTTTATAATTTTTTGTAGAAAGGTTGTGCATTTGTTGTATTAAAAAGTTTAAAACTAATTTTCCAGCAGAAAAAAGTAACAACCCATACTGCCAAAGGTGTTAGAATGAGCTTCTAACACCTTTGGCAGTATGGGTTGTTACTTTTTTTCTATATATGTATATGTATATATA
>JAVLVB010000583.1:331644-348365 GCA_032876305.1 Orestias chungarensis | reverse complement strand
AGGAGGAGGAGGAGGAGGAGGAGGAGGAGGAGGAGGAGGGAGCGACAACGAGCCGGATGTTGTTTGTTTGCTCTGCCTGTTGCCAGGGAAGCTGTCAACGTAAACAACACGAGTGAACACTACTGCCCCCTGGCGGTCTGGCTGCTACGAACGCCAGCAAAATCACCTTGAAACTATAGAAATATAGAAGCAAAACCTTGACTCTTGTAAAGCTGAGAATAAAACATAATATATGTTATTTCTTAAAAGGGCTCATGTTTTATGAGACAAACATGTCTGTTGATTAAAAAACTGATACTTTATCTGAAGGCTTTATCTCTCAGTTGATTGTTTGCTTTATCTGGGGAAAACTACTGCCTTTTTCTGATAAAACAGAAAGTTTTTTAGCATCTGTGTACTATGTTTTCCAGGTACATGATATTTATGTCTATTTCCCAACAGTCATTTTCTACTCTTATTCCTATTTTGCGCAGTGAAAAATATAAAGTGTTACTTTGTGTGTACCTGTTTTTCCTGCATAATGGGGACATTTTTTGAAGAAATACTATCTTTGTGGGGACGACTGCTCCTTGTGGGGACCAAAGACTGGTACAAATGCTGTTTTATGGTAGCGGTCAGGTGTTTGAGTATGTAATGAATTTGTGTTAGATATGGTTATGCATGAATTGGTAATGGTTAGGTTCAGGGTTAGGGTCAGGGTTAGGCTTTAGAAATCCATGACAAATGAATGGAAGTCAATGGAAATTCCTCACAATGATAGAGAAATCTGTGTGTGTGTGTGTGTGTGTGTGTGTGTGTGTTTATTCATATATACCAAAAAATATATATGGTAAAATGCAAAAAGTGAAAAATATCTAATCTCAATAATATAAAACACCCAACAGATCCCATCCTTTACAATCATTCATTGTTGAGGGGAAAAAAAGTTTACCTCATATGATTCTGCTGGAGCAGGACTACCTTCACCAGCAGTTCCACATCGTTGTTTGAGGATTTTGACCAAAATTTGTATCTGGAGGTCAATCCATACCATTTCAATTTGGTGAGTTCGAGAGATTAACTAGGCCATTGTAAAACTTTTAGGTATCGTGAAGCTTTGCTGCAGTGTTTATATCATTGTTCGACAAATAGTCTCAGATTCTACTCTTGAAAGCTTTCCTACTGAGATGAGCTAAGCACGGCCACATTATTAGCCCCTCATCCCTTCACTTTAAAGTTGGAGTCTTTTTTTGGGAAGTTTGGCACAGCGGAAACAAGGACTAAATCATTTATGTTCCTGGTAAACATCTGATCTTTCTTAGAACATCCCCATACATAAAGGAATCAAGGATTCAAGGCATTTTATTTGTCATCACATCACATGTGTACCACATGTGATGTGATGACAAATAAAATTCCTTAATTACATGAGGTGGGACGAAATTCTAATCCCCCGGTCCAGTTTACACCCTGATAGCAATTTTAAATAATATAATAAAATATAAAGAACTATACGAGAAATAGGATTTGACTACACAGAATCTACAATATGTACACAGAATCTACAATATGGGACTTCGGACATAGCAGCAATGAAAATTCGAAGTGCAAGTGACATATTAAGTGACATTTTAAAGTGACATTTTAAAGTGTGATATTAAAGTGAACAGTGCCGGTTAAATGAGAAAGTGTTTTTTATTTGTAATTGAGTGTGTTTGAGAGTCTCACAGCTTCAGGAATGAATCTATTTCTCAGTCTGGTGGTTTTACACTTAAAACTTACGGTTTGACTGTGAGTGTATTTTCTCTTGACCACAACTGAATGACCCATTTAATTAATCTTTTTGGTGCATCTTTTCAAATAATTGTTTTTTTTTTCTGTGGCCAGATTCCTCTCAGAAACAGCAGAAACAGACCATAAAAAAGTTCAGTTTACTTGTATATCTATGCTTGATTTACTACATAAATCTGTTTGGTGACTTTCATTGTGCAGAACAGTATAAGGAGAGGGTATGTTCAATACACGTTTAGGTTTAAGGAGCAGTGGGTAAAATTTCTGACCAACAGGAAAGTAGCAGTGACAGTAAGACAGAAACATAGTGTGCCTCTGGATGTTATTCTGAAGGAGTGTTCTTCCTTTTAGACTGAAAGGCATCTGCAGAGATGATGGATCCTATGGCTGCAGAGTGAAATCAGAAGGTGAACACCAGGGGCAACACAGGGCCTGACCTGAGGGAAGAAAAAAAGGATCTGTGCTGATGGTTGGAGTTTCTCTCCGAGTGTAAACATTCCTCTCCACTATTCTATGGTTTACTGTGCCCACCTTTTATTTTATACAGAACATATGGCGGCCAAGACTCAAAACAAATACTTCCACTCTTAACAACTAATGCATAATTTCAACTGAGCAGCAAAGCACAGGTCATATTTTGTCTGTTTTTGTAGTTAAAGCGGCCCATACAACTGACTACTATGTACACTTTCTTTGTGACCCTTAAGGTGTAGGTAAATAGAACAATGATAACTATAGTTAGGGCGGAGCTGTTGTCCTCACCGAACAGAGATAATCCATAGGGGAACATAAAAATTTTACTTTTTGCGACAAGTGGGAGGCATTAGTGTCTCCTGTCTAGTGCATCTTCGCACAACTGAGGTGTTTGGGTTTAACCCCTTCTGCACACTCTCCTGAACATCCTGGACCATAAAGTAGAAGACCCAACTGCGCTGAACTTTCCTGTTTCGCTTGGAAGGGAAAAGGCATAACTTGTCTGATACTGACTTTAGAAAAGTAGGAGCACCCAAATGCTTGATTCCAATTTTATTCATGAGGAAAAACTAAACTTGGATGCTCTAGGGACTTCACGGAACACAGAATGCATAAGGGACCATGTACTGAAGGTACAGTGGTTGCTGGTTTGAGGCGGTATTTCAATGGAAACAATGAATCAAGACCAAATTCATGTAGACTTGAGATTTAGCTTGGTGCTCTAAAAAATGAGCAGCAGGCTGTGAGTTATCTCGGATTTTTGTCTAAAATTAATGCAGCAGCACCAAGAATACATTAAAAACCAGAGGCTATGATGCGGTGCTTTCACTTTTTGTCCTTTGCACTCTGAACAGTTTGTCCAGTATCATGGTCTGGAGTTGTCTCATTGTTGCTACAACAACCTAAATGGAGGACTACCCCTAACTTCTTTGTCTCAAACCAAACTACTAGATGGTTGAAACAATTTAAATGTTTTGCATCCATGTTTGCATCTAGAAGGAAAACTTTCCATTTCCTGGTCCATCTACATTCTGACCCTGACCTATGGCCAAAAAACATGGATCAGGTCAAAAAGAACTAAATCCAGGATTTAATAAAATCTGCTTCCTACACTCAACTTTGACGGAAATCAGTTGTTTAGATAGGTTGAGTTCGTTATTTTGCACATTGAAAGGCGACACCTGGAAAATACACAACTACTTCAAATTTAATTTCTAGTCTGTCCCTGAAACACCTTGAAATCTCACAGAAGGAGCAAAAAGATATGACCAGGGGAGAGGGATGATAGTGGTTTCCTCAGATAAGTGCAAAAGATGTATGTATGGTTGGATAGAGCGATGATTTAACCAATCTGTGACTCTCCAACTTGCAACATTTAAGGCAGGATGACCTGAAGGAATGGATGACCTTTTCAAGGTCAAAAATAGACTAATAAGCTTCCCCTTTGTAACTCTCAAAAGTAGTGTCTAACCTAACACTTATTTTGGTGAACTGGATGATTTATCACCAGCAACTCCAGGAATCTTAAGCCTTAAATATTCAGAGGTGAAAAGGAAATACGTCAGGGGTCTATGGAGGGTATGTAGGAGGGTTCAGAAGTTATTGCTTCTTGTTGCTAGGCAGGTTTGTCATTCACTCTTATTCGCGGCCTTATGGGTGTGTCTAGTCATGTCTCATCAAACAAATGCTGCTTCAAACATACAACTTATTTACCCAAAGTGAAAAATAGACACCACCAGGTGGAACTGATCCAGTAACATGGTAGTAGATCTAATCTCCTGAAAGCATTTGCTTGTCGCAGCACCCGTCAGATCTCCCTGAGGGACAGCTGATGTAATCGGTCTAAATTTATCCTGTGGCTGGTGATGAGAAGGGCAGACAAATATTTGTGCAAAGGGTAAAAATTACACAGTTATTTCTGGTTCTGCAATAACCTTTCCCAAAGAGATCTGAATACTGTAGAGTTATTTTTATATTCTACACCAATTACCAAAACACATCATATCAAGACGCTTCACAAGAAGAGTCATTTGAAACCAATCATTCATAGATTTTAATTGATCCCAATCATCAAGTGATCCATTTAGTTCAGTTTATTATTGAAATTAGTTTAAAAAGTTTTCAAGCTACAGAAACCCAGATTGCATTCAGTTGTTGACTTGCAATATTTACTCCTCCTATCCAGCATGCAGAGATAGTACACAAAAGCTGTCTTTGAGTTGTTGAATTTACAGCAATCGCTCATACTTAGCATGGATGTAGCAACATATGTTCCCTAAATGGTGATGGTGAGATAAACAATATTTTAAATATTATATTTTTTGTATTTGGTATTTATTATTAAGTTTCATTTCATTTATGTTTCTGATGTAAGAATCCTGTTGTATGAAGATGATGAATTGTAACTTATTTTTAGTCCAACCCTGTTAATGAAAACCTGGCTTACAAGATCATAGCGTATTATGAATATTTTGTCACAATTTTCTCAACGAACATCAAGCTTTTAAATCTTGTTTAACTCCAGATTACTTATAGGCATGATTGGAATGACTTGAGAGACATGACGGCTGCTGTTTACAGCATGTTAAAGTTATGGGTGTCAGTGTTGGAGGTCAAACTGTTGGATTCTCGTGTTCTGGGTGGGAATTTCAAGCTTGTAAGCCCAGTAGTGAAGAGTCTCTCTACCTGCTTTTTTATTTATTTTTCAACTCAAGGCATCTCCCTTTAAGCCTCCCTCCCTCCCAGCAGGTAATGTGTAAATCTAGAAGGAAATCCAGAGGGAAAGAGTTCTCTGCTGATCACTGAACACTACCACAGGCGTGTTGATCACTCAGTCGGACAGATATAGCCGCCGCTGGAGGATCGCCGTTCCAGACAGGAGCTGCAGGCGTCCTTGCTTCAGTTTCTTTCCCCTTCTCGCACTTTCTGAAAAACCAGGACTGGTGGGGAAAATAAAAAAAACCATGGAGATCACAATTGAAGATGAAAACAACAACTCTTCCCCAAACTTTGAGTTCAAAGGGGCTCACCAGGCGTTCAGGGACCGATGGAAGGAGACGGACGAGACCATGTGTCGCCACAGCATGTCCTTCCACCTGCATCACAAGCTCCAGAGTGACTTCTTCGCGAGCTACCTGTACCTGGTGGAGAAGATTCCTCTGGGTAAGAAGTTGAATTGTTCTCTTCTTTTAATTTGCACATAAGACAACATTACAGGATAAATCCCATTTAACTCTGTTTAACATCAATAAAATAATTAAAACCTTCATGAAATTCCTTAATATAATCTTTGGGAATCCTCCAGACAGTAATTAAAAATAAAAAAGGTGTGACTGGGTTAATTTAATTCAGTCTTTAAGTTGTATTTATAGGACAGAAAATAATCAAATAAAAAACCCCAGAATGGATTAAATTTTAAAGAAATATTGACTGAGGAGAACTGAAGATTTTATTTAGTAACAACCTTTCAAAGACTTTTCAGAGGTACCCCAAAAACCAAAAACATTTCAGTCAATAGAACTTTCCAGTCAAACGTATTCTTGTAGATTTCCCTCTCTCTGACTATGCTGGAGGGGTTTGACAGACTGAAGTACGTTTCTTCTGAAGTACGTCTTTTTCATAGTTTTAGGCAGCAGTGAATCCTCCATATCAAAGCTTCCTCTTGATTTATTTATTTTTTGCACCTCCTGCTGTTGTAAACTGTAAACTCTCCAATGGCATGAAAGTGAGATCTGTTTTCATCCCCTCCGAGATTATCATTATCTGGTAAAGCAACAACATATCCAGTTGAGTAACATCCCTTTTATTTTACACTGTGAGCCACCCCTTCGTAGTATTCATGGGCTAAAGACACAAACAGAAGCACATCATCTAAAAAGAGCACAAGTCACACACCTGCCTATCCGTAGTTACAATTTCAATTTCTGTCCATGGAGCAGATAAACAGGAGCAGATAAAATCTCCTTATTCCTGTTCCCTCCAAACCTAGGAAGCAAGGTGAGTAACAAGTAGACTAAACTGGCAAGGTGTCATCACCCTTCAGCAAATCTGTGAAAAACAGTTCCTCTTGAATTAAAGGTTGGACGATTGGTTGGAGACACCTTCCTGACATCCCAGAGCAAACAGCCTGATAGACTGGTTCTCCTGATGGTTGAAAAAGCCTTTCTGGTCCCCTGTGGTTCCCCTAAAACACTAAATCTATCATTGATTCTTAGCATCTGCAGTGAGCTATCAATAACAAACAAATTAAGCAGACTCAACACAGAACCTTGAGGAACTTAAGCAACAGGAACAAAGCAACACATCTTCCAATACAACAGCTTAAGCCAAGATCTTCTCTCTTTAAGGCTCATCAATCATCAGAACAGGAGCTGCAGAAACAGAAGATACCGACCTGAAGATGATCACAGCACAATGACCCCTAAGCTGCTGACCACAGACCTGGTGTGAAGCCCATTAATGGCCTGGAATGACAAGCATGAAAGGAGTAACTCATGTCAGCCGGTCCTAAATATGACTGCACCGTTGCTCTAGTTAGATTATTTACAGCTTGATAAACATTTTTTATCTTCAGTTATTTTTTATAAAGCAAACATCCTCAAATAAACTCAATCAAACCAATGCCTTATTTACAAACTAAGATATTTATATTTTCTGTCATTGATGAACTGACTTACTCTATTACAAAGAAAGTGAATGGTCAGCATCTGATTAGCTTAATTTTGAAAGTGAGAAGTAGACGGAGATGGTGGTTTTGAAGTGACACTTCCTTGGCAGATGGGCGTGTCATCATGCTGTCGTCTCCTCATCTTTGTCCAGGTTCAGCTTCTATACTTACCCGCAGTCTGAGGTTTTACATGAGGAGGAACTATTAGGTTACAGGAGCTCCAAACAGACACACACGTGGCATGAGTTGGAGGACATTTAGATGAAAGTCGGACAACTTCTATTGGGGTGTTAGTTATTTAGAATCAGACTGGAGCAGAACCAGGCATGAGAAGGAAGATCTATGTTAGGAAACATAAAAGAAGACATCATTGGTTCTTACTCTTCTATCTACTTCAATAATCCCTCTGTCTGTCTGTCTGTCTCAGCACGATGGGGGAGAGAAAGTAGAGAACCTTCTCTCTCTGCTTCCCAACTCTGACACCATCTGCCTTTCAGAAATTCAAAATATTGACTTTCGGTTGGGGTTTTCATTAGAATTTGGTTATTGCGGTTTTATATTCATCTGTTTTTATTTGTGCATTCTTGAATTTTTGTAAAGTGCCTTTCCTGTCTTCAAAGGGGAAAATGCATCAATATTATTACATTTATCATCTTAAGTAAAAGAAAACGTACTTTGTCGATAGCTGCTGAATCCTTACCTGACTCAGATGAAGAATTGTTGCACAATATATCGACATCACCATTGGTATTGGCCGTAATTAAGCAAGTAAGCATTGGCTATCGATCGGATCACTACCTCTCTGGTAACAGTTTCTTTAACACATATCAAAAATAAAAACTTTTCACCTCTGCTTAACAGGCTTTTGCTGAAATGCAATAATCTAAATCATGTATAGCAAAGCAGAGAAACATATAAAACATGTAGGGGCAATGCCTTGAGGACCAGGGTTGGGAAAGCCTGGGTAGGCCGAGTCCACATGGGAATATCTTTTTCTGAAACAGGCTGTTGATTTCAAAATGACAATTTCTAGACATATTTTCATCTACACAAAATGGTCTAATATGATGTTTTTAGACTCCTAGATCTGTCAATGTTGCTGATTCTGCCCAGTCTCACTAAAATTGCTCTCCTTGTTATCTGTATGGTTCTCCTTCTTTGTCCAGGAGCTTCATGGTTGATGTATGATTAGACATTGTTCATCTAATCAAAATGTCTCCTGGATGTCCTTTTGAGATATCCTAAGCACATCAAACTTTGAGGATAAGAACATCAAGAAATCTCCACAACAGGGTTCTGCAACTCCAGTGCTTGCAAAAACTCTCCCAGTCAGACTCAGAATTACTTTACTGCTAATGTCAGTAAAACAGACTAACAGACTAGGAAATTTGGTGAAACAGGGACAGATATAACTTAAAAGGATGGAAAATGTACAATCAGAACACCAAAAATGAGAATAAAGTAAAATAAGCATACTAGTTATAAATTAAAAAAAACTAATTAAAACATATATGCATGTACAAAAGTAGTGGCTGTGTTATGCATAAGTTGTTAGAAAATTATTCTGCAAGTCTGCTGATCCTTCTTGATTAGGTAGGAATCAAAAGTGGTGCCACACATGGAAATGGCATAAATTAGATTTTGTGGGGGCTGAGAAAATTGGGTGTTCATTAGGTGTTTAGACTACCATGGAAAAAAAATCAGATATGGGTTACAGATGTGCAAAAGAAATTAAATTTGTCTGCCTTGTAAACAAAACAAAAATGTTTCTGCCAAAAGGAGACCAGCAGCTGTCTTTGCCAATTTAAAGAACTAAACCAAGAGATTAGTTAAAGACGGCTACAAAGTGTGATGGTATGTTGTTTGGATGACGCAGCTGAGGAGGAGGCATCCACTACATGACAGCTGGCTGCTCTGCAACCAGAGATCTACATGCCAAAGGAAATGTTACATTGTAATTAAATTAGTAGATAGCTATATTTACCTTAGCACTAACTTAGTAGTACTCCTACAGGCTCTTCTCAGATGTTAAATGACATAACAGTGATATGATTTAAAAAAAAAAAGGCCATATGTATGAGGGCTTATGAGGGGCTTATTCCCTCCCTTGGGGGAGGAGGGGTACACGCTTCTGTTGTTGTCTTCAGGACCAAAATTATTGACGCTACAATGAAATATCAGAGGGGGAGGATTCATTTCCCGCTTCAACACATAAGAGAATAGCCAAAAATTTCCAAATGTACACTTCTTAGTGTTGATTTTGTTAACAAAACAACTGATTTAACACGTGATGAAGATCCTACACCTTTGTCTGTCTCCAAGGGCTCAGTTCTTTAGCTCCTACAAAGAAGAGTTTTTCTACCACTTATGTCCAAACTATATGCATCTAGCATATATCAATTCAATTAATTTCTTAACCTACCGAATTGCTGAAGTTTCCTGATTGGCTAGAGATCTTTAGCATTCACTAGATGAGAGGCATCTAGGGCAGGTCACTAGTCTATCACCATTTTGTGGGCCAACACCTGCGATAGAGCAGCATGGACCGGGTGACATTCAACAGGACTTAATGGTCCAATGCTTCACTTACAATCATTGAACTTGACTATCCCTTTATGATGTCTTTGAGATGACAACATACAATATTCTACAGCAGTGTTTGAATCCCTGATGAGTCCTGGTGGTCACTCCAGCCCATTTGTCCCCACAGTGAAGCTGTTTCCCGTTACCTGTGAGTTCATCAAAGGTGAGAAGCAGTTCTACTACAGAGCCCAGAAGTTCTATGAGGACGTTCCTGCCTCCGAGGAGGGTATGATGGGAGATTTCGTTGAGATTTCCAACACTGATCTGGAAAGTTCCCGTCAGTTTCTGAAGAAGTTTGTGGTGAGTTGCTCAACAGCAGTAAAATGCTATTTTCATGTAAAACCAATAAAATCACACCGGAGTTGGAAAGCCCAACCCGTCATCTCAGCATGAGGTCAAGCCTACGTCTGCCTACATGTAATTTAATCAGAGTTTTTGTGTATTTAAGGATGAACATCAATATTTTTTTCTTTGCACCTTTGTGTTTTATTCCTAAAAATAAAGAAATGACTTCTGTTAACATATAAATAATAGATGAACCATTTGTTAACGCCTGCACTATGCTGGGAAAAACGTAAGAGTAAAACCTGAAATTCTGCTGCGTTTCCATCAGGTTTGCGCTTTGCTGTAGCTTCTAGTTTCTGCCCACTGGTGGATCTGTTTCCACTGGTGTGGCTGGCTGCTGAATGTCTATATCTGACTCTATTTTGGTAGAGACATTCATCATCCTGTCTCTGTAGAAATAATTTCAGTTAGTTTGATGTCCAGCTGCCAAAACCAGGTAAAATAATAATTATTTTTTTAATCCAGTCCTGTGGTGCAAGTGGATAGGGGACCTGAAATAAAGACTGAAACCTGTAAAGAAAGTATTTTGTAATGTTTTAGAAAATATTAAACATAAAACCTAAAAAAAACCTTGAATCAGATAACACCAGAGACACTAACACATGTAACAGAGAGTATGTAAAAGTAAAAGTAGTAGTAGTAAAAGAATGAAAAAACAAGGGGAGATAGTTTGAACAGTCTCATATCCAAAGAGATCTAGACAGAGCCATCTGTCAGGAGCGTGATTATGTTATAAAAATATCTAATGTTCCCCTTTCGGACTCAATGGTCCCGTTGAATTTATTTTATAGATTAAGGATTTAAAACCACTTCAAACTTCAGTTTTTTCTGCATCATTGAGCAGGTAGACCATGCACAAAGGGAAGAATCGGCTAAGTATCTCATAAAATACTCTAAATTGTTTGCAATAAGTTAATGTGAATCCCCAAATTTTATACATTTCTTTTAAAGTAAAAGTAAAAAAAATAAAAAACAACAAAATTTAACTTTTTTTAAACATCAGACCCAACAATCAATTTAAAAAAGGTTCAAATATTGTGCAAAAATGTCAAATGAAGAATTTAGAATTACTCAGATTTAGAATCTTAGCCTTTTTTTCTTCCACCCAGGTATTTTACTATTATCTGGGGTGAAAAAATGTACCCCCGGCTGGCTTTAACATAAGAACAAGACAAATTTTATTAAAGATCTTGATCCACCTATGGCATAAATTAGATTTCATGGGAGGTGAGAAGAACAAAATTGTACAAATAAATTAAAAATCAATTTTGTGTTATAGGCCTGAGTGTAAATAATACTTTACCTTACGTGAGAGTAAGTATGCAGTATTTCTTTTAGAACCTGGTACAGATCTATAATGTTTGTCTTCTTAAAGACAAGTTTTTCTTTATTTGGACTTTGATTATGAATAGGTTTTGTGATGTTGCCATTTCTATGGAAAACTTTAGCACTCAAAACCCAAAAGCTACAATTGCTCAAATAAATTGGCAAAAATAACTTCATATCTTTATTTTGTCTTTCATTAAGAAAAATTAATATATAAATAATATTCATGTGCAGGGTTGCAAGCATGCTGCACAGGAAAGAAAGACATGAAGAGGGTTTTTTTTTTAGCCATTGGGGATGATGTTGTTGCTAATTATGGGGAGACATTTGGCCCAGAGACCTGCTTATGTGTAGGATCTGTTTAACCATTGCTATAATTATAAGCTGCCATCATGTGGTGCTTTAAAGATCTTTTAATATAAACAAAGCAGGCTAAAATGTAACAGAGCTCAGGAGTGATTAGTGAACTGGTGACTGACAGTCATAATATAAACTGTGGGTTTTTAGTCTAAGAACAAATTCTTCCAAACTTGCAAACTGCTAAAAAGTCCCAAAGTGTGGACTTGAACCTGGTTCCTTTTAGGTCCAAGGTAACAGTGCTGGATTTAAATATTTATCTGTCTTCCTACTCTTTACTATATGTATACAATTGCACTGTTATGTCATAAATCATGTTGAATTTAATCAGTTTGGTAGTTTACAGATATACCTAGAAGACATAAAAATTTATTTTGGACCAGTACGAAACTGCTTAGTCAGTTGCTTGATCTGGATGGCATTAAATTGGCATCTGACTATTAAAGTAAAAAATAAAAAAAGGAAATTTTAAAGGTAAAGAATCTGTTAATAACAGGCTTTCTTAGATTTGCTCCTTTCATAACCATGAATGTTGCCAAAATAACAAAAATCCTGTTCAGGGCTTATTCTGAAAAACTAGTCCATACATTAGTTAGATCAAGGCTCGACTACTGCAACTCCTTAATATCAGGAAGTTCACAAAATGCTGGTTCAGCTGATTGAAAACACTGTGACAAGAGTTCTTATGCATTAAAAGAAAGATCATGTTTTCCTAGTTTGACGCGCATTGATTGGATTCCTCTGTCTTTTAAAACTCCCAGTGAGTCCTGGAAGTACTGACCTAGGTTCTGGTTCTGCTGGAGGTTTCCTCCAGTTTTTTCCTCTCCACTGTTTCTACATGCGTGCTCAGTATCAGGTATTGTTATGCTTATCCACTTGATGCAATTGGATTTGTTAAATAGGATAAATTGAAATTATGTATGATTTGATTGGAATGTTTTTTTTTAATGTTTTTTTTGTAAAGCCTTGAGGTAAAATGTGAATTAGTGTATATATCGAATTAAACCATTTATTGTATATATTTTATTAGGATTTTACAAATAACGGAAACAAAAAGCCTTGTTAACATTTCTGACATGCAGGTTTTGATTCAATTTGTTGCAAACCAGGAAAAAAACATTTGCTCTAGATGAAGCAGTGATTTATAATGCTTGCTTTTTTAATTAAAACACCGTAAAACTTAAAATGTTTCCGTATTCCCTGGATATCCATTTTCCCGTCAGAAAGGAAGCTACAGGTTTACTTTGACCATTTTCTCTTTAAATTATGGCCACAAGGTTCAAAATGTGAGACCGTTTTAGTATTTTCCAGTTTTTACACTTTATAAAGGCCTGTGTTATCCCTCACATTTGAGAAGTTACACATTGTTATTCAAACTATTAACTGTGTAAAAAACTTGATTTAAGAAAAATATTTTAGCTTGCACTACAATAAAACTGTAATCCTAACCTGAAACCTCCATCGAGAGGCAGAAAAAATATTAGGAACCCATCAATGTAAAGCAGATGTGTAAATACAAGCAGAGAAATGTGGCAGTAATTCCATTGGAACCAGGGACTCCTCAGGGGCCCCTTCCTCCTTAGGATCACACCCGGGGGCCCCATGATGCAGAAAGGTTGGACTGAGGTCAGAACATGAAACCCTAAAGGAAGAAAATTCAAGTCGAACGGACTTTATGGTGGCTAAAGGTTGGTGAAATTCCCAGCTTTGATGCTTGAGGTCAACACGATTGCACTGTTGGTTCCTCTAAACCCTCGCGTCACAGTAAGCCATGTTACTGTATGTGAAATAAACTTCTCACGCCCCAGGTGTCAAATTCAAGAATTTTTTGAATGTATATTAAAAGTAAATTAGCAGAATTTTAAAACAAATTATGATTTTTCCTCACCATTTCCAACATTGTGTTTAGCACAAAGCTTCACAGTTGTTCAGTGGACAGATTTAACGGCTAGCAGAGCCCGTCATACGCCACTGAACCGTTCATCCACCGGTTTTTCTACAAAATTCTGAATGTTACCCTATTAAAACTGGCCTAAATGAAAAACGTGCATTGCTCTTTGAAGACTCAAGTTCTGTTCAGATGGTTTTATGTTAAGCTGTGTGACCCGCACATCTTCAGCTGTTTTGTTTCCCATCAGTTACGAAATAAAAAAGGAAGAACAGCAAAGAAGTAAACTTTACTTTATTCATCTTTCTATCAGATGCCTGGAGAGGTTGGACATAAACGTAATGCTGCAAAAACTGTCACTAACTGGAGAGGATGGTGCTACATATGTCGTCAGAACAGAATGCCACTTATTAGACAAGTGCTCTCATTAAAAAACATTAATTGGGAAAGTGCTTTTGTTACCTTCTTTTTTCTACGCTCCTCCTGTTCTTCTACATTTGAAATTAATGTCACGTCTCCCTCACTTCTTTTTCTCCTATTAGGGCAAGTCTGGCTGTGATCGGAGCTAAGCTACTGCTTACCGTGTTTTAATTCATAGGCCTGGGAATAAAAGTAGATGAAGATCAGAGCTATACGCTCTCTTGTTTAGTAAATTTGCTGTGGTGATTGCGTGATGCTCTCAAAGGGTTATTGGCAGAAATATGACGCCATACTGCCTGCAGCGTATTGGAGTCTGATACTCTGGACGTGTGGTGGTATTATGTTTGCATCTACTCCTCTGCGTCTATGATTTCAGTTTTAAAGCTGAAATCACTTCAATCAGAAATAGACATCTTCTAATTTATTTCTGTCCTCCAACTTTTAGCAACATTTCTGCTTATGGAATTTTTACATGCCATTAACATAATTGTTTTCCTTTCCCAACAGGGACCTGGTAAAGCAGGGACACACTGCGCTTTGGACTGCGGCTCTGGAATCGGACGCGTTTCCAAGGGCGTCCTTCTTCCCGTGTTCGAAAAAATGGAGATGGCCGACATGATGGAGCACTTCCTCATTCATGCGCATGAGGAGTACCTGGGGGATGACGCCGACCGCATCGAGACCTACTACTGCTTCAACCTGCAGGAGTTCACGCCTCCTAAAAACAAATACGACATCATCTGGATGCAGTGGGTGGCTTGTAAGTTTGGTGGGAGCTAAATTGGTTTATATTGGTTTCCCTATAAGTGATTTTAAAAGGCATCAGTAACAACTAAAATAATTAGATACTAGAACGAAAGTGAATTTAAAAAAACAGCTCCAGTACAAAGAAAATGTTTAAACAGAAAGCCTACTAATAACTGTAAATCAAACCACTTTAACATGGTTTAAAAAGGCTCTGACAGTGGCTAACACCTCCTTTTCTAACAGGTCACCTCACAGACAAAGACTTGCTGAACTTCCTGATTCGCTGCAAGAAGAGCCTCCGTCCCAACGGCGTGATGATAATGAAGGAAAACATGGCCCGACAGGGCTGCAAGCTGGACCCCATAGACAGCAGCATTAGCCGACATCTGGACATCATGAAGGTCATTATATCAAAAGCTGGGCTGGAGATCCTGGCTGTGGAGAGGCAGGAAGGCTTCCCTGAGGTCATCATGCCCGTCTGGATGATCGCCATGAAGTAGAACTCACATCTTCAGTCGGTCTGTCTCCTCTTGCAAACTGTTAGTGTCAACGTCAAATATGTTTGAGTCGAAAGGTGACATGTAAAATGGGTCTGGGTGTATTATCCTGCAAACATAATGACGTGAGCTATTACAGGCTGGATGGCCCCCTGATGGCTTTGATGTAGTTAAACTAGCCACGAATACAATGTTGATTAATAATTGTAATGCTTCAATGTAAAACATGCAGAGAAACACATTGGTGATGTATTGAATGTTAACAATAGTTAGCATTCTGCTACTTTTTTTTCATGCAGATGAAGTTTAAAAAGTCCTTTGTTGATCCAAAATCCAACTTATGAGCTAAACAACCATAACTAACAAGGTTTGGGAGTAGGTTCGTAAGGATGCAGAAAGTTATTCAATCATATCACACATTTTAATCCAGGAATAAAGATGAAATCCGAGTGTTTTTTCATGGAGAATACAGGAGATAGAATAGAATAGAAAATGTTCCTAAACAGCCTCAACACCACCTACAGGATCAGAAACTAAGGACAGCCCAGGTGAAGACCAACATTCAATAGAAAAGATTTTTCATTTTTTCCTAACAATGCATAAAAAGCTCTTGCTTTGGGTTTCCAGGAACAAGATTAATTGTAAAAATCAGACTTGGTCAAAACAAGATAATTTAAAATAATCTGTAGCTGTTAGATTTTAGATGAAATTTAATCATATATTCAGATCCATATTCCATGTCGATATCATGAGGCTTAAGCTTCCACTGTGGATTAGATCGATCTGTCAGTTCAAAGGTCATCATTCACCTCTGACAATCTTCTCAGAGGTGATTGCATTCATTTGGACATGCATTATTTTATGTTCCCAATATTGGCCAACTTTTACTTTTTAGGCCCATTGCAATATGTTAAAAACCCAAAACACCAGTCTTTTTTATACACAGAATAAGTGTATTAAATCTGTGTAAATTCAACAGCTTCATTGTAGAAAATGGATGAATCAACAATATCTTGTATATCTGTTTAAAAATTTACCAAAATTACACAGTGTTCTTTATCAATGTTATGTTGCAGAGTTGCTGTGTTGCCTGAAAGGTGATATGGACCTTTAGTGGGATCGCTCAGGAAAGCCTGTAGCTGCAGCTGAGGCTTCATCAGGAGTAAATATTTTGTTTATATATGAGTACTTGTTTTATATTTTTATGGATGATGTTGCTCATTAAGCTATGACAGATTCACATGATGTTAAAAATTACAGTTTTCTGACCACAAATTGCAATTTTAATCTTGTCCACTAAATTGTAACTGGGGGAATTATTATAATTACTGTCAAATAAAAGGTTGCTTACTTTTTCTTCAGGCAGCTACCTTTGTAATACCGAGCAAATAAAACTAAAATCAGTAAATTAAGTATTTTTTTAAAAATAACGATTTCAGCTCCCTTTGTTCCATTCAGTTGTTGATTATTCATCCATCCATCTGTTCATCAATTAATCCATCTGTCCGGCCATCAGTATGGCAGTTTTTGCTTTTATATAAAATATTAGAAAAAATATCTATATATCGGATATTTTATATATATATATATATGTATATATATATATATATATATATATATATATATATATATATATATATATATATAT
>JAVLVB010000583.1:303412-331544 GCA_032876305.1 Orestias chungarensis | reverse complement strand
TTTAACATGAATTCACCAATGGCCAAAATTACACATACAAGCTTGATTGTACACAAACATTCAACTAACTCCTGCAATGGACAATGCTTAAAGCTTTGGATTTCCTTTTAAAGCCTAGGTTCAGAGCAATGTTTGTGACTGGATTTTGTGAATTGGATTTTCCAACACTCATTAAAATTATTGAGACAATATTCTACATTATTATGCTCTGGAAAAAAAAAATCATTCAACTAGTTAGAATGTCTAGGAACACACCAACTGGGAGCTGCTGGGACACCAGCGTCTCTGTCTGTAGTGAAGCCAGTCGGACAACAACATGTCCTGAGAAGCATCTGACAGAGGAAGATCTCCCGGTTGCACTAAAATCTGCCGTTCATGTTATATAAAAGTTTGTTAGATTGAGCCTTTCCAATACAAAGACAAGAAACACGTTGGAAGTGGTCAAGATAAAGATTTCAGAAACGTTGTAGCAAATGTAGATCATGGTGGTGGCATTATAAGGGGTTGCTTCTGATGAGATAGGATAAAACTTTATTGTCTGTAAAAATTTAAACAGAAATAGTTTATATTATCTTTAAAAAAAGCACCTATTAGACAATATAAGCATTTATCATAATAATTTACAAGAAAACTGAATGTGGTGTTCACTAATGCTTTCATTGATTCTGCCTCTGGTTTTGGATTATGATTGAGTGTGGCACCAACACGGCACCTTGAATCTTCTCCAAGACGGAAGAAGTTCATATTTGGTTCTCAACACAGAGATTTTTTGTCTGGAGTTCCTAAAGTCTGTTTTTTGGACATCTCAGTGAATTTGTTTTCCACTAAATGGCTGACATATATGAAGAAAATTCGGATGTGTGATTATTTATTTACAGTAGAAACCCAAACAGTTTCAACCATTAAATGAACTCTACCAGTTGTGCCAATAAGAGCGGTCCAGTATCAGTCAGAACAAAACAACTAGCTAAGAGACTTCTAACCAAACGTCAGAATATATTTGTATGAATATATTTGAGCCTATAAACAATTATGACCTAGATGCAATAGAAAAAATCCACAGTAAATTCACACCTTTGTTAAACAATTAAACTGTTCTATTCTGGTAAAAGCGACTAAATAAACGGTTAAAACCACTCCACTTAAACCAGTGGGTAAGCTGCAAGCTCCACCTAAAGGATAAAGATGATCTTCTCCTCCCATGGGAGTAATTCTCATTATTATTATGTTTTGTATAACGAGCAGGAACAGCATATTGTTTTTGGCTTAATGTTTTTCAGCTGGGCGCCGTCGAGGTGGATCCAATGCTCGGCCTGGTTTGAACAAACAGAGCCTGTTTTCACATATCTGCGCTGGGTTCTCTTCAGGTTCTGTCAGGTTCTGTCTGGATGAAACACATCCAGGAGGTATCGGGCCTGCTTCATGGCGTGAGATGATCCTCTCCGCATAACGACTCCTTTGAGATGTTTTTTTTCCCACATCCAGCATGAATTAAAGATCAAAATGCCCCAAAGTTAAACTTTTAGGCCTCCCCCTCACACACAACCCGCACTCTGCTGCGGCTAATGGCAGCCAAATGTGGCGTCACCTTTTCAGGAGCGTTTAGCATCGCTGACAGTCAGAGCTATCATTTCTAATAGAGCTGAGTTTGCTTTGCAGCCGGCCGGCAGCCGCTTGAATACATTAGCTGCAGTAACACTAATTTGTCCCGTCACGCCAGTGGCGCAGAGCCTTTCAAATCCACAGCGGGCGTATCGAATGCAGAGTTCATGTCTGGGAACGGTTCGGCTCGGAGATGAAACGCTGACCGTCCCAATGAAAATATAATAAAACATAATGTGCAATGCGGCAAATTACAAATGATTGCTTTCATTTAATGGGACTATTCAGTGAAACTGTTTGGCTTCATCTGCTTTGCTTGGAACGAGCAACTGTCAGCAGATCTTGGTGGTTAGTTTGAAACGGGCAACAGACCAGGCTGGACTAAAGTGAGGATGCTCTTCATCCTTCTGCTGCAAAACATTATTAAAAGTAGTATTTCAGATGGACATTTTATTCAGTTCAGTAACATATCTATAACAAATTATCTTATACAACAGTGTTTTAATATCAGTAATAGATTTGCAGTCTTCACTCCTCTTGGATGAACATGCAGAGTATGTAGGAAATCTCTTGAGTTGTGTATTTGACATCCATCGCTTATTCTGAGCATGCATGTAGCGACATTGGAGAGGAGAATTTACATTTAACAGGAAGAAACCTCCAACAGAACCAGAGCCTATCTCAGAACCTGGCATTCTGCCACGACTGACTGGTGTTTGTCGCTGTACTTTCTATGTTTTTAAAAAGATTTATTAAGGAGTAGAGGGAACATATTGAGTTGTTGGCAGTATTAAAGGAAAGTGTCACAGCTAACAGAACAACAGACCAGGTGTAGCTTCTATGAAACAAAATGGTAACTGTTGAAATAACAGCAACTAATGGAGACTGTAGAGTATTAAGAGAAGAAAGTAGCAGAGTTAAGGAAATAGGTCAGGTTGTTGTCCTGCAGCCTAAGGCAATAGCAGCAGAACTTTAGGATAACGCAACTGTTGAGGCAGGAGAAGCAAAGGAAAGGAAAATCTTCTTTCTGATGAAAAGACTTCGATAATTACCTCAGAGAAGAAACTGCTGCTGTAACTTAAACTGAAAAGTCTTCTTCATTCCCAAAAGAAAGATCAGTATCATTTATTTAAATGAAACAAAATGATTTTAAGACATCACATCTAGCATTCAAATTTACCAGGTTGTTAGATTAACTTCTGCTTTCAAACTGCATCAATGGGTCTGATTTCCTTACCTTTTCTGCACATTTTAAACCCACTGTCAGGACCGGACTGGCCATAGGGAGAACCGGGTGTATTTCAGAAGTGCCGGCCTTATATTGGCCTGCGTCTCTGTAAAAAAAAAAAAAAAGAAGGCTTCCGGCACAGCAAATATCAGATAAACAGACCAGCGCTGGGACAAGCCACAGAGGCAGTCAGTCCAGCAGTATGTGAGGAGGGAAAAATGATTGGTTTATTTCGATTAAAACCCGCCCCAAACGTCTGTATCAACCTCACAGGGGTGGAGGAAGCTCTAATTTAGACACTTATTATTGCTCAAAATCTTTATTATCTTAGTACTATTGCATTAACAGCAGTAAAGTTACTGCATATTACAACCTCAGAAGTTACAGTAGATCTAATAGGTGGCCTTTTATTTGGAACTTGCTATAAGTGCGTGTGCGCACATGCACAAATGCGTTTTTCTTGTGCCCATGCATTTAGGTGTGGGTGTGAACATGTGTGTGTGGGAACATGCATGCGTGGCAAGCCCAGGATGGCCTGGTTACATGACTGACTCCCTGCCTGAAAAAATCTCCCAGTCCAGCCCTGCCCACTGTTAATCTGAGATACTAGTTGAGAGTAGAGTTGGTTATTTCCTTTAAGATTTAAATCTTCTTTTAAGATATTCTGTTTATTTATTTTATACTTATGTGATGGGAAAAAACAAATCTCTCATTTGCTGCACTTATTTGCAGCAAAAACAATCCTTAATGAAAGGGGAAAAATATATATTTTATATTTCTGTGACAGGTTCCAGTGCGGGAGCAACTTATTTTAGGGCTTTTAAAATATTTTAGCTAAATTGTGTCTTTGTCGTGATCTGTGTTTTTGGTTTGGTTCAGTTTTCTAGATTAGTCTTGTTTTATTATTATTATTATCATTATTTATATTGTTAGTAATTGTTTTCTTTAGGTTATTTTCTAGTTTGGTTTAGTCTTGGGTTTTATTCTTTTCTGTGTTCTCTAGTTCCCCCTGCTCTGTCCCTCTTCTCTCTCTGTGTTTTCCCTCATCATTATCACTCAGCTCTGTTTGTAATCATCCAATCATCTCCTGCTCCTCAGTATTTAAGCCTGGTTAACTCATTAACTCACCGATGGATTGTCTGTTTACCTCCCGTCTCTCAGCTCCATCTCCTGCCGTTTCCCCACCGTGTCCTCGTAAGCCTTTCCCCTCTTGCTCGCTGGTTCTCTGTGCTACTTCTCTCTCTCTCTCTCTCCTCCATCATCGTCCTCCATTCCCATTTAAGTTATTTCCTTTATGGTTTTATTTCCCTGTAGTCTCTGGTTTCCCTCGCGTACTTCTTTGTTGTTTTTAGTTTATTTCCTCAGTAGTTTAGCTCCTTGTTGCCTCTGGTTCCCCTCGTTGTTGTTATTAGTTTGTTTATTTATATTGTTTAGTTATTTCATGCTCCATAGTTCCTGTGTTCAGCTTTAGTTAATCCGTTTGTTTACTTTCTAGTTTTGTTTTCGCATCACTCCCGATCAGTTCCGTATCGCTTTGTCTCTGTTTATGTTCAGTTCATTATTCATATCTTGCAATAAATCAAGCATTCAACTCTGCTCGAGTCGTATTTACCATTCCATGACAGTCTTTTACCTTTACAATGTTATGAGATATTAGTTTTTTTTCACAATAAAATTTCTTAAATTTATTTTTAAGGATGTTTCTCCATATATTTGAGGTACAACAGCTTTTTTTCGATGTTTTGTTTTCTACCAGGAATTGACAAAATATTGGAATTAATATTGATATTATCCAATATACGTTATTTCTAAAATATTAAAAATCTGTTTATATTCGTTGCACCCATGTGGAGCAATTACAAATAAAGAATTCTGATTCTAATTATTTCCATCATGTTACTTTTAGAAGATAGGGTGTATTTGTTCATGTGGTATATGTCATGTGACAATGATAGGAACTCATTCAGAGAAATAATGTTAGCAGTGCAGTTTTCCTTGTGTGGAAAGAATCAGGAAATAATTATAATAAGTCTTAACAGCGGTATTAATATTGGTATTGATATTGGCCTGAATTATAATCATATTGGTGCATTCCAACTTTTTTACCCCGTGACAAGAGTCTTATTAGACATTCTTGAAGTTAATATTATTATTATTTTTTTGTTGCTCCTATTGGTAATATTTAAAAAAAAAGAAAAGAAAAGTTTCCAGTCGATTATTTTATGTTATGTCTTGCAAGATTATGATTGTAAAAAGTGACCTTATTTAAGTCATGTTATACACGATGGTTTGAATGAATAAAACACTAATTCACCAGTTAGAGGATGTTTGCCATTCGTGGCTCCATGCTCAAGTTCTAATGACCCGTGCGGTCTCTACAGGCTCCTGAAGGCACTACAGTGTTGTGTCTGTAATACAGTTTACGCCATCCTGTGGGGACAGTAAACACCTCCGGGAAAATGCAGCCAAGGATCAGCTGAAGCTTCTCTGGGATCTGAAGAGGGGAGAAAACTCAGCCAGTCAGTCTGTGTAGCCACGAAACCTCCAGCCAGACAAGGAGAAGCCCAACATCCATTCCCCGGGAGAATCCCACCTGAAGGAATTTCTCTTCAGTTCTCACACTAAATCATGTCACTGCAGGAAAAAAGATCAGATGATTTTGAGCTGGCTGCTTCTTAATTCTCCCAGCATGTTTTCAAGCCTCTGAAAGCACTTTTTCTTTTCTATTTATTTCCAGCTCCTCTCAGCCCTCAAGGCAGGGATTCGTTACACAGACTTTTCCCTGGCCCGGTTCTGAACATGTAATATTTCATCCAGGGAGCAGAGCTTTGAGCCTGGATCAGGTACTGCTGACTGTGAGGGTTTTAATCTCAGAGTTGAATAAAACGATGACGTATGGCTACTGCCTGGCTGCTTCAAAGCACACACTGAAAGTCCCAACTTGTGCAGAACATGCATGAAAGATGAAAACGACTCCGTTAAGAAGAAAAACTTCTCCTTCAAAGTCTGACCTTCCTTCTGAGATATGTGTGACGGATAACTTCGCTAACCGCAACTCAAAGTAGAGGAATTTATTCCCATCTGGAGACACTGAAAGCACTGGTGTAAGGGTTTCAAATACAGTAATAGAGGTAACTTAGCTGTGGAGGTTGAACTAGAGACTTGGTTCTTGTGTAGTACATTATTTATGCCATATTCCAAAAATGTTTGGATGTTCAAAGACCTGCACATTCAGTCATAGGTAACAATGTGATGGAGAAACTTGTGAAATTAAGGTTTCGAATTATCAACATAAACGTGATTACAGAGTTTTTTTGGATATTAGTGGATAAGAATGATATTAGTTCTGATCATTATCAGGGTGAGCGTCTTTTGTTTGTTGTTCTGGAGCATACAGTGGGCTGTAACCAAAGCTGAAATTACAATATACATACTCAGATGTCCTCAAAATGTCTCCTCAAGATAGTGATAATAATAATAATAATAAGGGAAAACAAACAAAAAAACACTATTATAATTATAGTTACATGTACTGTAAGACAGTTTTATTATTGTTTTTAATGATTGTAGGATTGCAGGTTCCAAGTTAAACCCCATCTACTGTAGCAGAATATCTTTGCTTGACCACTGTGGGTGGACAATGTAAAACCTTGTCTCTGTATTTTATTGCTTTCAAATATATTAAGAAGTGGAAAAACCTTATTTTATGTCATAAAATACAGACATTTATTGAGGTAGAAAAATAGAAACGTATTTATTCTTGGTGTACATTTCAGTCCGATGCTATGGTTGGACTATCAGGTTATGCAGAACTTCATATTTGCAAATCTGGATAAATTATTCAACATTTGAAAAAAAAGAGTAAACCAGAAAGTTAGAGGTGCGACCACTGCAGGTGACCTGAAAAACCAAAAAAACACAAACACCTTAAACATTTATTGCACTTATTCTGGATTACGAACCAAAAGTAAAATCCATCTTGCTAAAATCCTGATTGTCCCTCCGCTGCCCTCGTTGTCTCTGCTGTCTGAGTCATTTAGAGACGGGTTTATAACCTGTTTATTCTGCAGCCAAGTTATATTCCCACTGTGTCCGTTCCAGCTTTTCCATTATTCCCAGCGGCAGACTAACAAAAGTTGTTTATTCTCATCATTGCTCCTTTCTTCATTTTAAATCCAATTTATGGCCCTCAGACATTGTTTGTGCTTTGAAAAGCTCAGTCTTTTGCATCCATCTGAACAATAATCATGACGGATAAGAAACAGATGCAGTTATCAGAGAAGATCTCCTCTTCTCAGCCTCTATACCAACTTGCAGAATTCCTTCAGAAACTGTGTTTTCATATCAGTTGATGAATCAAAAAACTAAGTATGACGCAATTTTATCGGGGCTGCTTCACATTTGCATATTATAGAGATGAGAGTTTCTCAGCATATTGTTTTTTGTATTAGCATTGAACTGGTTCTGATAAGGAAATCACGGACCCCCTTCAATTTGCCTATCGGGCCAACCGTTTGGTGGACGATGCAGTGAACATGGGTCTCCACTTCATCCTCCAACACCTTGAACACCCAGGAACTTATGCAAGAAGAGTCCATCATCACCACATCCATCACAGTGTGGGGCAGTGCTATCACAAAACACGACAACAAGAGACTGCAGCGCATTATCAACTCTGCAGAGAGGACCATCGGTGTAAAGCTGCCCGCACTACTGGACCTGCATGCCTCCAGAACCAAGAAAGCAGAGAAAATCATCACCGACCCGTCTCACCCTGGCCGTCACCTGTTTCGGTGCCTTCCATCAGGCCGACGCTTCAGCCACATGAAGACCCGTACGACCAGGCTACAGAGAAGCTTTTTTCCAACTTCCATTATTCTCATGAACAATTGAACAATTTATTTATATATTTTTATACCTTCTATAATTTTTATACTGCACAAAACTGCACTTTTATTTAAATATAAATTACACATGCTAAATGTTACAAATGTTTCTTTACTGTATTTTTCGTGCACTGCAAGCATCTGTGTAACCAAAAAAAAATTTCTTGTATGTGTGAGCATACTTGGCCAATACAGCCTGATTCTGATTCTGATTCTGATTCTGATTCTGATCATGCTAGAATAGGAAACTGGTTCTGTGGGGATTGCTTAGACAATGGAGTCTCAAGTTGTCGTCTTCACTCATAGGAAAAGAAAACATTCCTCAACTATCCATGAAACCTAACCAGGTTCAAACTGCTTTGTGTGAAACAGATTTTATGTTTAGGTTTGTATTTAAACCCGATTTTGTGCTTAGTTGTCTCTTCTACTGAAAAATGGGTCATCCATTCTTCAGAACCTGTGCATAGCCAAATACACCTTTTTGTGCTAAACTTTAGGTGCATTGGTGAATTAAGACCATCACTGTTAACACATCATACCCACGATTAAACATGGTTGTTGCAGCATTATGCTGTGTGTATGCTGTTCTCCAGCAGAGACAGGAAAATGAATGGAGCCAAATCCAGGATCTGATGCAGATAATCAAAATCAAACATTTTTTGTTAATAGGTCTTTGTTAATTCATGTTCTTCGTTAAAATCCCATTTCGTAAAGAAGTCCAAGTGATGAAGACCAAAGATTACAGGAATGTTTGACTGCTTGAAAGAAAGACTCTTTCTCTGTATGTGTTTGTGTGTCTGGACTTTCTTGTGAGGGACATACAATGTTTTCATGAGAAGGAGGGCAGGGGAAAAGCCTCTGCTCACAGCCATTAGCCTCAGCAGTAAATCTGCAGGGACCTGCGCGACTCGGCCTTTAGGCTGCAGGTATTTCCTGCCTCTTGATCTCGGGAGGCAGAGCTCATTTTTTCTGCCGGTGGGGGTTCGGCCGGCATAATAAGTTGCGGTTTGCTGCCGGCAGTTTATTACTGGGCAACATTTTTTGGATCGCACTTGTGTCTTGTTGGGTTTAGCGGGGAGAGAGTGTGAGCAGCCAGCTCCTGTGACTGGGTTATTTTTTGAGAGGACAGATGATACAAACTGCAACCTTTTTAAATGTACAACCATTTCCGAAAAATGTATTTTCCAACAAAAACGCCACAGCATTAAACCTTAATTGTTAATAAAAAACCTGCACCCAGTTTATTTTAATTTAAAAAGATGACAGCTTGAAAATGTTGTTACTTCTGCAGAAAACTAAACGTAACTCATCCGTGTAAGTTTAGTTTAGCAAAACCAGTTCTATTTTTGTATTTGTAACCGAGGTTCAGTTCTGGTTCAGAGTTTTGCTCAGAGCTAATTTTGGAGAATTAAGCATGACATGTAAAACATCTGTTCTTAAATCTCTCGAGGACTGTCCGGTGAACTAGGGATAACCAATAACTTCCCCTTCGACTTTAAGCATCACAAGCAAACTGTAGAATCCCACTGATCAAAAAAAACGTTTTATGAAAACTTGGGTGATACAGAAGATCTGTTTGAATGTTGTTAGTTCAGATCTAGGAAACCTTATTCGATGTTTGGGGTTCAGAACAATGATCTCGCAAGGTTCTCTCAGAACATTGTCCGGCTGCGGTTATGCATCAGAGCCGTGTCTCAGTTTGCAGGAATGTTTGATGTTCACCATTAAACATTGCTTAGAAAGTAAATGGTTACAAAATGTTCACTCCAAAAGCTCGATTGGTGGGTAAAAGCTTCCCTAATGGATCTTTCTCCACGGGTTTTCAGATTGATTAGGGAGGAATTCAATTATTGCTTTGTTGATGTTTTTTGCATAAGCTGCTGTTCAAAAGAAGTCTAGCATTGAGGGCAATATTAATTGCGCCGATTCTCATAAACTAAATTTTGTTCAGCCTGATTGAAACTAAGAAAAATCAAATTGTTCTCAAAATAATCCAAAATATTGTCATAAAAATAGGTCCCAAGAAATAAGGTGCATTTTGTAAACATACTTTTGAAGTTATATTGAGTGCTAAATAGGAAGCATCCACATCTACACCCAGGGCCATACTGGGAGATTTTTTCAGGCCAGGAGTCAGTCATGTAACCAGGCCACCCTGGGCTCTCCACGCATGCATGTTCCCACACATACATGTTCACACCACACCTAAATGCATGGCCACAAAAAAAATGCATTTGTGCACGTGTGCACACACACTTATAGCAAATTCCAAATAAAAGGCCACCTATTAGACCTACTGTAACTTCTGAGGTTGGACTATACAGTAACTTTACTGGTGTTAATGCAATAGTACTATGATAATAAAGATTTAACACAATAATAAGTGTCTAAGTTAGAGCTTTACATAGTCAAATCATGTAAAAAATCAACTGCCTCAGTGGCAAATCATCAGGGAATACTAATGAACCCCAACCTACAGTAAATCAAAGATTGGAATACACAAATGGTCATGTTTGATCTGGGATACATAACAGCAAATCAGCAGCAGACAGAAATATTTAACAACACAATCACTTAATAGAACAACCCCAAATTGCAAAGAAAGCTGTTATTACAGTTGAGAGCCATTTATGTCTATGCTAGCGTCTGGTAGTGTTCATCTGTTATTGCTCTAGTGTAGAAATGGTTTTGTAACTTCTCCCAAATGTTCTACTTCTCCTGAAGTACCAGCAGGACTGGTGTAATCACCATCACCACCTTTGAATAGCAAACATATGTTTACAGTTTTTCCATACAGTAAGATAATATAGCCTGTGTCTCACTGATTTGGCCTTGTACTCATATACATGATAATGGTAAGATTATATCCGATTAGCTGGACAAATAAACCATTTAAAAAGTAAATAATAATAATAAAGTTGCGTGTAAATCAGTGATTTTAACTTCCCAGTCCTTATCTTAATTTTAAGGCTAAACCTATATAGGCTCCATATTTACACTGTAGACTGAATGTGTGCAGCCTCAAGTTCCTTTAGGGGTCTCCGTTTAAACTTTAAACAAAAAATTTTGGTACAAATATATTATTAAAATTTAAAAAAAATATATTTAACCTTAAAATGATATTTGTACCAACATTTTGTGTGTGCGTGTTTTGTTTTTATAACCTACTTGTAATCTTTATTTTAATGGCAACAAGGGGGGACTAAATAAATAAATCTGTCAACAGACACACGCCACGCCCCTTCCTCCACACCTGTGTGGTTGATACGGACGTTTGGGGCGGGTCTTACTCGAAATAAACCAATCATCTTTCCCTCCTCACATGCTGCTGGCCTTACTGCCTCTATGGCTTGTGACTTTTTTTTGTTAGTTTTTTTTTAAAGAAAGACGCAGGCCAGCAGGCCAATATAAGGCTTCAGGAATACTCCCGGTTCTCCCTATGGCCAGACCGGGCCTGTATACACCAATGGTTTCAGCATTACTGAGAATAAGGAAACATCATTTTTGATCGCTTGAAGCTGTTGGCAGTCGGAGGTTTTCTGAGCACACGCTTAACCACATCTTCTCTTCTTCTTTCTTCATCTTACAGGCAAAAAGAATTCATCATTGCATCCATGTGAGGAGGCAGTGCATTTAGAAGTTGCAGTTTACATTCAGATACCAATTTAGTATGAACACCTTCTTTATCATACGTTAACCAGGGACTCTAACACGAATTTCGCAGGGTTCTTCTCAGTAGAATGAAAAACTCCTCGGCAATCCAAAGAGTAAAATGCTCGTGACTTTTTCCTCCCTTTTTGCTCTATGGTCAGGATCATCTACATAGCATATACAATTACATTGGCACAATCTACTGTGTCATCCCCAAAAATTTCTTCCCACTTAGCTCAATCACTAGGACACAATGACAGAAAAAAACACTCCAAAAATCAAGCATGGAATGGAAAATAAACAGTAAAGCCCACAATTCAATACATCTGGTCTCAACCTTCACAATTTGCTTGCATGCTTAACATCATATAATGGACGGTTTCTTCTAAACAGGTCTTAATTGACTATAATTAATACAAATTCCCAAAACACCTGCAGCCCATGTCACATGATCAATTCAAACACTTCCTATTTAAGGAAGGCAAAACCTTTCTACTCAGTTTTGTCACACAATGCTGGCTGGTACACTAAACACTGCAACACTTAGTGAGTGAAAACATTTATCAAAGTCAGGTGAGAGCCTTCCAAGTGTGCACCCTTGGCTGGGCTGCTCAAACAGACAGAGATGGAGCAAATATATGGAGCAAAAGAGGTGACCAAACACTAACAAAACTGAAAGGATGATTTGATGTGTGTGTTGGGTGTGTGTGTGTGTGCCAGTGCTGGTCTATGTATGTGAGTGAGTGTATGTGCGTAAGTGTGCACAGGGGAGGCTTGTATGGACACCGATACACTGTCAATACCAATACCAAACAACCAACTCCTCTGATGATCTTGTTTAATGTGGAGTCCTATGCACTTTTAAAGTCCAACAACCAGGTCAGCATTCTTTCAATGTTTTACATTGCAGCCAAATCTATATTAGCAAGAAAAAAAATTATTATATAAGGATTAAAACCTGCCTTTTTTTATTTGTAACATCAGAGTTTTCTGACTCCATCCCAAGATTTTCCTTGGGATGGAGAAAAGCAACGACTTGCAGATGGTTATAGGTGATCACTAGCTGTCATATTATTACATGCTGCTGCTTATGCCTTGTATGATTATGACTGTGTGATTCTAACTGGACCACAAGATGTCGCTTTTTGGAAAAGCAGGACCAGGTTTCCAACTTTTGAACAATCAATGCAGTGTTTTCGGAGAGACAGCGAATCACTTCACCAAACCAAAATCTCTGCATTACTTTGAATGTTTTCTCTTCTCTTCCCTCTTCGAACCCAACTAGTCCTTATTCTGAGGAAAACAGGATGTAAACGTTTTTAAGCCACACTGAAGCGGTTTATGATGCAGGGACACATTGTTCAGCCGTGTTCCTCGTCTTGTATACAAGGGAAACAACACCCGGGCGGTTAGGATCTGAGGGCGAGGTTTATTGGATTCACATGGGCGGCATTTTTAGTCAAACCTAATGGTAATTTGCTCCATGTGGCGTTCAGGGGCAGGAGGAGATTTGGAGGTAATTTGAGTGCAGCTTAAAGAATACCTGGCGCTAACTGTGAATTTAATGATCAGTTTTAAATTAGTTCTAACACTT
The DNA here is from genome assembly GCA_032876305.1 of Orestias chungarensis. Lineage (NCBI taxonomy): Eukaryota > Metazoa > Chordata > Actinopteri > Cyprinodontiformes > Cyprinodontidae > Orestias > Orestias chungarensis. Next base: position 318,583 of record JAVLVB010000583.1, on the reverse strand, counting down.
CACAGTTGATTTTGATTGATGAGGCTCCTTTATTATTTTCTCTGTTTACACCTAAATTCAGATTTGTTTAAGACCCTTTCCAGAAAGCCTCATTAAAAAAAAACAGTTACTTCTCCAGATGGAGGGTTAGAGCAACAAACCACTGATGGAAGCTTGTAATAACCTGTTATTTGTTTTCTCTGAATAGGAAATGAGTGAAAGAATGTTAATATCTTGGTGTTTTTCTATGTTAAATGAAGTCAGGATGTAGCTGCAGATAGATACATGGATATGTCTGAGCTGAACAAAATCTGATTTGAACAGAGAAGCTCATGGTTTCCATTTTTTCTCTAGCTCTCTCCTTCGATTATGAGAACTAGATCTTATTTCAGACAGGTTAAAGGTAAACATGTTGCTTTCTGTAGTCCTAAAACAATGGGCAGGTCGAGAAAAGCAGAACACAGAAGCTAAAACAGAACATTTGATGCCATGAACAGCGATATCCTGTATCTGGTAACGGATCCTGCACAAGACAGATCGAAGCGATGATTTATGATAACATTACTTACTCACGCTGCTGACACTCCATCAGCGCAAAAAAAACTTAACATATTTCAGAAAAGTCAAAGGTAGAACTATCGAGTATCTGATAATTGTCAGACCACTTGAGGGCCTCACAAGCCGCGTTGTCATCCATTTTTCTTTGCGAGCATTCTGAAGTATCCCATTAGAAATTGTTAATAGAATTAGCTACATTTGAAATAACGTTTTCAATAAAAATCTGCTTTTATCCTTGCTTTAGACTGATTTTTTTCTCATCCCAAAAAAGAGAATGCACTGAAGGGTAGATGGAAGAACATCTGCCAAATAAGTTCTGATAAAGAAAACTTGTTCTTGTACTTCTATTAATTACAGCCCTGCTTAATGTTAACATCTCAGGAAACTATGCTCTGTGTAGCCTAGTTGATTTCTAAACCAGTAGATAGAAACATATCTATTTGCATTCTTTTCTCTTTTACAAAATATAAAAAAACTTTGCTTAAATTTTAATTAAAGACGATTGGATGGAAACAAGTATAAAACGTCTATAACCTGTTCCATTGCGTTAAATTGGCAGCTCTTGAGAGTATCCATCCATCCATCCATCCATCCATCCATCCATCCAATGTAGTCCATCACAGGGCAGCACAGAGATACACAGGAGCAACAACCATTCATGCCTCAGGAGACTTTATATTGGCAAATAAACCTATCAGTTATGTTGCTGTAATATGGAAAAAGCTGAGGGGTACCCTGAGAGAATCTTATATGCAGAAAGCGCTTAACTCAGGAATCTGACCAAGAACCTTCTTGTTGAAAGCCATTTTTGCCACTAACCGCTTCACTGTATTTAACAGCTGCATTGGCAATTTTATTTGCTTTATAATTTACCAAACAACGTAATGCTCTTAAAATCAAGTTGATATTAAATCAGCTCTACATTATGCAAAAAAACTCAGAAGTCTGACTTAATACGATTAAATGAAACCTCTTAATTTAATTACCTATCCTAAAGTTGTAATATTATTTTCACTAATCAAATAAACCTGCAGCTTCGCATCCAGCACTGACTTTTTCTGACAAAATTGAAGTTTTAACTGTGAACCCAAGCAGTAGCTTGGCACCTACAAGCAGAACATCTGTCACACCTACAACCTCAATCATCTCTGTATTTTAGGAAATCTGCTCCCAAGGCCCGATCTCAGCTGAGCGAACCTGAAACCGTGTGTGCAAAGTGTCGCTCACTCATCGTCCTCTGCTGTGTATGAAGGCTGGAGCGGGCGGAAGGCAGCAGTGAAGCTCTCCCGCTAATTTGAAGCAAGCCGGGCCGGTTTATGGACTAAGCTGTGAAATATGACTTTAATAATGGCCGCAAATGGCAGTGTTGGCGTCTGGGAGCATGTGAGGGTGAGGCCTGAAAGTGTGGAAAATTAAACCCCGAATTCCTGCAGCGGGATCAGTGCCGACTCCCTCCGCCTGGCAGAGCCCACAGGGTCGTGAAATGTGAAAACAGTTGTAGGCGCGGCGACCGTTGGTGCAGTGAAATCCTCCATAAACTCATGATTAAACCGATGTAGCTGTAATGAGGTCTAATTCTCAAGCCTGGATGAAGACGAACAGATGGAGACAGTCGCCGTCCGACAGTCGGAGCTTTAACGGAGACCGTGGCGCAGTTTAATTTGAGCAACACCCTGGATTTACTCCTGATCTGTGGTGGGCGCTTTGAACCCACAATGTTGATGTTTCGACTATGTTTTACAGTCTTTCAGCTAAATTTGGAAAGTGTTAAACCATCTGAAAATAATGGCTCTGCTGCAGAGGTTTAGCATTTAATCCGACCAGGCAATCTTCTCATTTGGAGGCTAATACAGAGCATTCATCAACATCATGGGAGAGACACCGTCCGGACAACATGACCAGCAAATGTTGGGAAAGTCCCACTTTCAGTTCAGCAGCGCTGATCCTCCGCCTCCCCCTGCAGACACACACAAAGGCAATGCTTGCAACATTCGTTGAAAACACTCCAGAGTTTAATGAGCAACACTGCGCTGCTGGGATCGTCTGAGAAAGAGTTAAGAGATGTTGTTCATTGTCACATGACATTAGAAGCTCAGATCGAAACTCTCCACCTCCTGGTCTGAATAGCCTCCGCCCCCTACCTACCCTCAAAGCCCCAGACCCGTAACGCACATCTTGCTTGCAGATGTGGCAAAACCGCCAACACTTCAAAGCACCTCCCTTCAGACCAACAGCGCTCCCTGACGCCAATTGTAAATGTCCTGGACACAGAGCATGGAAAATATTAAAGCTCCTAACTCACGCTGAAGGGCCGGGCTGGAATCGAGAGGGAGGGAGGGAGACATCCAGAAATGGCCTCCAGAAAAACCCTGAAAACCCCCCTAATGACGCATCATTCTGCTCCACAACAACAAGGAAGAGTCAGCTCTCCTGCTGCTGACGAACATCTGCAGCCCACTCAGCGCCGCGTCATCTGCTTACCTGGCTTCAGGACGAGGTGCATCATCAGAAACACCTAAAAATGGATGAAGGTTCAGAGGAAAAAGAAACATAAGAAGGCCTTTCAGTCCTCAGACTGCTTGGTTAGGATAATGAAGTAATGTGAGCGGCCCCCAAAGAGCTCAGTCACACATGAACAGAGTAGACAAACATACTTTTCTTTCAGTCCTTTTTTTTTTTTTTGTTGTTATTCTGATTGGTTAGGACAGCATTTGACACTGCAGCTTAAATGTAAAGACCTACAAATGTAATGTCACTGCATCCTATGTGTTTTAGCTACATGATTATATGGGGCCATATGCTTAATGTTAAAAACACAGATGTTTCAGTGAAGTGGGACTATTGGGAAAAACTAAACAGATATAAACAAAGATAAATAGGATTGATCTCACACCTGAATAGTACAACTGTGAGACTAAGACATCTTCCTGCTATCTGGGACCGGTTTGTGGCCGCCTCACCTATAGTTCGTTTCAGCTGCAGGATCTAATTCTTCTAGTCCTGATAATATTTTACAACCATATGCTGGAACATTAGAGCAAATCTCATTAATTTCTGCAGCATTAATACAGATACATTCACACAGCAGGCAAAAATTACCCCATATCTAACTTCAGATCTAACGTCTAACACCACTCGAAAAATACTTTATGTGCCACTTCTATATTTGGGAAGTTCGTCATAATTTTACACCAGAAGAAACCAGGCATGGTAAAACTGGATGAAAACAATGGGTAAATTTAGCAGGGACAGCCTGTGTTCTTTTTCAATTTTCTTAGCATCCTGGTTAAGATCTGTGACAATACAGTCGGTGCCCAATCCTGAACAACATAAATATCAATCCACAGACAGCGGCATCCATCATTACTTTTGTAAATTGTGCTACTGTGCCAAGAAGTACTTAGTTCATCTTCTGCACTTGTGGGTCATTTTCCGGTCTTGAACCATTTACACAGAATCTGATGAAGGTCATCATTATTTTGGTAGTATGACAGACTATGACAAAAACTAACAAACAAACAAAAAAACAAGACTTGCTGTATGAATAGTTTTTGAGAGCAATCTGGTCGCACTCCTCACGTCCTTCAGGAATGTGTCTGCCTCTGATATTTTGCATTAGTTTTAAATGAAAATATCTTTTCAAATAATTAAGAGGCCATTTCAACCAAAGCTTACTGAGCTTTCAGATTGAAAGACTGTAAGAGTCTAAACAGGTGTTTAATCAAAAACTGGACTGTTGTTTTTTATTTCCAGAGCGTTTTTTAGAGCCGGGTTTTGAGGCTTTCATCAGCTTCAGATCCCCCAAAATAAAATGAATCTATAGCAAAATAACAAGAGCATGCACATCTCTCTGCATCCCTTCTTGTGCATCCTACAGGATCCTGAATAAAGCAGACTTATCAATGGTTTGCAGGTAAAAAAGGTTGCTAGTTCCTTCAGAGGAGTTCCTATAAAGGTTGTAAAACTGATGTGTGTTGGCATTGGGCAACATGGCAATATCTCCTCTGATTCCACAGCCTCAGGACCTTTGAACTCCTGCAGAGAAACCAAAATAAAAATCCCCTTTTTGCTGCCAAGCCAGCACAACAGGAAGATGTGGTGTCGGAGGAGAGGAGGAGGGAGGGAGAACAATAAAGCCTCTCAGTTTGGCTCCAGATGGGTGCTGTTTGACAGCTAGAAAGCTTTTGTTCTGGTAAAATGAGGGGATGCTGCAGTGCTTTGCAATGTTGCCAGACATTGTAGTTTTTTCATAATGATGCACCGAGGGTTGTTATAAAAGAGCAGAAGACCCACCATGTCCACAGGGGCAGATGCGGTGAGTATAAACTCTGCTCTGATGTTTGACCTCTGTTGAGGTTTCAGTTCAGATAATGCAAACTGAACTATGGATCAAGATCAAAGGTCTGGACCTCATTAAGAGCATTCCCACCATATTTTTAGTTGCAAACATTTTCTCACAAACATGTTGTTTTCATCTGTTATTCACATGCAAACAGCAGGACAAATTCACTATTAGCGTTAGCTACATGCACTAAATGTGCAAACAATAGATTTCATCATTTATCCAACTTCTTAGAAATGAAAACCTGCTCCTGAATTTGAATGGAGATTTATTGTCCCTACCTATAAATAATGCACATTAAGAAAGATGTGTGTTCAGATAAAATATTTACCCACATCACTTAGCGTTAATCAGAAACTTCCATGAAACTTCCACCCTAACCCCGTAAATGATGCATTTAAGATTCAAAAAAGTTCATTAGACACACCCAGAAACATCTGGGTAGAGACATTTCTGAAGTATAATTTTGTGGTGAAATATAGGTTGTGTAAAGTAGTAATTTCAAAAAAGGTTCAACAAACAAGTTGTCATCATTTGATATTATTGCCACCTGCTGGCTGTTGGGAGTAGAGATGTTGCCCCTCACATTGGAGAGGTGGCTCATCTGATGAGGACTTGTTGCTCTGAGTTGTATATTGAAAGTTTGTTTTGAGGAACCTTCCAGAGGATTTATATATTGGTTCCTGCCTGGACGTAGGAGGAATATCTAGGTTCAACTCCTCTTCCTGGTATTAGCTCATCTTTCTCATCTGAATAGAGATGTTTTTCTCTACATTTTAAAATTTATTTTTCAAGAGACAATATTTCATGTACAAACTAAATTAAAGTCCCTGATGCTAGCCTACAAAGTGCTAAGGGTACAGCTCCCATCTACTTGAATACTCTTGCAAAGGTTTATGTCAGAACTCGGTCAATTCGGTCATCAATGGATTGTCGTCAAGCAGTGTCCACACTACAGTTAAGACAATCCAGACTGTTTTCTTGAGTTTTTCCAAGATGGTGGAATGACTTACCAAGCACCACAAGAACAGCATTGTCCCTTCCTATCTTTAACAAACACCACTTTGAAGAGCATCTCCTATCCTAACTCTTACTCATACGTCTATACCCTCAACTACTCTCTCTGTACTTCCCTCTATCTCCTCACTGTCACCACTGACTCTGACCTGGGATTTTCCTCTAGATAGTTTAATGTCAGATGGATGATAACTGTAATATTGTGTCTACTTCGTAAATCGCTTTAGATAAAAGCATCTCGAAATGCAGAAACATAAACACATAATCAGTCTGAGAGAGTTAGCATACACAACCAACAATAACAACGTTGGTACAGTTGCTACATACATAATCTAGTGTAAGTCCATGAGTAAAACCTTGGTATAAATGTTAAGATTAGCTAGATTGAAGTTACAATCCAGTCCAGACTTCATGTATGTTTCTGACAAGATCAACATTTGTTGGTAGAAATTGTCAGTTTTGAGATCCGTATATAATATGTTGGTCTACCTGTTCCTCTCAGTAGCCCCAGAAAATGATTCAACCTCTCAGCTAATGACGTTTTACAACTGCAAAATAGTGCAAAAGTATGTCCTCCTGAAGGACTGATTTTTTAAGTTATTTAAAACAAAAATGGCTACACGTCCTGCTGGAGAAAACGCTGGCCGTCATGACAAGACCTTTATAAAAGGTTCCTTCAATCAGCTTTTATAAGATGAACATTACATATTTAAGTTCTTAAAGCTGCTCGAATTGTTTGGAAGATGTCTGGATATCAGCCACTTTCTGTTGGTAGATGAGTATTTTTTCTATGTATTTGTGGTGTCGTTGGTCCAACATCTGGGTGGATGGATGAAGTGTGATGCTGGCTTTAGTCCCCTGTGAAAGAGAAGAAGCCAGGACGCGGCTGCAGGAACTCTCACATGTCTCCCTCTCACATTATTTCTCACTCCATCTGACAGAGAGAGCGAGTCAGGCGATAAATTTACCTCATTAAAGATTTAATAAAACAAGCATGTTGGTTTGTTCCTGGCCTTGTCTGATCCAAACACCAGATAAAAAGTGTCCGATCATGAATAATTCAGTGGTTCTGATCAGGTTGTTTGGCTGTGTAAATGTTTTGACGTTGGACAGCATAAAACCAACAGATCCTCTGTTTATCAAATCAAAGCGGATCCATGTGTTTGTATGTTTCCCTAGTGCTCATGCAAAACATCACACATTGGCCTCGGGGGATACGCTTATCTCTGCTGGAGTTCATTGCTCCTGGGATGGCTTCATGTGTCTGTTTTAATTATATGAAATTTGTGTCATGATCTGCCTTCTGCAGACCAGAAGTTAGTCATCCTGTTGTGTAAAACCCAGCAGTCGAGGCGCTGATGGTGGGAAATGGTTTTTTCTCGCCATAATTTAAACCAGGCACACGAACAGAGATATTAATGTTAACAGGTGCTGTTGTTTGTTGTAATTGTTTCTGAGATCACAGGCGTTGTAAGAGTATGAGTGTCAGTGGGAGCGTTTGTTAATGGAAAAGACTGTCTGCTCCAGCCACCTTGTTCCTAAATAACATGTTGAGTAAATTTTGATAAGTGGTTTCTTGCAGAACAAATCAAACGTTAAATGACAGCTGCCCGGAATAACCAGCATTTGTATCTAGTAAAAGGAGGGCCGTTAAGTACATATAAGTACTGAAGTAAATATTTGAAAGAAGATTTTCCTTGGAGAAGATTGCACCATACTTTAGAACAAAACTGTTCTTTTTTGGGTACCATATCTGACGACTCTACTCACCTGAAGTTTTACCTATGGCCCAAAAAAAAAAGAACAAGAAATGGCCAAATAGTCTGTATGTAGGTCTTTGTGCCTGATCAGAAGCAGTCTAAGGAGCTAGCTTTCTAAGGTTTTCTAAGGTGTTTTTTTTTCCCATTTCTCTTGTCTTTTGTTTATTGTAGTGCTGCTGCTAGCACTATTTTCTCTACTTTGTCAGAAACCCGGCCACTCGTTGGAGTCCTGTCGTCTGTTCTTCGTTCCCAGCGTCTGGAGAAATATTTCCTGGATCTATGCCCTGGAAATTGATACAGACTAATAATAAAAAAACGATCTAAACAATATACTAGTTCTAAAACAAAACTCACCGCTTTCCACAACACATTGCTTTCCTGCACCTTGTTGCTAACATTAGCAATCAACCTTTTGGGACTCGATACAGTCTTGTAACCAGCATCTGAAACTAAATCAAAAACATAAACCTCTAACTCCTCATTTCCTAAAAGAACTGGATCCACCCCCCAGCCTGCATCCTGAACACCCCCTTACATAACGGAGGTCAATGGTGGATCTACAAAATTTACAAGGGTGAGAACAGGAGTGTTTGGGCAGAGTGGCAATGCTGGACCTCCTTGGTCACTTAAAATGTAGTTATTGAATCTCTGTCTTGTCTAAAGACGAGATTTAAGGAAAAAGCATTGTCTTATTTGTCAAAATAAAAATCAGTTCACTTTGAAACTCTTCACACAGGTTTAGCTTGGTGCAAACAGTTGGACTCCTGGTTCTAGAAAAAACCCAACATCCATACAGTCATCATAGCCTGCCGTATCTGTTGTTTGGTTCAAGCTACTGGACTGATTTTCCGTAAGGCTTAGTCAGCATGTCTGGAGTTTCTTGGAAAACTTACATGGATGCGGCTTTTACTCATCAACAGAAAAAAAGGCTTAAAAACACATTCCTGGTGCTTTGGCGGTGTTCTGCCCCCGTCTGCTTGTGTTCTGTTGCTCTTAGAGGATCCAAATAACAGGAGGTACTAGATGGGTTGACTCCATCCTGAGCTTCTTGTAATCGTCAGTAGGTGATGTGAGTAATGAGCTCTGTCAGACTCTGTCGGCCGACTGATGTTTTCCACCACAGACCAGCTTCCAAATGGTAGTGACAGATCCACAGACAGTGCATGTTACCGTCCTCCACTGAGGAAGGTGATGAAAAGATTGCCGTTGTTCGGGCGAGCATTGAGAGCCGCTGCTCTTAGTTTGGGATTCCAGCACAGTGAATATCATTATTCATTATCCCTCATGTCTTTAATGTTTAAATCAGGGCTTGTGTTCCTGTTATGAATTTAATTTCAGCTTGAGGGTTTTTTGATAGGGACCAAGGGTCAAAGTGAGTGAAAAAGAGTTGATTTAAATCTTTTTAAGTCAATAATATTGGATCTGTCAGACTAAACACAGAAACAGTTCAGAAACACAGGTATTGTCATAAAAATACACTCCAGAGGACTACAGCGTGGTAGCACTGGTGGCTTCGCAGCAAGAAGGTGTCCAGGTTAAAATTTGATTCTGAAATAAAAAAAATTTCTGAGCTAATTAAATAATCCTTTCGATTAAAAAATTGTAGTTATGATGATTAAACGTAGTTCACTGATTTAATACTTCATATGTCACACAATATTAATATATAAATAATATGAAACTTAAAAAGTTTTTTTGCCCGTTCACAATTGCAAAACAAATTTTGCCATACTCATTAATGTTTTTCAGTTGTTTTTGTTTGCCAGTTTATTCTTCTGGTGTGTATTCTGTTATCTGTGCATTTGGATTATGTTTCATCTGGTTAGTGTTTTCAGAGTCTTTTGTGTCGTTAGTGTTTATTTATCAGCTGTCAGTCTGCAGGTTGTTCCTCTTTGCATCAGGTGTTCCCTATCACCCAACTGTGCTTTACCGAATTGAACGAATGAATGAATGAATGAATGAATGAATGAATGAATAGCCCTTATTGTCATTATACACATGTACAATGCAATTACAGTGAAAGAGAGACCCGTAGCCTCAGCACACCTTCGGTACGCGAAACATTATTATTGGGGAACAGCTGTTTGATTGAAAACAGGTTTCAGTCATCAGAAAAGGATGGGATGTCTTGTCGTGGATGTTAAACTAGCAAAAACAACTCAACAAGCAGCACATTACTAGTAAAAGTGTAAAGCATGAACAGCATCTCCGAACACACAACCTACTGGATCGTGATATCAGTAGATGGATGACAGCCATAGACAACCAAATCCTCGTGTTAGCAAAAAAAAAAACGGACACTGATGATGAAGTTCACACAGGCTCTCCAGAACTGGACCAGAACAGATTATTAAGATGTTGCCTGATCCAAGTTGTCTCAAGTTCTGCTGGACTTTTTATCAGTCCTGGTGGTGTAAACGTGGGTGACTTGTGGAATTTCCCTTGGTGCACAATGAAGCAGATCCGTCTATTTCTACTCTATTCTACTTCATTTACACACTCTGTGCTCATCTGTAGCAAATGCCCATCATTTGAACAACAAATTCTCTCTAAATGCTTTCTGATTTAAGACCCTGAAGTTAAACAAAGTGCAGAGGGTTGGCTATTTTATTCTTGTAGTTTCATTCATCATTTTGAGTTTTTAATAACAACCATCTAGAAACCCTGTTACTGTTTTAAGTGAACACTGTCAGCATGATTAAAAAAAACGAATTAAAGTTGAATGTGAGGGGAAAAAGTGTCTTAATTTGTTTTATGGTTTGCGGTCATTTCCCCCAGAATTTAGAGAGAAAAACCATGACAAACAAAGGAGTGTTAAATATCTGTGCTTGACACGACACACCCTTTGCGTTTCTGACACATTAGGGAAACCTTCAGGCCACTCGTAAAATAAAACAACATATTTTCTCTGCTTAATAAAATAAAACAAGATTGGCCGCCTCTGCAAAAAGTACACAGGCAGCACTTTTCTCCCAGTTTCCCTCTGAGGGAAACGATGGTAAATGTGTAATTACATTAATAAAATAGTCCCATATAGTAATCCAGAACCCCTTGAGGGAGCATGATTGCACAGACATGTTTGTGATTATGTTTTTCAGTTTTTGCACGTATGTAACATGAACACAGGGGTCGCAGGGTAACACATAATGGCAACACGACTTTAAATGCTCCCCAATCCTGCGGCGGAGGCGGTTAGTTGGAGCTCTAAGGTGGGGGTGGCATGCCAATCAGGCTGCTGCTCTCCAGCCAGTTTTTGTAATAATAAAACCATTTTAAAGCTCCTCATTAAGCTATTCTGGACGTAAGAGCTATTCTGGGTGCAGGGCATGGCATGGCACACTTAGAGTGGAAGGTGGAGGAGAAAACATTAAGGTAAAGGCAGAAACTGCCAGTGTTTCCATGCCAGGACACCTCTATTTCAATGGTGGCTGTAATTAAAAACACATGCTAATTAATTTGACATAGTGAAGCAGACAGACACACATACATATTATGTAACAATGGTTGATTTCTAGAAGATCAGATCAGAATTTCTTTCATTAGATATTTTATATATATATATTTTGGATGTTTTGCTGTTTTAGGTTCTTGGAGCTTTTAATAAAAATGGCTTTACACGGGATAAGCTTTGTATGACCAATGAGAACATGGATGGATAATTACACCACTGGAGGGGAGGTGGGTCTTGAGACTTCTCTTGTTCAATTATGATAGAACAGTTGGAGCTAGACCCTCCATGGTATGGAGGCCAACATAGAAAGGGCTAATCTCTATCTTTGTGCAACCAAAGTAGCTGTATTTTTCATTCTGGGCACAAAGTCAAGCTGGGAATCTTCCAGTTATGACCATTAGCGTGAAATTGACCGGTTTAGGCCAGAGTGGGAATGGATGCTTCTCTAGGTCTGAGCCCATCCTTCCCAACTGATCCAGGTCCAAAAAGAACTGTTTATAATTACCGCTGAGTGTGGATTAGACTGAAAGTTCTGACAAAATCTGAAAAACCTTATCAGTGCATTGAACTAAAACCTAAACTTGTAATTTGACAAATAAAGATAAGAATATCATCTGCATAGAAATGTGGGCGAAACACCAACCTTCCTTTATTTTCGATAATAGAATTTATTATCTACTGGAAGTTAAATTATTATTATTATTTTTTTTATTAATTCAAGGTTGAATTAACCTTTTATGGCTTTTCAGAGCCCTGAAAAAAGTTGAATAAAAAAAAAAAATAAATAAATTTGAGTTCATCTCGGTTTACAGTGTGTGACGCAGCTCATGCATGTAGAAGGCGTGCAAGATGCCAGCAGGACCAGAATTTCCAGATCCAGTGGTGCTTCCATCACCGGTGTGTCAAACAGTACCAGTCAGTCAGGGTGGGGAATCTTTGCCAGAAGCCGCGGCGAATACCAGAGTTTTGTTTAATGAATGAAGTGGCAGATAATGACGACGCTGGTAGGAAAGAAAAGGAGGCAGCTCTGCCAGCCTCGCCATAGCAACCCCGCTGTTTACATTAAACTGCGAGGCGGCGCTCTGATGTGGCGTGGTGGTAATCGTGTCTCGAGAGACGGAGACAAAACCGGGACAGACGGAGACACTCACTGAGAAACCAACAGGCTCACTGATGGAAGAGCTTGGCCGCAGATTCAAACGCCTCTTTTCAAGAATAAATTCAGGAGGGTGTAAAGAAAAACTGCTGCGGTGGCGACAGAAGATACGTCTGAGAGGCTGTAACTCAGAAGAGACGAAGCAGAGGCAGACACTACATTTCTCATTCGTCTGATGGGCTCGCATGCTAATCAGCATTCTCATGTTTTAGCCCAAAACGGGCCTAAAGGCGGCAGACTCAGCAGAACAAATTACCAGGCTTCACAAGTCCTTAGAACTTTTTAAAGTTGAACCTATGAGGGTTTTGTGGATTCTTCCAAATTGGAAAGGTTTCAAGGTTGTAAACAAATCTAGAAAGCTGAAAAGTGTAATTTAATTAAACATCTTAAATATTGAAAATATTATGTATTTTTCATTATTCTCTGTTGTGATCTTATACACTGCAGCCCTGTACATTGTGTTGAAATCCAGTCTGAAGCTGTTTCTGACTCACATTCAGACAACAAGGAGTAGAAGACTTTTTTTTTTCATTAACTCTGGAAGAGCAGCACAGGGACTGTAGATGTTTGTTTGTTACTCCCTGATAGCCAGTTTATCCGGGTTCAGTAGAGCAGGAATAATTTTCAGGACAATGGAGGAACCAGAGCAACAGGATAGATGAACCCGAAGCAAATCAGCAGTGTGTCACAAGACCAGCATCTATGTTCACTGTATCATTCTTCAGAGTCTTCAGTTAACCTTACAGGCAGATTTTTACACCACTGGTGGGAACTGGAGACCATATAAATAAGAAGAAAAGTTAAAACATAAATCAATTTCTACTGTTCGTTCAAGATCAGGTCAAGGGAGTCAAAATACATTGAAAGACATCTTTAAGTTGATGGACTTTGAACTTTTCCTATTTAGCCTCACAAAGCCATCTTTTAAATTAAATTATATTACCTCCAATAAGAGTTTTTTTTTATTAATGCTGTGTGTTTACTAGCAGTGAAAATAGAGTTCTAATTAGTTTTCAAAGGGTTTATTTATGTTGTTGTTGAAGCATGTATGTGAATAAGTCTGGCCAGCTGGAAAACTGTGAAATTTAATCTTGAAAAAGATGCTTCACTTTGACCTTAAGGACGATGTAATGGACCAGCTGCCTGGTTTAAGATGATGCTGCATTGAATGTGAGGCGAACAGTTGAGTTTTTATTGTTCACTGAGCACATAAATGTTTGTGAGCGTGCTGATCCCTCTAACTGGTTCCCATGGCATTGGCCCACCGTCTTCACGGTTCCCTTCCGGTATCAGCTGTCCTGCTGTGGTTCTGAGAAACGGGTCAGGAATGTGTCACCCCACAGCAAAATGCATCATGATGTTTAGAAACTAACCCACAAAATATGAAGGTGGTTTGTACGGGGGGATTTGGCTTTCTGGAGCTGATTATCTGAATGTTTGTGGGAGGAAATGTTGATCAGTGTCTCCTCAGATTCACGTCTCTGTTGATGGATGCAGCAAGTAGCAGCACAGGAAGGTTATTACTGACACTCTCTAAGTTAAAGACAAGCTCAGATTAATATTTAAAAACTGAGTACTTACACTTTTCTTTAGATTTAATTTAAAAGTAAATGCCAACGCGACATGCTACCAAAGATCTTTGTTTGAGCTGCAATTGTGGAGCATTTGGTATTCTTAGTGCCTTGCAGCAAGCAGGTCCTGAGTTCTAATTTCTTCTCCAGGCATTCATGCTGATCGGGTACTCCAGCATCCAAAAACATTAACAGAACAAAATGTTTGAATGTACACACAGCGTAAATGACAAAAAAACTAAAATCTGAAATTGGGTTAATAGTACAATACAGGTTAAGGTACAGTACAAAATCAAGAATAAAAGGCCCAATATATAGCTACATTTTTTTTGCTCATGCTAGTTAATAAAGTTGTTTATGCATACAGTGTTTTTCAGGTAAAGCCACAAACCTTAAAGTGGATGAAAGTGTTGGGATGTTAATAGTTTGATCAAAAAGTAAATGAAAGATGCGGGAATTGATTACATCTATGTAGTTACCGAGGCTATCAACAGTAAGGGGTTATGAAAGGTCATGTTAAGGGTTTGCATGCTAAAATGTTTTGTTTTATCTTCTTCTTTACTGGTTTAGCTGTTCTTTTTTTATTTTGGTGAGTCTTGTTTGTTAGTCAGCCAACATTTGAAATTAAACATAAAAAATCTTTTGGCTTTATGTTAGAGTTAGAAGTGATAAGATTTCTTTTTCTGTTGGGGTGAAGAATCCATGTATTACAAAATATGCTTTGTTTGTGCTCTTTTAAGCTTGATTACTGATCATTTGTGCTCCAGATGTCTAATCCTGTCTAAAATAAATAAAAACCTAGATGTTTGAGAGACAAAATTGGCCGCTGCTGCTGCTTAGAAAACCCTGTTTATGTTCACTTTAAGGTTCGTAACTTCATCCCAATAAGAGCAATGAAAATAAATTAAAAAAACAAAATCAAATTGGCTTTATGAAATTGTTTATGAAGGATTTAAAAGGCTCTAATGAAGCAAGCTCATAAATTTGTCACAGTTTTGTTTGTTCGTTTGGAACAACGACTCATTATTGCTTTGTATGCCCACAAACACGACACATATTTGGGTTTAATGTGATTAGATCAGCTGAGGCCCGATAACTTGAAGCTATAAATCCGCATACCGCGCTCCCAGCAGGGAGCCCAGAACCAGGCCTCCTGTTCCCCTCACACTGGAGCCAGGTAAGGACCAACAAGCTTGCATGGGGAATTAGCCAGAGACTCCAGGGGAGATGGGGTGCTGCTGTTCACAGGGTGTACCTGTGCCAGAAACTGCTAATAGGCACCCCCCCCCCCCCCATCCTTGTGCTTGATTTAGACCAGATGTCTGAGCGATCACTCT
>JAVLVB010000583.1:260221-294244 GCA_032876305.1 Orestias chungarensis | reverse complement strand
AAACCCACACATGCACATGAAGAATAATATCCAAATTCCATTAAAGTAGATCTCAGACTGACCCCCTGCCCCCAGACTGAGACCTTCCTTGCTAAAACCTCGTTAGATTTAAACCGTACTGTAAAATATTTCCTAAGACAAATATGTTACAAAACGAAGTTTTTAAGTAAATCGGGTTCCTGCTTTTCTTTTATTACAGATATTTTTTGGTTTTTTTGTATGCCTCATTAAATTGCTTGTTTTTTGTTCAGGCGGTAGCTGACCGGTCAGGTCAGGGTCCTTCACGTGGCATTGGTAAACAAACATGGCGGAAGTGTTGAGCAGCTCTTTCGAAGTTTCTCTGTAGTTTTCTGAGATTTTCTCTCTCTAATCTCCTGGTTGTTTTGATGGATGTGTGTCGGTCTCTTGTCTCGGTCTGAGGCTGTAGAATGAGCGGCTGGGCGGGATTTTCTGATGCGGAACTGCGTAGAATCCAGCAGAAAGGTAAAATAAACCGAACCCATTCTCAGGATTTTATCCGTCTCAACACTAACACTAGCCCGGTTTGTCCTCCACAGACTCAGCTGGATCTTACGCCGCTCCCCGCGGACGGAAGCCTCCGGTGTCCAGCCAGAGCCGCCAGAAGATACAGCGGGAGAGAGCGCTGCAGTTAGCCGACTCACAGAGCCTCCTCCCCGGGCAGCAGCTCGGCGAGCCGCAGCCGAAGGAAACTCAGCCTCCAGACCTGCCAGGAGCTCCTGCTGCCGGACAGGAGAAGCAGCAGACACCCGCAGAAATGAAGCCGAATGAGAGCCACCATCAGCCAGCAGCGGAGGAGGAGGAGGTGGCTGTGGTGAAGGAGCTGGAGAAGCAGGAGGTAGAAATGTGAGTAAACATTTAAAAATATAGCCCCAGTTAAAAAGTCGGAAGGATGTTTACAGAATCAAACTGTTTAAAAACAATACTTTTAAGGCTTTTTGGTTTGATGGCATCACAATAGGCACATTTTAGGCAATCAGCTTAAAGAGGGAATAGTAGGAACATATGAACCAGCTCCTCAGGAACCCTGAGGTGTTTCCAGGCCAGCAGAGAAACAAAGTTCCTCCAGCATGTCCTGGGTGTTTCTCTGGTTCTCCTCTTGGTGGGACGAGCCAGAAAACCTCACTAGGGAGGTGCTCTAACCAGATTCAATAAAAAATACACTTTAACAATCCCTACTATCTGTGGGCAGGAAAGATTTCTAGCAAAAGTCTGTATTACAGCCAATCTGATTAGGTCTCTGACTGAAAAAACTGTTGTACGAGTCGTATAACAGAACCAGCCTTCTTTATCATGTTGTTGAACCTTTTTAAGTTCAACGAACTGGCTGCACTTAGAAATACTATCAATTAATCCACTTAAAAGCTCTTTTTAAGGACAGACCTTAATAAAATATAGAGTAAAAAAACAGAAAAAACTAAAACATTTAAAATTATTCTAATTTATTGTCTATTGCCTAGTGTGATATCATCAGAAGCATGTCCAAATAGAATCAAAGTACTAAACCAAGTAGAGAAATAGGCATGGAGTATATTCTCTTGCTTTGAAACATATCAGCACCGTTCAGATTCGGATTGTGAAACATATTTTATTGTGAATTGTTTTTTTACTGCAATCACAGGAAAGAAAAGTCGCGTCTGGAGCAGCTGCAGCAGGAGCAAAAAGTGATCGAGGAGAAAAACAAGCGCAACAAAGCTCTTCTTGCTAAAACCATCGCTGAGAAGTAAGCACTGCTGGTTAATCCCTGAAAACAGTTCCATGTCCTTAACACAGAGTCAGAAACTGTCACATTACAGGTTTGCTTCTTTTTATTTATTTTTCAGATCCAAACAGACTCAAGCCGAGGCTGTGAAGCTTAAGAGGATCCAGAAGGAGCTGCAGGCGCTCGATGACATGGTGTCCAACGACATTGGCATCCTGAGGGGCCGGATAGAGCAGGCCAGCTGGGACTACAGCGCCGCACGGTCGGTTTCCTTAGATACTCTATAGAACTGACGAGCTCTGAGGCCCAACAGATGCTTTCTGAGCAGAGACGTGGTTAAAGTAAATCGGATTTAGAATAGAATAGAATGCCTTTTATTGTCATTATACACATTGTACAATGAGATTGGAGGTATTTATGATCTCTGAAATGTCATGACATCATATAAATAAATAACAGGGAAAAGTTCGCAGTTTTCTAACTGCTTCAAGAGCCTGAAACAATTTTTCTCCCAGATGCTTGAGCCTAAAAGTGGTTAATTTCCTGCTTTAGAAGATGAACCAACAATTTCCAGTTGATCTTAGTTGATCGTTCTAGTTTTGAAGCTCCTGCCAATTAGGGCTACTAGTGATGTTCCTCCAGATTCTTGAAGTGAATTAATCTTAAAACTGCAGTTATACCCTGCTGGTGAAAGCTAGCGCACTTTTTCCGGTCCACTTAACTTTCTGTGCACATATTTGGTACAACTCTCTGTAAAAACATATTTTTTAGCAAATACTTTAAGTTACCTCCCCTCTTTGGGAAGGTGTCCGCAACTGTCTTCTGGACATCTGTCCCGCCACCAGTCTTCCTCGTGACTGTGTCCTACTGACCCAGAATGAGGCTTTGGAAATGATCCTCATATATCATATATTTATAGATGTACTGCAATGTATAAACTGCAGAAGAACAAACGGACGTCGTCTTGAACCTCATTGGCTCTCTCTGCGCTAAAATCCTCCAAATAGCGCCCCCTGCAGTTGGTTTTACAAATCAGACAGTGGTTTCTGATTTTTGGGCCTTCTTTTTAAACTGGATACAAAATATCAAATCATGATGGAAACATGTCTGTTTCCATCTCTGACCCAGACTGACTCTGGCTCAGAGAGTCTCAATCTCAGATGGTCTGAAGAACCTAAACTGTGGCGCAGTAACTGTGAGTTTGAGCTTGTTGCTGTGACGGATTTTTGTGTGACGGCAAGGGAAAGCTTCACCCACTCATTATCTCTCCATCTGCTGCAATTATGGGTAGTTAATCACTCTCTTAAGTTATTGCAGACAAACAAATGGTTGAAAACTTGATGTGTTGACGTTTGACTTGATCTGGTTTGTTGCTGAGATGTCCCCAATAATAGGTTTGGTTATCTGTTCTTCACAATTAAAACCTTTTGCACGTCCAGATTGTGAAGTCGGCGCTCTCAGTGTTTCTCACAATGCAAAACTTGGAAATGTCTTTGCAGAACTCTTGCAGAAACAATTCTGTCCCTGAAGGAAGCTGAAACACGTCAGACATTTCCATCCGATCATTATGAGTGATTTGATTATGTAGGAGAATTTGGTTTGAGTTTGATTAGCATTTTCTCCCACACAGGCTCAAAATTATATATGCAAGGTTATTAGTTGACACGCAGTCAAGCTAACATTTGAACTGATGTCTCTTAGCACGGTGCACACCGAACTCACTTCATGTAGGCGTCACAGGTCCGTCTGAGCGGCTTTTTGCTGATTTCCTTCGTTGGTTTCCTGTCTTTTCAGCTTTTGAAATTTTATTTTTTTTAAATATCGGTTCTTAATTTAATTTTTTCCTGACAGTATCTTAATGCAACAGCAAATTTTTGAAAAAAATTGAGCCCCTCTCCCGCCTCTGCAGTTTGCAGGGTGGTTGTCAGATAAATATTTAAAAGCCAAACGTTTGTTTGAAGTTCACTCCCAGGAGAAAACATCTGACCTCCTCCTGGTATTCTCAACAGGAAGCGCTACGATAAGGCGGAGGCTGAGTATGTGACTTCCAAGCTGGACCTGCACAAGAAGACCGAGGTGAAGGACCAGCTGACCGAGCATCTGTGTGCCATAATCCAGCAGAACGAGATGCGCAAAGCGCAGAAGCTGGAGGAGCTGATGCAGCGACTGGAGCTGCAAGCCACCGAAGAGGAGCTGGAGCAGGAGGAGCAGGAGAGAGGGGGAAAATCTGCCGAGCCTCAGAGGAACGGCAGCGGTGGCAGCGATGGGGGAACGCCGCAGTCAAACAAAGACTGCGTAGCCTCAGAGGAGGAGAGCCCAGGGAAGGTCCAGCAGGAGACGGCGGACCAGCAGAGGATTAAAACGGACGGGAAACAGTCCGAGAACTGTGATCAGGCTGAGCGTTCTACATCCTGACCCTCAGAGGGGAGATGGGATCTTCGTTTCACCGATGTCTTCCTCATTAGTCCATCTCCAGGCTGAAAAAATCATCACACCAGAGGGTTAACCAGACTCCTGCTCCTCCTCGGCTCTGGTCGGAACCAACAGAGAAGCAAAGTTCTGGTACCAGGTCTGGAAGACCAAGTCGTCCTCACTTCTGATATTAGGACCAGATTTTTGTTCTCAGTTGATTAGCACCTGCTTTGGGCACGGAAACATTGGAATCAGATAAGCTTATTAATTTGTCCTATTTTAGTTTGGCTTCAGTCAGGAAGACATGAAGAAGTTCCCGAATCAGGAAGGTCTTCTGTGAAAAAACTGAAGTGGATGGGATGCAGCTTTAAAAATCTGTATTTATTAATATCTTCTAGGTGGTCGGACAGTTTCTACTTCCTTTTTTCCTTTTACTTATGGGGTGGTTTAAAGGGCACTTCTGTGTTGTTGTTTTTTTTGTTTTTGTTTTTTAATTCGGGCCTCTTTAAAGCTCAAAATCAGAAGTACTCCATAATCAAATACTTCAGTAAACATGCAGTGTTCGATTAAAAATATCCAATATTTGATTTGTTTTACAAATATAAAAAGAATGTAATAAAAATGACCTACAGTTTTATCATGTTTGCTGCTTTTACAGTAAAAAAAAAAAAAAGCATCAAAGCATTGTTTCCATCAGAGCCAGTTGGGTCAGACGTTGTGCATTTCGGGGGGAGCGAACTGAGCAGCGGTCCGTGGTAATTTGGACCTTGAGCCCTCCTGGCTGCAGGGCTGATCCTGGTTGTAAGATGATATCTGTTAGTATATGGACCGATGCTTTCAGATGCATGTTTCTCTAATTGCGAGCAGAAGAAAATGTCAGGAAGTTGATGCAAAACACTACGTGAATGAGCTCCAACACATCCCCCATTGGCCTAGTCTTCGCCGCTGTTGTGGCCTAAATACTAAGTCAGTCAGTTGTGATCTTACGTTTGCACACAAGGCATGAAACATATCTGTATCAGATCAACTTATTTTTTTACCTGCAGAGTTTTAATGTAACAATGAACCAAAAATTAGGGTGTTGCAATTTTAGCCTCAGCCGTTTAAGACGTGGATCTCTTCATATGTCAGTCAATGAAATATTTCCCTCCTTTTTTAATGCAGTCTAGAAACTTCACTGGTTATGAACTCATTTGCATTTGTTGTGTTTTCTTCCCTTTTAATAAACGGTTGAAATGCTTATTGTGTGTCTGGCTGTTCTGATCCAGAGGAACCGGTCCGTCTTCAGGACGAACTCTCTCTCTCTCTCTCTCTCTCCGTTGGGGGAGGATTTTTACGCGGCGGCCTCTCCAGCAGCTCCCTTCCTCTCTGGTTGTGTTAAACCCGGGGTTGGAGTCGCTGTTAAACCCCGTGGAGGTTTTAACTGCGCTCCGGTCACATCTGGCCGTCTGAAGGAGAGGCCATAAAAACGAGTTTTTTAATTAGTCGCCGGGCTGCAGCGACTGCCGCCTTCAGAGGTCAACGTTTGAAGTCATCGGCGGCAGTCCACCGGTCCAGGTTCAGCCTGTCATTCATGGATCTTTTATTACACACAAGAAATAGCACCAGCTCTGGAAGGTTGTCATTCATGCCAGCTTTGCTTTTCAGACAGACTGGATCCTCAGTTTCACTTATCGGGAGAAATCTGCAGATAAATTCGGCTGCAATAAAAATGTGCATCAACCATTTTTAAAGCTGCAGCAGTGTGATGACTTAAATTATGTTAAGACCCAGTGTGAGACTATTTAAAGGTTCTGGAAAGAGTTTCTGTTAATTAAATTTGGGTTTTCTATTCTCTGTAAGCCATGATCATCAAAATTAACAAGGAATAAAGGCTGGAAATATTTAGATTGTTTAGCTATAAAAAAAGGAGCATCAGTTAATATTTTCTATTATTATAGATGAATTTTGAAATGCGGTTTTAGGACAATTCAGTTCATTCAAACGGCTTTTTCGCCCTGCAGGCATTTTTTAAGCACAAATGATTTTTTAGGTAGATATTGTCAAGTGGTTGGTGCAATCAGACTGTAAAGATAATCAATTATAAAGGCTTTAATCAATGACCTCAACACTCAAAAAACATAATATTAAATCAAATCAACAAAAAAACTAAATTTGAATAAACTCAATGATTCGTTACACTAGAACCAGAGCATAACAGATCACTGCTAGAGGCTGGAGTCTTAAAAAGCTGAAAACAGGGGCTGTTCGCTATTCTAGAGAATGGAGAACTTAATTACTGTTAAGAGGTTTCAGCAAAAAAAGGTGAGAGCTGGAACTTTTGGCAGGAAAAAAACAATTTTAGATCTATCGTATCTGATATCTGACCCAAAAAACAAAAATGCATTTATTTATTTTTATATTTACATTAATTTAGTCCGTATTTATACTATATGAATACATGAGCTGTTGGTTGCTGCTTTGAATAGAAGCTCCTTAAAGGCGCAATTAAACGCAAAGCATTTTGATTCTGAGCAGAAAATCCTGCGTGGCATCAACATATCTGTTTGAATTCATCCCCGTGAAAATCAGAGAAACCTTTAAACCCTTTGTAGGGTTGTACAGATATATTTTAAAGGTCAATCCGTTTCTTAACCAATCCTGAATGGAAACAGCAGACATGCAGCTACAAATGAAACGCTGGTATATATCCAGTAAACGAGGCTGAGCTGCAGTTCTGTAAACTCGCTTTAATCAGCAGCAGATTGGTCGTTTACAGAATCAACAGCAGCCAATAAATGTCGAGAGGAACCCAAACAAACTGCCTCAGAACCGCATGCAAACAATTAAGTTATACTAAGAGAAATTAGCGGATTGGATCATGAACCCGGAAGCTGATCAGGAGTTTGGGGGTCATTTTTTTGTGTCGCTGCACGTTGAACACGGAGGTCAGTTTGGTTCGGCTCGGTGCTGGAGACCAGCGTCTCTGTGCGTCTAAGAAGCCCGCGGGAGGCCAGCGGGAACTTTTACTGCCAATTAAGGGAATAAAGGAGAATGCGAGAGAAAGCTGCAGTCAGCTGCAGGTCTCAGGACCCGCGTGGCTCCTGCCCGGCCGGCCCAGAACCGGTCCCGCTATAACAGGCCAGAGGTTTGGTTTCACTTTGGCTGAATTGATTAAGACGCGCGATTAAAACAACGAACGAGAGAAAAAAAATAAATGGAAACGAAATTAAGCCTTTAAACGAAGAAGATGAATCAGCATCACCATCAGGAGCGACTTGCTGATAAAATATATCTTTAAAAAAAATTAAACACACACGCATATATATATATATATATATATATATCATAAAATTAATATAATATTTATTTGCTTAAAGAAATATATATAGTTATTTAATGACTACATTTATTATACAAATTAGGACGTTATGGCTGATGCACACAGACTACATATTTGTTCAGAGATATTACATTTTTTTTGTGAGGAATATGATTGAAAATTTCTACTTGGATTTTGGTTCTAATACTTTTTCTTTATAATGTAAAGGGAAAATTGGGCAATTTTTAACTCAATGACATTGATATCGCTATTAGGTTAAACAATGTCAACATGTTCTCCTCACACAGTTAGTCGTCTTGATGTTGAGATCTCAACATTCAGATAAACTATTTATTTGCAGTTTTCCTGTTGTTACTGTATTAAACTTTGCTGGAAAATAATTTGCAGTTTAAAAACCCTTTTTGGATTCCCATTTAATAGAAATATTTGTTCATGCTTCTCCTACAGGTTTTTTCATCATCATTAAGGGACTAGTCTTCATGCTTCCTTCTCAGGTAAAACACACAGAAACTAGATTTACCTCCTGATCGCTTCTCATTTAAACCAAAACTTCACCTTAGAGGTGCAGCAGGTTCCTGAAGGTTCCAACGCCCTCCACACCCTTTTCACCATTACACAACTAAATAGTCAGTTTGGTTTGTAAAGGAAATTAATCTCAGCTCATAAAAATCTTTTTGATCTAGAGTAAACATGCCAGTAACTGCAGGGTTCATATTGTTATTAAGTATGGTAATTTTAGCATCTATTTTAGGTAACTTGTCTGTTTTGTAGGAATTGACAGAATTGAAAACATTTACAAAAAAATGTTCTGACAATTGAAGAACCATTTAGATTGTTTTCTCTGTCACATTCAAAGCTGAGCTGTTGGCATCATTTTCATACTCTAGTTTTTTTTTTCTTTCTCAGCTCAGACAGAGAGCAACGAGTTTTTTTGCTCCCCCAGATGTTTGCAGAGGAAAACAGACCAAGTTCTCATGAAGCTCTGAACAAAGACGCGAATCCCCCCTGAGGAGACTAGGGGAGGCCTTTTTTTTTTCTTTTTTTTTCCTCCCCTCTCTCTGTTTTTATTCTCGAGCTGGCACCAGAACCGACTCGTAGGCAGGAAAAGAGAATCTGGGGGGAGAACTAATGATGAAAAAGTCTCCTCCATCCCTGCGCCTTCATTAAATACATGGAAAGTACGAGCAGAGAACATCTGGATTAAATCTGCGCCTCTTTGATGGCATCAAGTGTTCTTTTCCCAGATCTTGGGTCCGACAGGGGGGTGTGGGTGGGTGGGGGGCTGGAGGCTTCGGGATGTCTATGGCAGCTCCAAGTCGACTCCTGCCTGCCTTGTGAAGGCGTGACCTCCTCTGTCACCTCCACCCCACCCACCCCCGCCGCGAGGAGGGGAGATAGGCCTGCAAATCTGCAGCTGCAGTAAGTTGCAAAGCTTGTTTGCATATTCAGAGAAAAGCTGCAGAAACATGAGGCCTGTCCTGAAGTTCAAGTTTCAGCTGGAAACTGTTCAACCAGAGCAGCTTTCAGTGACAGAAGAAGAGACCGAGCCACTTCTTCCTGTTTTGGGCAATCGTGGACACATTTCAGGTGATCTCCCCCCAGATGATTTCTTTATCAGCTTTTATCATTACAATGCTAACAGTAAAAGTTTCTGTTTAATGTGAAAGTCCAATGAGCCTGCTCTGATTGGCTGGGAAAGCACCTGAGAGTCCAACCTGAGATGAAGGGCAGGAACGTCTATTACCAGACTGGAACCACTGGTGACCCTTGAGCATTAAACGCAGAGATTTGCACTGAGGCGGGTCAACAACTAATTACAGTGAGCCGGACACCCAGCAGGAAAGAAGAAAACCGTGCTGGGAAAAAAGGTCTTTAATCCATGACAAAGTTTATTTTCTTTTACTCACAAATTCAGTTTTTACATGCACTAAACATGCCACTGACTGCTGTTTTGTTTTTAAGCGTTCATATTGTTACTGGTGAGTAACTGGTGAATATTGTGAATTTAGCATTTCATTCTCGCTTTGTTGGAAGCGGTCTCTAGTTCGATTCTCGAACCTGGGCCATTTGCTTCATTTGCTCACTTTTTCTTGTTGTCCATCTGCTAATGAACAAAGATCCCTAAAGCTATAAAAATCCAAATAAAAACAACCATAAAGATTTAAAATTTGTCTGAGAGACCATAAACTATTTTCTGCTTCAGATTTAATCTATATGATCTTTCAATTCTTCATGAAGAAATCTTGAACATCTTGTCGTTATTTCTTGTTGGCAGGGACTTTCTCAGTTTCTGTTGCTAATTTAAATCTGATTAAATCAATGTTGCTGTTGGCGTTCCACAAGGATGAACTCTCGGCCTTCTGAAGATTAACAATTGTCACTAATGCTGGTTGTGCAGGAACTTCTAAATATCAATAGTCATGATAGGCTGTTTTCTGGGAGCCTTATGTCAAAACACTATAGCAATATGCTTGTGCGTGTCATGTTTAGCTTGAGATTCCATTTGGGAAATAAAGACTTGCGGGCTGATATTATCAAAATATTTCGCACTTTAAAAAAAGATTGTTGGGGATTTTGGTTTTGACCAAACTGAGGCTTTATTTTGGCTCAAGAGTTTCAATGTTAGCTGAATTTCTACGTGTTGTTTCCAAAGGTCTGCAGTGGCATCTTGATCTTCTCCATCCAAAAATAAAATAAAAATGGCTGTAAAAATAAAAGTTATTACAAAACTACGATGGATCCTGGGCGACTCAAAGCAAAGTTTTTTTTATTTTGGGTTAAAATTGATTATGTTAGTGATTTGTTGTCCCAAGTCAGTGACAGCTTAATAAGTCAAAAGCAGGGCAACAAAAAATGTTCTTTAAAAGTAGGAGAGGTGGGAAATATTTTCTCAAATTACGAGAAAGAAAGAGAGAGAGTGAGAGTAGAGAGAGAGCCCTGCCTTCCTGCGCCTCCTGGCTGCAGCTCGGCCAATTTTACGCACACGGAGCTTTGCGCATCTGGTCGTCATCATCCTTTGCAGCAGCAGCAGCTCTTCCTGCTCAGATGTGATTCGACCACACTTGGGGCAGAACCTCTCCTTCTTATTTTCAAACTTCTCCCCAAGCCACTCAGAGTTCCTGGGAACCTCCGGACCTCAGCCGGGCTCCTCTCCTCCGACGCGCTCCGCCGGATGGATCGGCCGCTCCGGGTTTGATCGGATCTAGGTTCCGGCTCTCCGCGGCTCATCTGGATGTGAACTAAGCAGAACCCTGTCTGATTCCGTGGCTACTTTCTTGCGGGGGACGCTGCATGCTCGGATCTGATTCTCTCCTCTCGCTTTTTTTCCCGCTTCTTCTTCTTATTTTGCGTCATGACTTCCAGCTATGCGCATGTAATGGACAGACAGGCCGCCATCTCAAACCGACTGGAGAGTCCAATCACGGCGAACCTGGACAACCTGCAGGCCAAGAAGAACTTCTCTGTCAGCCACCTGCTGGATCTGGAAGAGGCCGGGGAGATGGTCGGCAGCCACGCCGACGAGAGCGTCGGTGAGGCTGGTAGGAGCATGCTGGAGTCCCCGGGGCTGACCAGCGGGAGCGACACAACCCAGCAGGAGAGTAAGTGTGAGCTGATGAAGTGAGACTGAAACTCAGCCTGGTTTTTGGGCTGCGCGTGCCCGGCGGAGCTGTGCGCGTGCGCACGGGCCCATGTATCATCCCCTGACGGTTCTCCCCACCGAGCGGCCCTCATCCCTGCTGCGGGGCTTTGAAGTGTGATGATGCTGGTGGACATGGTCGGGGGAGGCAGCCTTACCAGTCAAGCGTGGGGGTGATACATCTCCGCTGCGTGCCTGCTGACCTCAATGAGGCAGCATTTACGCACCAGGTTTCCTCTGTAGAGGGGAAAAAACAACATAAGTCAGAAAATATGTAGAATGAGTCACATGAAGGCTGAACATGGCGCGATTGGAGGCCTTTTTCTTTTTTTTTGTCTCTATTAAAACTGATTTATTTATTTAAATGGGAGGAAAATCTCAGTATCCTGAAACCGTCAAATCGGCTCAATGTTTCCATTATTCTGTGCGTAAAAACTCATTATAGCGCAATAACTTCCTCATTAAATGCGCAAACTCCGAAACTTTCGACCCCCTGTGCGCGCCTTGGAAAGAGTAAATAAACTCTCTTGCTTCATGCTCCTCTCCTCCTCTTTGAGCCATTTGCCCAAGTTGACAGAACTGTTATAGGCTTTAATGACTGTTTTTGTTATTTCTTTTAAGAAGAAGGGAAAAAAAAGAGAGCGCAGAATGTGCGGCAGGAAGTTTGCGGGTCACGTCGTTAATTCACGCTTATTTTCAGCCTGTCAAACACTCTCAGATGATCAGAGCCAATCATCTGTCATAATTAGCGCTCGTGTCCCTGGAGCCGACGACCAGGGAGTCAAATATCAGCCAATCCGAGCAGCTTTTAATTTATGCGTCCGTCAACGTGGGAAATAAATTATAATCAAAATCAAAAGATAAAATGTATTAATAGAAAATTTGGATAAATTTTTAGTGTTATCAAAATTAGTATTATTATTTATTTATTTTTTTAAGATTGTAAATTATAAAGGGACACACGAACGCATCAGTAATCCTAAATAATTTTAGATTTAGATAAATTGAATTCTGTTTTATAGACATTTCTCCTGGTTCTGATTCGCAGCAAACGGTGCCGGCATTTGTGACAGCACGACTCGGAGAACTTTCACTGACAAGTTTTACTTACGCCAGTCCCTTCACACATGATGAAGATGAAGAGGAGGAGGTTGGCTTTGAGTAGACCTTCAGGGTTTTAATTAAAATCCTCTCCGCATCCAAACGGCAGCTCAGCCGCAGACATTTAAACCGAAACAAAAAAAACAAGGCGTCACTTAAATGTCTAAATATTTGCAGCCAAAAAATACATAAATGCCGACAATTATCATATAAAAAAAAATACTTGCTGTTTTATTTATTTATTCATGTATTGCAGTTTTTTTAAATATATATTTTTCTTTATTTACTGTAAAATTGACTATAGTCTGAAAATGGCGCCTAGGTTGGTTTTCTTAGCAGCGCGTCTGTTTTTGCTTTTTATCCCAAAAGACTCAGTTTCAACCGCAAAACTGCGGAGCCGCAGACGGAAATCAGCGGAAATTTATTTGATTATTTTGCGCGTTTTTGTTGCAAAAATAAATAAATAAAATAAAGCAAACTACAAGAAAACACTTTGAATAAAAAAGTAAAAATTCTCTAAACTTTAGACTTTATGATAAAGTGTTTGTTAGTTCAATATCCTAAATGCTACAAAATATAGTTTTAGTATATTGTATTAGTAGTAGTTTTATTAGCTCTACCATTTGAAAAAAAACAAAAACAAACAGTAAATGATGGAAAACTGTGAAAACATAAACAAGAAGATGAAATTATTTTTTGTTTCCTTGCTGCTTAAATCCGAAACAAAAATAAACAAAAAGACTTATGAAACCCTGCAGAATAGACAAGAATAAGCTACAATTTCAAGTCATTCTTGTAAAAAAAAAAAAAATATCACTTTACATCTTAATATAGTTTTCTTGTTAAAGTTGTTTTAAAAAAATGCTCCATATGTAATTAAATGCACAAATGGCATTTAATTAACGTATAAAGCCCAAAACCTAATCTTTCTTTAGGTTAACCTAAATCTTGATCTTCCTTCATATTTATTTATTTATTTATTTATACATTTCCACTAAATCAGTTTCTTTTCTGCAAATTGCAGGATTTATGGAGCATAAAATCATTTGTTGATAAGGATTATTCTGCTGAAGGTTTTCCTTCAGAGCAACCAGAAGAACTTCCAGAGTTTCTTAATGATTTCGCTGGTTTCAGAGTTTGAAGGCCTGCTGGAAGAACAAACTCATTCCCACCCTCTGATTGTGATGCAGCTGAAGGAAATGTTTTCATTAGTCTAATCTGTTGGTTTTCAGCACAGGGGCCCAGGACCCCCACCCAGGGGTCAATAGATAAACCCCGGAGGTCAAGACATGATTAGCTGAAGGAAAACAAATGAGTTTAGTTTTATTTCAGTGTCGGTGATTGGTTGGGTTTATGGGATTCAGACCATGATCAGAACTGAAAATCAAAACTTTACCATGATCTATTTATATCCGTAAAAATATTTTTACAAACGAGTTCAGTTCCCATGCTCAAAAGCCAACAAGAAACACTTTTACTTTGCAACCACACACACACACACACACACACACACACACACACACACACACACACACACACACACACACACACACACACACACACACACACACACACACACACACACACACACACACACACACACACTTATATATACACATATATATACACATATATATATATTTGTGTATATATTTGTTAAAATGAAAGTTAATCTGTGGCTGAAGGTAATTTGTTTTTATTTGGAGGCAACAGATAGGCTCTGAGCTCGACTCTCAGAGGACCTGCTGATGGGAAAACAAACAGTCGATGACAGAGTGAGAGAGAGTGTTTGTGTGGGTGGGTGTGTGAGCTGAGCTCTTCCATCAGTCTCATTAGTTTCAGATTCTTCAAAATAAATAATAATAATAACAACAACAATTAACCTCCCTTAAATCAATTATCTGAAACAACACAGGTCACAGGTCAGCTCCGAATGTGAAGTTTTAGTTTAAATATTGAAATAAAAAACTTATTTTTAAATAAATTCTGCTAAAAGCAAAAACTTAATTCTTGTTTCAATCATATATATATATATATATATATATATATATATATATATATATATAAAAAATTTTTTTTCAAGGTAGCTATGTAAACATGTCATAATTAAAGAATTCATTTACTTTCAAATTGTTAAACTTCCCCTCAAACTGCTGAATCAGTCTTAAAAAAAATAAAAATTCTTCATGCTTTTTCTAAATAAGTTCTTACAACAAGCAGGTTTTAATGATTTTATTTATTTGCGTGTTTAATCTTTGTTAGGTGCTGATTATAAAGTATTTTTCAATATTAGATTTATACATTCTATATATATTTAAAAATATATTTATTTATACATTTTACAAGCTATTAAGTAATTTACAGAATATTGTAAGAATTTAATATAGAAATATATTTAAATATTTCTACATTTTCAGTTTCTTTAGCTTCAATGAGTCTGGTTAAGGTTCACCTGATTAACAGATTCTACCCCGTGTTGAAATCAGTGAACTTGGTTCTGAGCTGCAGCTGGTGGGTTTGTGCAGGTCGGCTGTGTAGATCAGGTCTGTGTGAGTGTTTGCAATTAGAAAGTGGCTCTTTATGTTTCTTTTCTGTGTGAAAGTGTTGTTCTGTGGTTTTGTTGTGGAGCCACGAGCTCTGCTTCCATTCTGCGGGAACGCTCACCCGGAGCGGGAAGTTTCCTCGTATCTGATCGGAGTTTTATAGAAAACAATTACAGGGAAATTGTCTGCAGTTTAAGGTATTGTTAGCATTTTAGAGCAATTTACATTAAGTTTTATTTTTCTTCTAGATAAAATGACTCAGTTGGTACTGAATAAACTCGAATCTGGATCCTTTGTATCACATTAAGTCAATATTCCTCCTTTCAAATAAAATAAAGATAAAATGTTATTATTATTGGTCTTAAATCACAGGTTTGCATCATTTAGCATCAAAAGAGCAACTCCCTCCCTCAGTGTAGTTAAATAGAGAGTAGTATGTTTAATTTTACTTTAAAGTTTCAATATAAACATATTTAGCTGTTGCAAAAAAGAGGATGGATACATTTTCTTCTATGTGATGTTGATTGGGAAAATTTTCCAACCTGATGGGAAGAAAAACGAATCTAAACACCACTACACTGTAATTCAGCTAAATTATTGCAACATTAGCTTGTTCTTTATAATGTTCACTCAAAGTTATTAGGAGCCTTCATGGAAGGTTGAAGATACGAACTACATGTGGAGCCACAGGTTTAAAAATTCCTACTGCTTTAATTTTGTCAGAGCCGTTTTAAGTTGGAGCATAATTTTTTGTGCCAGGATGTTTGACAAGCAGATCTAGAAGTGAGAGCTGGTCCCGTTATGGTGGCGAAAAATAAAAAAAGGTATGAATTCATGAGGCAGACAGATCCAAATATAGCAGGAAACGAACACAAAAGGACTCAGGATTTAAGAGTAGCATCATGTTAACCTCTATTCCTTTTCCTTCCTCTTCCTGCAGATGAGCAGATGAACACGGAGGAGAAGAAGAAGAGGAAGCAGCGCCGAAACAGGACCACCTTCAACAGCAGCCAGCTCCAGGCCCTGGAGAGAGTGTTCGAGAGGACGCATTACCCCGACGCCTTCGTCAGAGAGGACCTGGCCCGTCGGGTCAACCTCACCGAGGCCAGGGTCCAGGTACGTCTCTAGCTTCCAGACGATTTTATTTTGAATACACTTTCTCTGAATGTTCACAACCTGCAGGTTTCCCAATGAAGACGCTGTTTAAGCTGATCTGGTTTGCTGTAACCCGGCTGTGGAAAACTTAAAAACACACTCACAAATTAAACTGAGTTCATTTTGAAGAGCCTGAGAAGAGCTTCAAGCACCCCCCCTATGTAAATACATTTAGCTAATAACCCAGCTTAGTGGCTGAAAGTGATTAACATGTTTAGATTTATCATCAGGGAACCGATAAGAGGTTTGTGGCCTATTAGAGACGCCCTCTGCCATCACACCAGGTTTTTTTCTCCTTCTCCGATCTGGCTGTGTGTGAGCTGTTGGTTGGAGGGACTGTATGCGATCAGAAAGAGTGGATGTAATGATGTGTAATTTCCCGCGGCGGCTAACAGATCCTAGATAACGTGCAGGCGTGTGCAACACATGAGGCCGGCTGCAGCGGCTCGGCATGTCATGCGTCTGGAGGATGTCGACGCATTGTGCAAAGTTCATTTTAGTTCAAATTAATTATAATCTGAGTAAAGTACTCTGGATTTGCAAAAGAGTTGATGTTTATTTGTTTATTTGCATCCTGATAACATCTATTATCTGCCTCCTGCTGCCAGGACCATGGTCTAGCACCAGCCGCAGGGTTTCACATTTGTGGACATTTGTTTTTATTACATGTCGTTTAGTAAAATAAGCAGCGGTGTGTCCTACCACCAGCTGAAAGCAATCAGCAAGCTCCGGCTTCCTTGAAGGAACGACTTTAAAAAACACCCCAAGGTCAGGACCAACAGATCTTTACATTTTCTCCGTCTGAAACCACCCAAACAACAGAAACTCGACAAAAGCTCGGTTTTAAGATCGTTTAAGAGGACTTTTACACAGTGTCACTTTAGGATCAGGCATTTATTTAATTTGACTCTACTTCCCTGTTCCTACGCGTCAAAGTTGAAGGATTTTTGATGCATCCTTGCAGTCAGATTGGAAAACTAGAATAATGCTGTAATGCTGTTACTTCACTTGTTTGCAGAGGCCATTGTTTTCAGTGATTTGGAGAGACATGATTTTATTATGTAAAATTGAATCAGGTTAAATGGGAAAAAGTTCCTACTCAATTTGAGTAGATGCTGTTGAAGATTTTCAACGCTTCATTTTTGTATTCGCCACTTCTTGTAGTCAAATGTTTTATTGTGCTGAAGTGGCTGCTGGGTAAATTGTGTTAAAAGTTTGTTTAAAAGCTTTAAATTATTTGTGCAAAAATATGAAAGATCACGTCTGTTGCTGCTTATCCAGTATATTCTTAGTTTTTCTGTTGAGATAACGTTGCTGAAGTAGTCGGGCACCGCTTCGAGGGCGTCCTTTGATTCAGGGAAGCAAGAGAAAATTTAAAGAAAATATGTGATGTAAAGGTAATAGTTGTATCAAGGTTGCTCTCTGGTTTTTATACAAACATTTCCAAAAGCTGCTGTAGATTTTCAAACTCATAGAAAACCGAACTGATCAGTGGAAGGGAACTATTGACTGAGAAAATATATCTCTTATGTGGAACCCAATAATGTTCAAATAAAGTTTTTGTTTTTCTCCATTGATATTTAGGCTATTTTTTTCTCAACCAAAGAATATCAATAATTTGTTTTCATGCTTTGGAAATGTCTGCTTTGTGTACTCTTGCTCTGATTGGATGAGTTTGTCAGGAGCTTTTTTAGACTCTGGAAATAGAATATGAATATTAAAAAAATATAAATATTTGTTTGCTTTTCCTAGTTTTTCCCCATATTTTTCCCAAAAAGACAACTTTATTTGCCTTTATTTGAACCAATTTGTTCCAACATTAGGAACATTCTTTGGTTCAGGAAGATAAAGTACGGGGGAAAAAAACATATGGTGCAAAGCAATGTCACCGTTTTAGTTACATCTGGTAAGAAACCTGGGTGTACTTCAATTTTCAATGTTTTTAATTTTCCATTTCAATCACCTGATATGTTGACGACTTTTACACTTAGTCACTTTTCTATCAGTCAAGCAGTTTTAAATCGTCATTATTATGGACTTCTTTGAATCTTTTATTTTTACTTTAGATTTAAAAGTTGTTGTTTTTTTTACTTTTCTTTTTGGAAATTGTACGCTTTAGTTTAAAGATATGATAAGTGAAATGTAGGTAACATTAACCTCCTTTAATAGAGGAAATATTCACTTATCAATGACTGACAGTGAGACATTGTGTAAAAATTCTAAATATTTAAAAAAAAATTCATAATCAATGTAAAATATTTAATGTTGGGACTGATTTGAATAAGAAATATTACATCTGACGACGGCCCCGCTTCGAGCATCGGTTAACTTAACTTGTCTGCAATGAATCTATTCAGATTCTCCAACTTGAGAACATTCTGAATGCTGAGTGCTGCAGAACATGCATAAACAATATTAAAACTATGCAAACTTGAGCAAAACCACGATTTATCAGCTCAATTTAAGGATCTAAAAAGTTAAAACTTTTTTACTTTTTTTTGCAAAATTTAAAACACTTTACCGAACAACACCATTTAAAGAGTTTTGCAATCAAAATAAAATTACAGTCAGCTTTTTACGAAGAGTTTGTTAGTCTGTAGGTTTTTTGGCACCAGTTGCCTTGATCTAAATGCACCTTTTACCATCAGTCCTCCGGGATCGACACGCTTACGTTTTCATTTTAGATTTCACAAGTGCACAAAGAACCTCCTCACTTCCAGCCCTATATAGCCACCTCCACACAGCTTTGCCTGAAAGACAGAAATCAGGGCCAAATCAGGCTTGTTTTCTAGTGCAAAGTGAATTATTTTGACTTCTAAGCTCCAAATGTCAGGAGATTTTTGTGACTCACTGTGGCTGCAGCTGAAGCAATCGTGCGAGGAGCAAAACAGATTTTTATAGGCAACGAACACATGTTGGGAAAACAAGTGGGCAGAAAGGTTCCTGCAACTGTTGCTTTATATGCATTAAAGTTGCATCCAATAAATGTTTTAAGAAGCAAAAAACAACAAGCTTTCCTGTTAGTCTAAAGCTGGAGATAAATTTTAGCTCCTTCGGCACAGCTCACTGAAAGTTTTTCTTCTGCTGGGAAACAGAGGAAATGGTGATGTTGGCGCGAGCGAAGCTGCACATCTGTGATTAATGTGCAGAAATCCTTTGATAAAAGAGACTCATTCCAGAGCCTGTGCGTCAGCGAGGCCCTGTGAGTGCCGGCAGCTTCTAATAATGGATTTGATTTCACAGCAAGAAGCAACATCCACCGCCCTCCCCCTCCGCCACTTCGAGTCATTTTTCTGCATTTAGGAAAGAAGGGAGCATGGGGCTGATGAGCCCTAAAGGAGGAGAAGTTGTTTGGATGTCATGATTTAAATTGGTTCCTTTTTTACACGAATGTTGGTCTCTGCGGATGATTTTAACTGGAGATAATGAGGAAGAACCCGGTGGGAACCAAATATGACAAGGCTCTGTGCTATTAGTCTGCTGAATCTGAGCGGTTTCCTTTTATAGAGGCCAAGAAAATAACCCACCAGTTGTGCAACTCTGCAAGCTAAACCTAAACCTTGAACAAGTTGGAGTTTAATGGGTAGTAGTGAGTTAGCATAATTCAAACAGGCAGCTCCTTACCTTATAGGATCCATCCCTCCATACTTGTCCATGAACGGTTATAGTTGAAGGGAACACAGTGGACGGGTCTCTAGTCCATCACAGGACAAATAACCCCTCACACGCTCATATTTAACGACAATTAGGAGAGATCGATTAACTGACATTCATTTTCTTTTGAATCAGATAAAGCCAAAGTATCTAGAGATACTTTGCCTGCACTTAAAAAAAAAACACGTAAACACCATACAGATGGCCCGTAGGCTGGGATTCAATTCAAACTCAGAACCTTCTTGCTGGAATGCAACAGTGTTACAAACCGACAAAATACAGTGTTTTGAAAGTATAGATTAAATAAAAGCTTAAGGTTTTTGCATAAAAATAAAAAGAACATAGAAATATTCTGAAGACGTTCTCCTACTGAGCTGCAATAGAACCATAGACGTTGTTTTATCACATGGATTTTGTTCCCGGGGATGTTTTAATCAACACCTGTGCACCTGGTTGGTTTCTGAGGGCGATTCCTTCTCATTCCTCGTGTTTCTCATTCCGTTTCAGGTCTGGTTTCAGAACAGAAGGGCAAAGTTTCGTAGGAATGAGCGAGCCATGCTGGCCAGCAAAAACGCCTCGCTGCTCAAGTCTTACTCAGGAGAAGTGACAGCAGTGGAGCAGCCGATCGTGCCACGCCCTGCACCACGCCCCAACGACTACCTTTCCTGGGGCAGTGCTGCCCCCTACAGGTACAGACCCATTGGTTTTTTCTTAATTAACATGGCGCAATGCAAACTGTGATCCACATGACATTTCTATATATTTTACAGTTAAAAACAAAAGAGTTTTCTAAAATTTGAGGCTTTATTTTTTAACCTGGTGGCCTTTAGTAGCTATAAATGCTAACAGGATGTGTTTATGGTTGTCCTTTGTGATCTGGTTTTATGTTTGGAGAAAATCCAAGTGTTCAAACAGGCATTAAACCAATGTGTTTACTGTTGGCTGTTGGATTGATTTATTATGATGCAAACTGACAGAGGTGCAAATTATAACTTAATTACTGCAGCTGTAAACAATTTTTTATGTTCAGAAACCTCTGGTGGTCATATCCTGGTTTAACTCAGCAGTCCAAAGCTAACTCGTACTACTCATACCAGCTAAACCTTGATCCAGTTAATGATCCGAGCGCCAGTACGCTTCATAACCATTCCGGTTGATCCTGGCGTATAACTCGGATACACACACTTTTCCTCCTAAGCTGAGCTCCCAGTGTGACCAGTGTTCAGTTTGGGTACTTGGCGCACCAGCAGCCACCAATGAGTGAATTATGACTGATTTTACTTTCTAGCCTATCATTATTGTTGGAAAGGCAAAAAACTTCAAACCTCAAAATTCAACATGACTGCTACATGTATATAAAACCTCCTGTCAGCTGTGGTAAACTATTTGCATTCTTGACTGTTTTGTCAATAAATCAGTCGTTCACGCATTAACGTGTTGCCAGGGTTGCTCAGAAGTACAGTAATATCAACGTAATATTCTTTCTCACATCACTGAATACACTGATCCCTGGTTTTTGGTTTAAATAAACTTTTATATGTCAAATAATTCACCAGCTGGTCTAAAAGAGTGATAGAAAACCAACAGTGCTGATCTGCATGCGGCTAATCCTGTTTAACCTAAATATTGATAAATGCATTAAGACAGAAGCACAAAGCCCAAACACTGACTGAACAGATGACTGTTATACACGGATGATGGCATACAATCTTAAAGTGGCTTGTTATAATGCATTCAAATCTGAAAAAATTATTTCTAGATATTGTTCAATAAAAGCAAAGGTGTTTCATACAGATGAAAAAAAAAGGAAACCACTGACAATTCCCATTTTTGATCTTTCAGAATATTCCTTTTTCTTATTTTCTTTATAGTGGCAACATTTCTAATCATCTTTCTTCTTGGAACAATTAAAAAATATATAATAAACTGTGTGTCCACTATTGGAAAAAAAAGTGACTTTTAACACAAAACCTTCACGTCTAACACATCTGTTTACAGCTGATAGGCTGCTAAATTGGCTAAAGACGGTTTGCTGAGCAACTTTGCCTAAATGTCAGGAAAAATCATTTTCAAATCTAATCTGATTTATATTGTCTGTGGAGTCATCAACAAACTCCAACTTTCTAAGAAAACGCAATGTTGTATAAACTAAAAGTTAGCATTACAGCGTCACACATGCTTTAGCTAGAAGCATACATTTGGTAGTTTGCTGTCTTCTAAATTAGTCTGTGTTTCGTTTATTTAAAGATGGTGTCTGACATGCAAAATACAACTTTTCAAGCAATTGAGACTTTAGAAAAATAAAAGCCTTTAAATAAAAGTTTGTTTCTGGAAATTTTTTACAAGATCCCTGCAGACTGCTCAGGATGTAGGAAAAAAATAGTATATCTATATACGCATTTTCTTTTCTCAGAAAGTCTCTGTGGAAATGGGAATAAACAAAGAAATCAAAACCAGTTTGGGTTTGAAGACACACATACGGCACATTCTGTTTGGATCAAAGATGGAAGCTGCTTATTGGGAATGATTGGCGCAAGTCCAAAAGAATTAGCTGACCATTAAACAAAAAAAAAGGTTCAGCAAATGTTTTGCTCTGTAAATCTGTTGCAAAACATCTGGACGTTTGTTCAGTAGAACATCGAGATGAAAAAGCTAACGCTGATACTTCAGTTGATATGTTAAGACAGCCGCGCCATCTCGCTTTGTTATTGTTTCATTTCCTCCTCCTCTGCTACCTGAACATACTCCTCATACCTGCTCTGTAGTCTTCATCTCCTCTGATCCGACTCGAGCTTCAGATCAGAGATTCTGAAACTGATGCTTTAAAACAGGACAGGCATATGAGGGTTTTTTTTCTTCTTATATATTTACATGAGCTGAAAACAACCACCAGAAAGAGTCTGAGTCCAACAAATGTAGTTGATTTCTCTCCTAAAGCTCTGACATGTTTTCTGTTTAACTTAACATACGAGAAACGTTGACAAAGATGTACACATCAGGAGAAACAGACAAAATTATCCAGTTTTACAACCAATATTTACCTACTTAAAGTTGAACAGTTTTCTGGCTGAATAAATGTAAACAGATCAGCCGTTACAGAGAACAACATTCTTAGTGCATTAGATTTAAGTTCCCAAACAGAGTTTTTGGGTAGTTGTTGTCGTTTTTCTCGCAAAGAACCCACTAGTGAATCAGAAGTGAAATCATATAACCCAAAATTATCAATGCCACTGGGAAAAAGGTTTGAATTCTAATATTCTGGTTCGGCCCAGCTGCAGTTCTGACTTGAATCTGACAGAGAATCTATGAAGGGAGCTAAAGATTAGGATGATTGCAGGGAGTTTGTTCCCAAAGTAAATAATCAAAATACGAGAGAAAAAACATGGAACATGCTTAGTAATTACCATTTTACAACTTAAAAGAAAAAGATGAATTATTTTTTATTGTGATCATCTTTTGACCGATGTCGATGTCTTTTTTTATCATTTCCTCCTTTTGGCTGATTATAAATAATTTAATATCTAAATCTAAAAAGTGTTGCCGTAAAACAAAACGAAATTGAGCTTTTCTGTGTCTCTAACTGCCTCATTAGATTGAAAACAGAAGAAAACCTCACTCTGTGCTGAAGTTAAAAATATCCTCCAAGTTTGTGCTGCTCTTATTATAATGCTCAACTGGCCTCAGGCATATTTGGAAAAGGTTTTATTGTTGTTTGCCAACAAGTATTCCTGCCGGATAAAACATTTAAGGATTAACACAGCCGACCACAAAATAATAATAAATGTAGAAGATTAAGATTAAGAAATTTGACTTGCTTGGTAAAATATGGTGGTGGCAGCATCATTCTGTTGGGATAGTTACAATATTAGATGTGCAAAAAAGACAAGACCTGCAGCCACAACTGCAAAGTTATAGTTGTAGTTAGAGGCTGTTCTAATCTGATACAGATTTGCTTCACACTAATGAACCTCTTACCGTTGTTCTGCCACAAATAGTCAGACGGTTCTAGTGAGCTTTTCTCTGGACAGATTTAGTTTGGGTGGAGCTTTTTGATCTTTCAATAGTTTTATTTGACTTAAGGCATTTGTTTCTGGATTTAAAAAAATGTTAGAAACCACTTCTATGAAGCCTCTATGAAGTGAAACAGTATCAATGCTATCTGGTCGTCCAGTCTGAAACTGCCGATCGCTCCTTCATCAACCTCCAAACTAATTGTGTTTAATGTAAACACACGTTTCCTCGCCATTCCGCTCCCTCCGCTGCGCTCTGTCGACGCAATGGGGGGTATAGGGGGAGGTGTAATGCTCAGCCTCCATCCTGATGAGGTGATAATGTGAAAACAAACCGTATTAAATCCATCGTTGACCCCTGTGACCCCAACTCTGTTACGCTGCATCAGCTAATGAAACGGAGACACTGAGACCTTTTTTTTTTTTTGCAACTCTGGTTACACTACAGGTGACTTACAGTAATCCTCTGTTATGAAACTCAGTTGCTTTTTTCAGCTCAAACTCTCTGTGAGGGGTTTGAAGTGGTGCACAATTGTTCGAAGGAAGCTTTTATAAAATTAAAAGAAATCTTTTGAGTCTCTGATTTTATCTGACCCAAACTGGTTTTTGAATTGTTTGTTTATTCCTGTTTCCCAAGAGACTTTCTGAGAAAAATGTTAGAAAATACACTGAAATACTCTGTGTTTAAATGTAAGTGTCCCACATTTTAACTCATTATTCTGAAGGCGAGAGTTTTTTTTCTTTTTTTTGACATCTTTAACTTTTAAAATGTTAATGGTCCAATCTAAAATATGGTAGTGGATCCACTGTAACTTAAACAAATCTGCTAATGCTTATTGTTTTTATTATGAGTAATTTTAAAGGAGAAAAACAATGATGAAAAAATTCATCATTGATAACTGAGTTACTCAGGCTTCTATGGTGACCCAACACCAGCCGTAAACTGACGAGACAGGAAATTTAGAGTAATTTAAACTTAAATAGGTGCTGGAAATTGTTAAAGGTGTGAAAGCTTTTGTCCTGTTAAAGTCAGGAAGACATCAGACTTTTTTCTTTCTTTCTATTGACAATTTATTTAAACATTAAAGACTAAACTTAGACACTTACTCAAGGGCACCTACACAGTTTAATGATTTCACCGAAATAAGAAATTTGTACCATAATGTCTCAACAATTATGTGAATATTACCTGTTTCTGTCCCCATTACAACATTTTTTAATGAATAAAAAAAGGGTATATATGTAGTAAGTAAAGTTTTGTTATGTGGCTCCAATTTAGAACACGTCGCCTTGAGGCACTTCATAAAAATCTATATGTAATTTCTATTCAATCATACATTACTATTGATTGTAGGTATCAAAAAGTGCATCACATTCATATTATCATTCAAATCAATTTAAAATGTTTCCAATCTAAACAATTTTTTTTTTTAGACTGCAGATTTTATTGAGCCTTTGATTTCTTTCTGGCCAGCATGTGGCGACAGCAGACGATTATTTGGATGCTAATCTGAGATTTAATTACTAAGTAATTCTTGAACTGTGTGAAGCTGAACCATAGAGGCACCAAACATGCATAATATTATGTGTCTGCTATGTTATATGTAGATATAAAAATGGTCCTTAGTTTTCTATAAAGTAACATTTGGGTGTTTCGCTCTGTATTCTAGGTTTATATGATCAAACAACTTGTAAATCCCCGTAGATGTGGAGATGAAGCTGTGGCCATGAGTAGTGTTTACATTTAGGAGGGTTTGGATTTTTCACATGGTCAGAATCTTGAAGTATCAATATTACATTTCAAAATATGAAACTCAGATTGTTTAAAATGTTTCTATGAAGGAAACATAATGGAGTACAGATGTGGAAACCTCAAATATTCATTGAAAACAAAATAAACTGTTAACCTTTTGAAAGTGAGGAATGTAAGAGTTTTCACACAAAAGCAAAAATGTATTAAAAATAAAGAACACATATGTGTTTAGATGTTCAGTGCTTGACTTGATTTCTTTACTTTATAAAATACAACAACTAAAAATGTTGCTTATCACTCAATCAGAGTATCGCTGGTTTTTACTTCTAAACCTAACAGTTCTTATTTTGTTTTTGCAAATGTATAAAATTAAGGGTTGAAAAGTCCTTTAGAAAATCCCAAATCAAATCTTTTTTTTAATTCTTGCAGCAACAAATAAAAGTCTTGATGATTTACGTTAGCCTAGAGCCAAAGCAATCAGATTACTCCAGCTTTTATGGTGAAGTCTGGAGTGCAGCATCACCGTCGTCTTCCTACATGTGCTATCAGCTGAAGTAACGTTTGTCGTCTTGTTCCTCAGCGCCATGGCCACTTACCCACCAACGTGCTCTAACACCAACACATCCCAAGGAATGAACATGGCCAACAGCATCGCCAACCTGCGGCTCAAGGCCAAGGAGTACAGCTTGAACCAAGTCCCCACGGTCAACTGAGAGGAGGCGGGGGAGCCTCTCCGCTACCGGACCGAGAAAATCTCTCCGTACTCCCTGGATTCTGAGGCCTCCTCTCCTTTCTGGATGAGGCTGGGGGTTTTCTAACCTGAGATGACTTTGTTTCCTACCAAGTGTCTCTGAACTCCTGCTCCTGTTTAACAGACATCCTGACCGGCCGCTTCATCTGAGCTTTTGACTGATTGCACGATCAGAGATGGAGACTCATACAAGGACCCCGTGGAATCCCCTACTATCCTCAATTTTTTTAAACATCTCAGATAAAAAACAAATAAGTGGGATCAACTCCAATCAATCATTTACTAAGTATTTTTCTAAAAACATGTTTTTTCCCCCCATATTTCTTTCCATGTTATACCACTGAGAAGCCATTTCAGTGCCTTATGATCTTCTTGTTATATAGTCCAGTATAAAGTTAACGTATTTCTGAATCCAAACCAGTAGATCATTTCCTATTATATGCTTTATTTGTAACAGAACCTTGTATATGAATAAAAAAAGCATTTCAAGCAAACCAAAAAAAAAAACAACAAAGCGTTCCAGCTGGACAATTTGTCACTTTTGTGCAGCTGTAGTTTTCTTTCTTTTTCTTTTTTTTACAGTGCACTCTAACTTAAATCACACTTCAGACACTGTGTGAAATAAAGTCTGTTTATAGCTGGGACCATTTGGAAAGCAAACCTGATCGTGGAGCTCATGCACGGCCCATAAAGGAGAGATTTATAACCAGAGAACAGAGAAAAACTCGAGCTGCTTTCTGTCTCTGAGTATTTTCTTTCCCCAGATTAGAAAAAAGCCTGAAGTTTCCATCTTTTAAAAACTGAATATTTACGAGAAGGGAAGTCCTCTCTTTAATATGGAGGGCCCCAGTGCCTCGTTTAACTCACCATCGTTTCTTCTTCGCGACCCATCGTGACCCTCAGCGCGGACCAACACATGTCCTCCAAAATCGTTTCTTGGCTTGAAACTGCAAACTGTTCACCCATGTTTTCATTTTATACTGAAATCTGATTGCTTTTTTAATTCCAAGAATTTCAATGAACATTTGGAACAAGCTCTTCCTTGACATGTGAAACTTTCTTAAAATGTTATAAATGAGTTCTGTTTAGGCTTCCTTAGAAATGTTTTTCCCTATATTTGGTGCCTTAAATCCAGGTCACATGACCGCAACAGACAGTTCACAATATGAACCTAAAAGATCATGGATGTTTCTGCTTTATTTGGAACAGAACATAAACTTTCCTACAATTAAATAGATTTTAGATGGCATGGTAAAAGGCTCAGATTTATTGCTGTACGGCTGAGAGTGGTATCACATTTAATT
Organism: Orestias chungarensis; assembly: GCA_032876305.1. NCBI lineage: Eukaryota > Metazoa > Chordata > Actinopteri > Cyprinodontiformes > Cyprinodontidae > Orestias > Orestias chungarensis. Next base: position 266,882 of record JAVLVB010000583.1, on the reverse strand, counting down.
TTCATTTTAGTCATCCTTTAGTCATTAACTTCTAGATTCATCTGGACAGTGAAACCTCAACGTTTATGACGTTTGTGTGGAAGTTAATCTGTTTGTTCAGCTGTCATGAAACAGAGTTTTTTTTTTAAGCCCACTTTATGTTTCCTCCGTACATAAATGGCACAGATTTAGATTTTTGTTGTTTATTTCCTCTTTTTTTTGCCTTTTTGAAGCAATTAAAACACTTTTAAACACTGACAATGATAAAATTGTGCAAAACTGAATGTGTTTTATTCAAGGCATTTTACTGCTACCAGTGTCATAGTAATATTTTTTATGAACGCAGAATTTAAATAGTTTTTTCATGGGCGGATTTGTCCCGACGTTTGTTGTCTAAAAGGTTTTTTCTCTAAATCTTTCTGTATATTTAGGAAATAGGATTAGTTGCTTTCGGTTTGAAAGCAGCCAAATCTTGTATTATTTTGCTGCATTTGTTTTAAACGCCTCATAATATCTTAATAGCAGTGTCCAAACGTGGTATGGATTTTGGAAAATTTAGATACCAAGTAAAATTTTAAAATAAAGCTGAGATTGGCTAAGTTTAATCTTTTTTTTAACTTTTATTACACGTTTAATGTGATATATATTTTTTTGCAATCTGAGGCGTTCGAAGGCTAGTAATTTAGCTGATGTGACCTTTAATTGAATCCGTTGTATCGAAAAATTAATTTCAAATTTAGTGTCATTCCTGTTTCAGGTTTTTGCTTAAAAGCTTTGAGTCGACACAAAATTCTTTTTCAAAAAAGTTAAATATATGTACGTTGAACTTTTATATTGTACTAAATTGTACATTTAAAATACTTTATTTGTGAAAATCAGTTATTCGAAAGCAGTTAAATTCTTTTTTTTCTCAATCATATTCAATAAAACATAATGGCCATAGAAATATTAACGTCACCAAATTTTTGAGAAGCTTGTCTGAGTCGAGTTATCTGTGGAAAACGGAGGAGTTATTTCTCTATAAAAAATGTTTAGGGTTATTTGCTTCAGCTGTTTGAAGGGAGTTGAATCTACTGTATTTAGACTTAATTATTTAACCTGTTTAAAGATTTGAAAATGTTTATTTTTGTGCTTTTTTTCATAACCTTTCTACTCTAAAGCTGTTACAACCTGCATCAGCGTTTCCTAAACCTTTTTGATAACTCATGTCTTACATTTAAAAAGGGAAGCTTGCAGCTTTTTACAGTTTGAAATTGCTGATTTACTTGTTCTCATGATAGAACCGGGAACCTTTTTTACTTAAAACTGGCTGAAGATTGTCTTGCAGAGAAATAAAATCTAACACCACAGTTTTCTGTAAGACTTTGACAGCAGTTATTTTGTTCCTTTTTTGATATTATTGTAACAGCAGGAGTAACATGTGGGGCTTTTTTTTGGGACCTTTTTATGTAAAGTTTGGTGTGAAACTGAGTTTTCAAACGATGCATCTTAAAGTTTGTTCCTGCTGTTTAAAAAAAAGGGATATTCCTGCCTTTTTTTTCAGCTGTGGCTTGTTTTCCTGCCCACTGATCCCTGACTGTGGTATGTCCAGTGTCAGACCCCTGTTCTCCCTCTCCCCTGCCAGGCGCCCAGTCTCACCTTTCACGGCCCGGGCCCGGCCTGACCTGAAGTGATTCCAGATGTGGGGATCTTTTTGACCCCGCTCCTCCCCCAGCCTATTTGGCCCCCGGGGCCCAGGCAGCCACTCCATCAGGGCTGACAGCGTCCCCTCGGACATCGTCTCTCCTCGCCTGAGCACATGACATGCTAGGGAGCGCCCCCTCCCCTCGATCGCAGCGCTGCCACATCTGGAGCTCATTACAGAGGAGACACTGCGAGTGAGGGCGGGGCGGGCAGTCTGCATGCAGAGTGTGCATGAGAGCGGGAAAGAGAGCGCTCTCCTCTCTGGGCCCGTAGTGATCTTTGTCCCGCTGTCAGTGCCACATGATCACAAATACTTCATTAATGAGCAGTTTCTGGAGCGCAGTGAAATACTGCACAGCTGTTAACAGTGTGTGGTTGGAGCGAGCGACCAGAAGAATGTCCCAAGATGTGGAGTTTCCACGCAAACTGCAGTTGACTCAGAGGTTGCACTGTTTGTATGATTAAGTCACCATTACTGAACGATTTTCACAAACACAGACTCGGGCTCCGCTGCAGCAGTCGTCGGATAATTATCGTTCTGACTGCACTTTCAAGGTGAACCTAGACGTTCACGTTAACTGCAGGGGTTGAGTAAATGTGAACGCTTCATCCCTGAAATTACGCTTTTTTCCCGTTTTGCATGGAACGTTGTAGAGTTAATTTCATTGCTTAACAGCAGTTATTAAATCCAGGCAATGGCAGAGCTTTAGGGTTCCTTTGCTTGTTGGCTCAGAGCAGCTGAGTACACTCTGTAGTATCTGCGTGAGAGTGAAACAATGTCCCTGTGATTCATTCATTTAAAACAGAAGGTAATGACAAGGACCAGGCTGTCCGGCCAGGGGATCTCTAACTGCTGACGGATCATTTTAGATGTGGTGGAGACAATGGCTTCTCTCAGGCTTTCAACATTCTTTAGACTGATAGAACAGCTCCAGAACAGCATACCACAATCGTCTTGCTCTTTGGAGAGATAAACTACAGTTTGCCTGCTTGCACCAATGTATCACTGCCAACCATGCAAGCAAGCAGAACAAGGTCCAAAACCACGTCCACTGTTAAACAAAAACTGATTGAATTGAATTTTTTTTAGGATTATGAGATTTTTAATTGTAAACCTTATCGCCATACTTTGGAACCTGTTTTTGTCCCTTTTTTCATTGGTAATTCTGTTGAAAAAAACTTTTACTTTACATTGGCTGGCAAGGAAATTGGGTATGTTTAACGTTCTCCAACTAAACCCCGGACAAAGTATACTGCCCCGAAGACCAGCATAAAAAGGATTCAGTAGCAACATTTTCAAGAGCTGGAAACTAAAATATGGGGGTTAATACCCCTAATGTTACAACATAACTTTGGAAGCAAGTGTTTGTAGCGTCTATTTAAGTAACTGATGCATAAACACTTTGCGGACATTTTGAAAGTGTATAATTCTTAGAGAAACTACTAGTGTGGAAGCGCTCCTACAGACCTCCTACTTAGTAACGCACCAAGTCACTAGATGACAGGGTTTTGTCTGCTGTTTATAAGAGAGGGCTTTCGGCTTAAGATTAAAACATGGACATGGATGTCTACGGTCAAAACAAAATCAAACTGTCCTGGCACAACACTACATTTTTTCTTAAAACCAATCATCTTAAAAATCAAGTGCTTCCTGAACTGCGTCCGAAAGCCAAATATAGATTGGATTGTCGGTGACAGCATGGGTCAAACCTTTGGACTGTAGTATAAGAAGACGACAGGACTTGATGTATGTAACATCTGCACTAACTAGAGCTTTGAAGGAAGTTGTGTGGAGTGACCAGTGTTGCATTCATGATGGTGTTGCAGCCTTGGCATGATTACAGCAAAGTCAGTCCAGCTGCAGATTTTTGAGAACCACGCACGTGCTGCATAATGCATACGACGCACTTGCAGGCCATGCATGCTTCATGCTAATTAGCCTTCATGATAATAAACCATGCTAACTTTCTGCTACAGATCTGCAGCCAACCTTTAAATTTCATTGTTTCTTATGTTTTCGAGCCCGTATAGGAAGGAAACCTTGATCTGCAGGGTTACGAGGATTCATAGCTTAGCATCAATCATCTGGTTGTGCTTCAGTTTAAAAACTAAATGTTATCTAAAATTTATTTTAGCAGATGAACAGAATGCCTTTACAATCCTTCTTCATTTTGCCGCTCATTTGTTTTCATCTTGCTCTTTTTCAGCTCCTTTGAACAGCTCCAGTTGCTGACCAACGTGACCACAAGCCTTAAATTAGGTTTTCAATAATAAATCATATGCATGATTTTCTACATGGAGCTGTCCCCACAGATTCAACCCTAAATCTCAATGATTTTGTACTTTCCTAAACATTTACAAGGTGTTTCTTGACGCAGCTTAATTTTCTGTTATTTTTATTATTTTATTTTTTTTACTTGCTATATAGAAGGTATGTTTTCTGATTCGTGAAAATGTGTCTGAAGAAAACCTCTGCAGACTGATTTGTCCCAAAGATCACTGATAAAGCTCTAAATGACAGACTTTCAGTGAGAGAATTTTAAAAGTTTTGGTCTGTCCGTGAGAGCCTTAAAATTACATGTTGACTTCTCTCATGTTGCAAAGAACATGGAGACCAAATCACAGTGAGATAAAAAGCAGAGCAGTTGTGACATAAACGGCGTTGCAATTTATCTTTCTGCATCAGAAAACTTTAAAGATAATTTAAAGGAAAAAATATGTTTGAGAAAATATATTTTTACAATCAGAAGTGTTTTTTTTCCACATTTTTCTTTCTGCTTACTTCAACACTCCACAGAACCTACACAGATTATGTAATGTTTTACCTCCCCCTGCTGGACACTGTTGGAATTTATAGCGGCACAACAGAAAAACAATAGTGTAATTCCAGCAATAATCTCCAGCAAATTAATGTTATCGTCGCTGCAGATTTAGACCACATGTGATTTTCAATTTACTGACAGAATACTGGACTGGCATTTTGGTTTGTTTAATTGTATTTTTATTCAATGTTTGTTTCTTTTTTATTAATTACTTCCACTAAACAAGAAAAATGTGAATTTTAAACACGTGGTTCTTTGACTTTCTAATCTAAAACACAAAGAATAAATCATTTCTATGACAAAACAGAACCGAAAAGCAGAAAGGCATATTTTATTTCATAATCAAACCATGGGTCACAACTCTTATAACAAATAAAATGGTGACTCACAGCTAATGTCATCATCAGACACTCAATCAACAAACAAAATCAATTTATATCGAAATAAAGTCCAAAAACATCCCAGTTATGACACGATACAATCCATTGACTGATATAAGGCGGATGATTTGTTGATTTTTTTCAGCCTATTAAATCATGTGATGATAACAGAGCTGAATATTTTATTTTAAGGGGATGCAAAAACATGCAGAACCAGAACCAAGCTCAGTTTGTGCAGGCCACTGCTGGATTGAGAGAAGAGAAAAGACAGGCGGATAAAACCCACAGGGGAAGGACAGCAAAAAGACAGAGAGAACATGAAGTTCACAGCGAATAAATTAATGAAAAACAGTAACAACAAGACTAAAGGAGGAGAGTAAGGGTTTAACTGGATTATCCTAAATAATTGGGATTGAGATAAAATACCATAATGTACAATATGAGTGAGCAGGAGGTAAAAACAAACATGGCTAAATGAATAGGGTAAAATATATATATATATATATATTGTAAGTTTAGGCTTTAATTTAAATTTTTAGAGACAGGGGCTGAGTTCTATGTCCTCTGTTGCCTTTTTTACCAATGAGAGACAGTTTGATCAAATCTTGTTTGGTTCACAAAACAAACAAAAACTCCACTTCCATGGACAGTAACACAGTAAATTAGACCAGTAACACCAGCCGCTGTCTCCTAGTTAATCTCAACCTGGATTCAGTGAATGAGCTTCACAATGCTTTAATATTGAAGGTACAACTGTTGCTTATTCATCTGCTTCTATCATATTTATTTTTTTCAGCTAAGTTTCCATAAACATACTTGGATTAAAGCATTGTGAGAGAAGCCATGCAGCTTCTTTAAGGAATTACTTCTTGTGTCTTGTACTCTTTGTGAAGAATGTTGGCGTCTGTCAGCTGTAAACAATTGTCTAGTCGAAAGGCGTCCCCCAATAATTCGATGATCGGACAATGGCATTTGTTTTGTTTTAAAAAATTATAAACATTCAAGTTAAATTCATTTTTAGTGTACAGCACTTGAAAAACTATAGAGTCTCTCAGTTCATCTGATTTGGGTCCCATGTATTCTTGAAGTCTTGACTATTCACTTATGCTTCTTCCACTGGACATACAACAGCTGGACTGAACCTGAATGAAAACTAATGATCAAAACTATCTCGAATTGATCCTTGGAGGATAAAAGTCTGGACTTTTGCTGTTTTTCTGGAGACTTAGTAACTCAAGGTCTTGTCTCAACAGGTTGATAATATCTACTGATTCAGATTTGATGCAAAGCTACATTTGTCTTTAGTGAGTACAGATCAGTCAGGAGATTTCTCCTTTTCTCGACTGATGTTGTTCCGTGAGAGATTTCACTGATGGGGCCCACAGTTGATTCAGAGAAACAGGACACTGCACAGGCTTGGATCATCAGATAAATGTGGGCACATGTTGCAGCTCCATGCATGAAAGTCCATGTCTATATGAAGGATAAAACTGTGTGTGTGTGTGTGTGTGTGTGTGTGTGTGTGTGTGTGTGTGTGTCTGTTTGTTTAGTATGGGGGGAGGATTCAGTCTGAGCTTTTTGATCAGAGTCAAAACTGGAGGCTAGCATGAATGTTTCTTTTCCTCCTTTGAAGGCGGTTTGAGTTCTCTCCAATAGTTTTGGTTGAGTTGGAGATTTTGTGTGGGCACATTTGTGTGTGTGTGTTTAGGTGTGTGCATGTCTTTGTGCCCTGAAATGAATCTCATTGTCACATCTTGTGCCAGAGCGAATTCCTGGTCCAGAACGAGTAATTTGGAG
>JAVLVB010000583.1:200032-260121 GCA_032876305.1 Orestias chungarensis | reverse complement strand
CACACACACACACACACACACACACACACACACACACACACACACACACACACACACACACACACACACACACACACACACACACACACACCGAGCCAGTTGGCCTGCCCTGTGTGGACCCCATAGTTTATTTTTTTTCCCCAATTATCCATTTAGTGTAAGTGGCGGGTCGCTGATGGGCTCCACGCCGAGAGGAAATGTTTGTATTGTCTTTATTTAACAATGCTGTTTAAACTAATACCTGATTAGTGAATCACTTTTGAGAAACAGCTGGCTCTGAAGCAGCGTGAGTTGTTTCTTTATTTTTCCAGTTCCAGTAAGATCCTCCCTCAATCCTTCAACCCTTTCTGGCAGTTTTTTTCTTTTGATCCCAGCAGCAAAACTTCTGGGTCAAGACTTCTAAATCGTAGCACTGACACCTGGATGTGGTTCTGTTCTATCAGGTTGGAGTCTGGACATGTTTAGGTTCATACGGTGACTCATGTTTAGTTGGGTTTAACATTAAATCTGCATTAAATCGTTGCACAAATGTACTGGATCTGACCTTTGACTCAAAGTAACTGCTTTTCTCCAGGACCTCTGAGACCTTTCATCTCACACAGATTTGGTCCTGAATATTTAAAATATAAATCTTTTAGGACCCTGAAGGGTTTTCCTCAGAGTATTATTTCAGTGTATCTCAATATGTCAAAAAATTTCTTAGATGAATGTGAGTAATCTTGAAGTACTTAAGTTTCAATTTCTTTATCAGCTCAGGTATAGATAGATAGATAGATAGATAGATAGATAGATAGATAGATAGATAATAAAAACAATAATTTATAGTAATGTTTGAATTGAGATATTGTACACCAAGGAATAATTTCAAATATAATGTAACCAGTTCAGTGCAAAGGTGGAGATACAAATCAGAAATGTGCAAAAATGTACAAAAATATAGTATAATTAAAACTGTTGTGCAATAGGCTTTCCAGGTCTAATGAGGTCTAACTTGGTCATGACTAAAATATTTTTCTACTGGACAATAACTCTGATTTTAAGCAACATTAGCAACCTAAGCACCAGCTTCATTCTTACAGTAACTCCTAAAATTTAGATTCAGCATGAAACCATTCCAAACTCGATCAGAGCCATCAAGCCTAACCAATTTCTAATGTTCGGTTTTTATGATTGTTTTGTTAACTTGGTTTTGTTTCTCTAATATTTGAGTGACTTTCCGGAAAATTTTCATGTTGGCCTTACATGCACTTGCTGTTATGGGCTGACATTTCTAGGAACAGATTTTCATCTCCGGCTTTGTTCTCAATACAAATTAAGAAACCACCCAGAATGTCCACTGAGAGAACCTTCTTGTTATAGAGCGCTTTTAACTAGAAATATTTGGGCTATGCTGACATTTCCCTGGTAACTGGGACTGTGGGAGCTACATAAACCAAGATTCAGAAAGAGCTAAAAATAAAATTGTGGTAGCGGTCGGACCATAAAGCGATCATGCTGTATACTTTTGCGAGAGAAATTTCGGATTACATTAAGGTTGCTTTGAAAAATGTCATTGCTTTTTTTTCCCCCCAGGCTTTCTTTTTCTAGTAACCAGCAGTGATGGGCCGTCAGGGCCAGCAAAACATTGTCTGTTGGCCTAAATACAATCAGAAAATGCTAGTTTCATTATGTTTTTTTTTCTCCAAAATATGTCATAAATTATTCCATATAGTCTGTTCTCTTCATTTCATAACTATCGTCTTGGTTGCGCTGGAGCCGCAGTCTGCTTCCAGTGTTGTACATGTATGTTAGTTTCACAGTGAAGGCGTCTGTTCACTTAAATGAACTGAAACGGACAGTTTTGATAACCAATCAGATTTAGAGTTTGCGACATTGGGGCCAGCCATAGATATCCAAAATAAACGCCTTTATTATGGATATCTATGAGGCCAGCTAGCAGGTATCACGTTAAACGTTGAACGTGACACGTTCGTGTCTTGATTGGATACGCACTACTAGGAGGCTGCTCTAGGCAACAAAAGCTGTTCCATTGTTGGCAACATGAACGAGCAAAAAAGTTAATTTGTGCATATTTCGCTGACTTTATTTTTCAACCCACGATGGTAGAAGTAAGAGAAGAGGTTGATTTAGTTACTGATATAATTACAACTGCATTTTCCAGACGGAGCTTTTAACAAAAACTGGATATTGTGAGCATTGGCATTAGCATTATCTTCTATGGCGATATAAAAGGACTTATTGGTGGAACTTATTGGAGTCACTGAAGTATTCTTGACTTGATGAGTACAGAGCTGTGTTTTCTATATTTTTGTGATTTTATTTCATTAGTATTAAATCAATTTTAACAAAATAAAATCATTATTATATTTGAAAAAAAAGAATGCTTGATGGTTCTGCAAGATATAATGTGGGCACTCAGTGAAGGGAGTGATTTCTTTTGTTGCTTTAATCCATATCAAATCAGTGAGTCATAGCATCATAATGATGGTATTAAGAGGTGGATTAATTCAGTTAGGACTGTTTAGGACATCACTGAAGACCTAGGGCTGGCCACTGGTAACCAGTAGATTTCAGAGCCTCAGGGTTTAAGTTTCTTTAAGTTATGAGAGATCACTAAATGATCAGTTGGTTAAACCTTTAATCAAATCAAATAATACCGTAAATATAAAATTTTGTATTCATAAATTGCTTTTGGGCTCCAACAGAGGAGTTCAAGTACAACTGATCATGATTGATGGCGCATCAGAGTGTCAGATAAAAAGATGGATTGTGGCATCATCTGCTCTCACTTTTTAAGCGTCAGTTCAGCTCTTTGTTCTCTTTTTATTGTCATTGAGAAATAAAAAAAATACTAGAGTTGCAGACTTTGTTGAACTTTTGAATAATTGGATCTGAAATGACCCGAACCATAACGATGAATTAGGCCAGCTCAAAAAAGCTTACTAATGAGAATAAAGAGGTGTTGGACATTTACATAAATTGTCTTAAACGTTCCTCTTGCTCAAACATTTATTGCTAAATGTTTGAATGGCTTTGTTCACTTCCTTCCCTTCCATTACCAAACTGTAAATACAGGCAGACTACAGTTCTAAAGCACCCCCCTCTTCTGTTCGCTGATTGAACGGGATTACATTTATCCTGTTAAATGGAGCTTGTCATCCAGAAGGAGCACAGATTTGAGTGGATCTAAGTGATATGGTTAAAACACATCTAATTTCTGCTCTGAGTTTTCCCTGATATAAATCAAGGATTTAGAAGTGTTTCTTTTTCTGTTTTGTTCTGCTGTCACTGTTTTGTTTTTTGCTGGTCTGCTCTGCTGCTGCAGCCATTAACTTTATTTGACCCACCTCTGTGCTGCCAGCCAGCAGCTAATCAGCCTCCGGCAGATCCGTCTGCTGTCTCTGCCATCATGTTTTTGACTTTGCATATGTCTTCTGACCACCAAACCAAGCCAAGGGTTTCTCTGGGTTTCAGAATCAGAATCAGAATCAGAAACAATTTATTGTCATTCGCAACACATGGGGTACATGAGCACGAACGAAATTATCCCCTGTAATAAGCTGTTTGTGAGTTACCTTCAGCCACCCTACAAATCAGCTCCAGACCCTCACTCATCTTATCATGTTAAATTCTATATTTCACTAATCAATAAAACTGTCTTCACAGTACTTAAGTTGTGCTGGCTGAAATCTACAGGCCCCCTTTCTAAGTCACATAACTTAACAGTCACTCCAAGTTTCCATTAATAAGAGCAACTTTGCAATATGGACATTTTATCAGATTCTAAACAAAATCCCCACATTAGAGTCTGATGAACGACTTATCGTCAAACATCTGCCGGGCCTTTCAGCAGGACAACTTAATCGGCAGTGTTTGGATTCTGTTTTTGTTCCAGTTCAGCGTAAGTCTTAGAGGTCCTCATAGAAAGCTGCTGACGCCTGACTTTCCTCTGAGGAATGAATCCTCTTCATCATTATTTTCCCCTTTACTCTCGTTACTTTTGTCGTGTAGTGGAACATCATTTTCTCCAGAGTATCATTCATTTTACTTTAGCCTGAGCCAGACAATCCATGTTTGTGTAAATCTTTCGATCTCCTGACATTAGGTAATATTGACCTGACATAATACAAAAACTGGATTTTCCCATTTGATATGTAGCTTGTTGCCACAAAACTTTATTTGTATGCATGAAAAAAATATCACCCTGCTTCCCTTAGGTGTCCTAAGATGATTAGGACAAGCAGATCCTTAATGGAGTCACATTCTTCAATCATTCAATCATTCAATTAATCAATCAATCAACCAATCAATCAATCAATCAATCAATCAATCAATCAATCAATCAATCAGTATGTCTGCCTTTGTTGGCCCGATTTTATAACGCTGTAAGCCCTTAAACAACCATAAAGGGTAGCTGTTGTGTCAGAGCACTGAAGAAACCCTAAAGCCATGAACAGGGAGACTGTTCCGACGAAATCATCTGGAATGAGCTGAGGAATGATAAATCTGGAATCCCCTCTGGAACTGAAGGTCCTGACCGGCTTGGTACCATGTGTTAACGATTTCAAAGCCACTCGTAGGTTGATATCAGTGCCAGGAGGCGCGTTCGGGTCAGCGATGAAGCTTTTGATCTTTCCATCAGCAAGAGTGAGTTTTTGCTAACAGTCAGTTGAAAGGTTCTGACCGCAGCCAACACATCCTACACAGTTATGACAGGTCCAAACAAACTGAGCAGAGGACTGAAGGGACAGTTCAGGATACCTTCTGCGTTACATTAATCAATGAAACGTCACTCATCTACACTCTAACTTTGTTTAGGAATCTGCAAGAGCAGTTGTAGATTTTACCAATAAACAAACCCTTTAAGACCTGAAACATCTGATTTCAGCTATTGTGAGTTCAAAATAAAACATATTATACCTGCTTTACTCTAAAAAAACTTTAAAGTCCATCTAACCTGCCTCGTTTTTTGTCCTACCTTACTTCTGTTAGGAAGTAGGGTAGTCAATATTTTAATAAAGTTTACTGGAGACGCGCATTTAAAAAAAACCCAACAACTGTTGTTTCTAAAATGTGTCAATGAAGTATCCGAGAGACTCCCACGCAGAATGAAAACCCTGGTCTAGTGAGTCAGCTTTCTTGTTTAGGTTTCTCCATAGAGTAAAACTCAGACAGTTTCCAGAGTCAGAGCTTTAAATTCATTTACCAAATGACGATTCCGGAGCATAAAAGCAACACTAAGCAACAAAAAGTTTCAATTTTGGTCGATTTTGGTGGCCAGTGGACAAAAGCAGTAGTGTTTTGCCTGAAGGAAGACTGCATTTCCCATGAGGACCAGCGCATACCGTCGTAAAGTCCTGATCTCGCCTGCAGCTGGATTGCAGTATATTCATTTTTTCCAGTGACTGTGTAAGGGATGAATAGCCATGAGGTAATGAATCTGATTGTGGTGAAGCAAAGTCATACGATGATGTTGAAAATAACAAACGTGGAAAGTGACGTATACCGTAAAGCAGTCAGCACATTTGTAGTTGTTTTGTGTGACAGGGTTCCTAACCCCCTTCTTTAACGGTGCTTAGTGACGGTTAAATCGATATGGACCCCATTGGGCCATGACAGAGGTGTCATTCAGCGAGCTGTAATCACAAAAGTAATAAAAATATTATGAGTTACTTAGTGTTGCCATAAAAGCAGGACCACCAGACTGATCAATAGCTCTCTGCGGTAACCTGTCAGAATGTTGAACTGCTGATATGGATCTGGATGATGAACTGATATTCACATTAACTGTAGCTCATCTAGTTATGTAAGTGTTTCTGTGCATGTGGGAGGTTGAGAAAAGGTTTGTGATTTGACTAAGCGGATGGATTAAAGTATTTGGATCCCTCAGAGATATGCTCTCATTTGTCTGCTAATGACAAGAAACTTTGATTTGATTTGAACAATCAAAATTCATGTGAATATTGCAGAATCATAGAAGACAAACTGGGATGGAGGGACGTTAAAAGTAATCAATTGCCAGAGCTCCAAAATCTCTCAGTTGTCTCATCTCTCTCTTAGGTCTGCTTTGTACAGCCAGACATGTGTTACCTGTTTTATCTGGCATGCAGGGAAGGAAACACATCAAACAAATGTACAGGAGGTCAGGATCTTAAACACTGGAAATTTTTTCTTAGCTGTTTTTTTTAAGACCTAATTTAAGTCAAAGGAGACGAAGACACAAACCCTCCAAGGCACCAACACAAGTAAATGATAATAGTCAAATGAAGCTGGGCTCTAAACAGTTGATGATCAAGTCCTTCCTGGCAAGAAATAGTTCAGAAACAAGAAGAGGAACTTCAGAAAGTATCCTTTCAGCCAAGAGATTAAAAATGAGACATGGTGAAGAGGTAGCAGGTCCGTTTGATCAGTTTTGCTGAAGCAGAGATGCATCTAAAACTGTCAGGACAACGACTGGAGCTAGACATCCATACAGTAAGCTGTTATATCAGTATTGGTTTTTGCATGAAGCAAAGCTGTCTTCGCCTCTTCCTCTGGAGGTAATCAAACATAAATCTGGATCTGATCACGCTGCACACTCATTGGACAGAAATCTGAAGTCTTTCTGCAATAGCTGAAGCTGATGAAGTGCTGATGATCGATAAATAGCATGACTGTTTGAGTTTTTGGTATTGCATGTGTAATAGCTACTGTGAAAAGGAAAACCTCTACAGCTTCCTGAAAACAAAAACCACGGGGCAACTCTGTTTGTGGAGGTGTGACTTCAGCCACTTTCTGGTTTGTTTTCTGACGGCGAGTCATCCTTTAATATGCTCTGCAACTTGAACAGAACCGTGCTGACCAGCTTTCTCCCTCCTGCCATCCTGACGGGTTTCTCTTGGGATGCCTCTGCAATGGGTTGGCTCTTCTGCTTCCACCTGAGGCCGTGGAAGAGCAGCACGGTGCTACTTTTCAACCTGGCCTTGGCCGTCTTCCTGCGGAACTTGGCGCTGCGGTTCTTCTCTGGTCTAACTACTACTTGTCTACTACTACTTTTCTCTGGTCTAACCTGGGAGTTTCGACCGGTGTTCTGCAACGCCTGCCTCTTCATGCTGGCGATGAACCGCAGCGGCAGCTCCTTTTTCATCATGGCCATCACTGTGGACAGGTACATGTGCGTGGTGCATCCTCACCATCCCAACAACTCTCTGAGTGTGAGGAAAGCTGTTGTGGGAGCGCTGGGAGTGTGGCTAATCGGCATTTCGGCAGAGCCTCCGATTTTCCCAATTCAACACATCAACACCAACCTACTGTGAGAGCTTCAACACGGATGTAGATGGACACCAAAGTTCCTGTTCCTGTCCTCGTTCTTCATCCCGCTGCTCATCATCCTTTACTACAGTGTTCACATTGTGGTCAAGCTCAGGAGGAGACAACTCACTGAGAATTCAAGGATCAAAAAAGTTATGTACTTCATCTGCGTTGTCGTTTTTATTTTCTTCATTTGTTTCCTTCCCAGCAATGTCACTCTGCTGATGATCTGGATGAGGTCCAAGATCATGTCTGGCTCCTCCTCCAGGACCCAGGTCTGTCCCGCATCCGAGGAGATAGCCATCGCCTTCTACATCTCCATCACACTTACCTACCTGAACAGTGCGCTGGACCCTGTGGTCTACTACTGCTCCAGTCCGGTCTTCAAAAAACTATGTAGGAAAGCTCTACGGTTGTCCGTGAAAGCTGCCAAAAAAGCCACCACCAGGAAGACGAGGGATACGGCCTCCCAGTCGCTTAGTCAGCTCTGAATACAGAAAACGCCAAAACCTTCATCCAGAGTCAATTCAGTTCCTGCAGAAAGCATGCATCTAGTCCAAAAACTATGATTCATCCTCTTGAATTTTGTATCTTTTCATCAATAAATGAACAAAGGATCAAATATGTATTAAATCAGAGTTTAGCTAAAATAATGTTATTGAATGAACCTGGATTGTTATTTTGGTTTGAATTAAATTTGGTCATTTAAAAGCGTTTGTTTGTCTTGTTTTTTATGGAAGCATTAACATAACCAAGGCCTTACAGCTTAGAAATGTTTATGTTGAAATTTTATGTTTTGCTAGTAGAGCTAAAATGTTATGAAAGTGAGGAGGAGTAAATAAGGGGATGTTCCTGCAGGTACGAAGCTATCTTTGTGTTTAAAGGTATTAGAATAACTTATGCAAATCAATTTTATGTTTCTGCCTTTCATATATATTTATGTTTACAAATGTACACTTTAAATGAACTTATTGTATGTATATTTGTCATCAATATTATATTTTTTCAGTGTTTTCTATGTATTCAACACTTTTTACCTATTAAAATACTTTATTTACCATTTCTTGTTTATGAATAACAACTCTCTTGCTGTTCATAAAAATGTAACATTTTACATTTGATGTACTTTATGTTCTGTTTAGGTTATTTTAGTTCATGTATTTTTTTCTCCTTTCTATTTTCTTGCACAACTCATAATCATCCTGTTATATCAACTAAGTGAAGATATATTTGTCCATTTTACTCACTTGTTTTTGTAGGTCATTTTGTTTCATTTTCAATGTTTTGCTAAATTAAACTGTTAAAAGCAGCTGCAGTTACAAAAAATGAGATTTTATCAATCAGAACAGCTGTTCTTGTGTAACACACCAAGTGATATCTGTTTCACAGGAACTACTTGGTCTGTTATTTCGGAACTTCTGCCTGCATCACTTATATTTCCCTTTTCCTTTTAATTTTTACAAAATTATTGCTCATCATACAAAGAAGAAACCCTCCTACATACAGATTCACCGTGAGCCAGGATGAAGCTGGAAATTATAATGTATTCATTAGGAGTTGGGGTGGTGTACATGGTTATTGAAGAACTGTAGGAATATGAACTAAAACATATTAAAACAGAAAAAAATAAGCAGGTTTCCTGCAGGTGCTTAACTGGATAGTCTTGAACTATGAAATTTAAGTGTTTAGTTGTTTTTTAGTAATTTCTATAGCTTGTTGTCGAGGTTTGTTTGCTGGTCACGATTGGCTGTTTTTATTCCAAGCAAATTTAGTTTTCACAAGGAATTCACTGACAATTTACTTTGTTATGTTACAAGCGCATAGCAAGTTTCTTAAGTGCAAAAAGAAGCACTTAATTTTTCAGGCATGCACGTAATTTGAGTGTGTTAGAGTTTTAACTCACATATCACAAATTATTATTCGATCACATAGATATATGCATTCATGTCAGTTTCAAAGTGCACTCGGACTGGTGGCACAAATGTAACAGCATCGTTACATGTTTAAAACTAAAAGGGAAGTGACAGAATTACTCCATAACAGTTCAGTTTGGTCTGGTCATCTTCTGCTGATGAAACCAACAAAACATACTCTCCATACTATATATTAGCTTGGCAAGAGTTTGCAGGTATCTATCCCCAGTGGTCAGCGATTAAGAGGCCAGTCCATTGCAAGGCAACACAAAGACAGACAGGACAAACAACCACTCACGCTCACCCTCACACATTAGGACAATTAGCCAAACGGTCATGATTTTGGACTAGAGGAGGAAGCAAGAGTACCCAGAGAGAACCTTCTTGCAGAAATTATAGTATATAATACAGTGTCTGTTAATTTTATCTGCCCATATTTTTAAATCGCCGTATCTCTTGCTCTTTATTGTGCAGAAGAGAAGCCTGAAGCCTTCTTTCGCCGAGAACATTTATTTATTTGTTTATTTATTCGTTCATTTATCTATTTACTTTTATACATCAGCACGAAACTAAAGCATCCTTAGGTCTTTAGTCCGAAGTGTGGGTGCATAGTACCACTGGGAGGCAGGCTGCACTTGTCCTGCTTGTAATGCTATTCTGCTGTGTTTTACACTGTGGTGAGAGATGATGGTGAGGAGCAGCAGGAGGAGGGGGAGGAGGAGTGGGTCCCCTTCATGTGAAGCAGCCAATAGGCTGAATCGGGAACACCGGTGGTGGATCCGAGCAGCAGCAGCATCCCTCTGCCTCCAGACGGAGGTGATGCTCAGGGTTCCAGACTCCTAGAGTTGGATCAGGATGAGGGACATGGACACGGTGGAGACGGGGCTGATGCTTCAACACGGGACTCCGGGGAGGATCTGAGAGGTAATTCTGCATCATGGATGAACCGAGGCTGATCGAGTCAGAGCTGTGGGAGGAATGAGAGACATGCTTTCTATAAATAGTCCATGCTTCCAGCAGACACTTTCTGTTTGTGTTGCCGACGCTCTGAGCTGGAATTGAGGCAACAGCAGAGGGTCACAGCGGTCTGATCATCCTGCCTGACTGCATTTGGCTGCTTCCTGCTTACCATTGACTTATTGATGTGGGAGCTGTGGTTTCCAGTTCAAACTGGATGTACTTTAAACTGAGTTTCTTGTTTAAAAACTGCACTCTTCTGTGTGTTCAATTCATTGAGCTTTATTTGGATTTTCATTCATTATTACCACAAAATTAGTTTGTTTTAATCTCTTTTTACCCTGACAGAATCCCATAGTTATTGAAGGTGCTCTATATGATCTCTTCTTCTGGTTTTCTGTCACCTTCTTCTTGTCCTCGTTTACTCTCAGCTTCCCCTCCGAGTTGACCTTGTTTCATTTGTCTAAACCTTGATATAACCATTCAATGTTTCCACATCAGAGAAGAACACTTTCAAAATAAAGATGGATATTTTCCATCATCTTTATGTGACGTCATGTTTTACTTCTTGTATTAAAAATCTTGATGACTCACCTGCCTTCAGAGAACACAGTATGTGAATGCATTTAGCAGCATTTGGGCCATGTAGCATGCTTAGTAGCATCCTTTCTGTCCCACCTCCGCCACGTCCTTTAGTCTTTTTGGGCCTGTTTTGATTTGGACACAGATTTGTCAGTTCTAGTTTTTTTTTATTTTGTTGTGCAACGCTTTGTTTTTACTATTAAAATGCAAAAATAGTTATGATATTTTGTTGTTTTTTGGCTCATTATTGTGCTTATTAAAATAATTTCGATTCTAGGATTTTGTGCGGCACTATTGTCAAAAGTTGCTAGCTTAAACAGATGAGAGAAATACACTTTATCCTCTCATTAACATTGATTTATCAGTACAATGAAAATGAATGTTTATTCCAGCTAAATTATTAAGACATCTCCTTCCTCAGGGTGTGTTTAAAAAAACACAACAAAACTAAATGTCTAAATAAACAACAACATTGGGAGCAAAGGTCACTGACTGTTCAAATAATTGTATTCTTAGGTATAAATTTCATTCTTAACTGGATAAATATATTCATTGAGTTTGATGACGTGGCAGGTTGCAGCTGTTCAGATAACAGCTGTTAGAAATGACTGGTAGTTGTGATTAGTCTCCCAAGGTCAAGCTTGTTGTCCGTTTCCATCACAACCCATCACTTTCTGTATCCTGCTTTGTTTGGTGTTTGGCCTTAGTCAACGTCAGGCTGTCACTAAAAAAGAAAGCTAGGAGAACATCAAACACATCGTTGTTAAAACATCACAAGGCAGTTTGGCCAACCTGTGGTTTATTTTACCAAAAGCTCAAGACCAGATTGACCACCAGATGTGGGATTATTTTCAAAATTATCTTCCATCACACACACCTAAGGACAATGTAAAGGGGCAGATTAAACTAACAATTATGTTTTCGGACTGTGTGAGGACGCCTGAGTACCCAGACAGAATCCACGCACACACAGATAAAAGGACTGAACTTGCGCTTATATCTTATCTAATTTGAATTTCATGATTTAGTTAGTTTTTTTTTTTTGGTGGAGATAAAATAAATCCGAAAAAAACATTAGGGGGTGTGCTGTGAGGATGGGGTTTATGGTTGGGTTGTTTGGGAACCTCCAGGGTCCTGGTGCCCCGTACCGGCCTTCCTCTGTTCCTTCTCTCTGCTCTCTGACCCCCAACCTGATAGTGCACTACCGTAGTGGGTAGGTGGGTAGGTCCGTGGAGTAGGTCTCGTGGGGGCACTTGGGGGTTAGTGGGTTGGTTTGGTCTGGCCTGTGTGGTTGCCTGTGTTGTTTTTAGACGGCGGGCTGGGGCTGCTTGTGTTGGCTTTTGGGATGGGGTTTTCTCTGCTTCATTGGTTCCTGTGGAGTGTTGCTTGTTGGGGATGCAGTAGAGGGATTGTGGTGAGTGTTTTGGGGGACGGGGGATTTTGTCCCTTTTCTAACTTGGGTTTTTTGATGCTTTGGTTGTTTTGCCAGTGCCAATGGGGCTGGGCTTGTGATGGTTACCCCTTGACTGGGGTTTTAGGTAGCGATGTTGTATGGTTGTGAAGACATGCTGGGTATCACAGCCCTAGCAGGCTGCCTGTACCCAAGGCTGCTTGACGGGGGAAAGCATTGGATCCAGCACAGGGGCTGGATTGGAGGATCCAATGTGGATGATTGGCTTAGTGGCTGGGTGTTGTTATGCAGGGCAATTATCTTGTGGTCAGAGCAGAACAAGTGTGTATTTCCATGTCCAATGATGTTGTTTTCTTGATTGTCATAAATACATATTTTGTTTGTCGTTATGGTTTACCTGATCTTTTGTATTTTTGTACGTTTTCTTTTTTATTCTCCCGTTATACAAGTACCGAAGCAAATTTCTGGTATTTTCTCGCTCTAATCTTTTTGCCATTTTCCTCTTTAAACCTTTTTCCCCACCACATGTCTTGTTTGCTTTCAATATTGTTTCCTTTTCTATCGCGTCTGTCATAAACCAAAAGCCCTTTCTATTCTATAAGTTATATAAAAACATATCAGGTGAAGCCTTGCAGTAAAAGGACTGGCGCTGGAACAACATGTCTGAATTCCACACTGATGAAAAAATTGCAATAGATGTTGTTAGGTAAGCTCACAGGAACCTTAATGGAGGTCAGGACTGGTCCAACTGAGATGAATCTGTTGTATTCTATCCTTGAAGTTGTTTAGTTGTTATAGTTATAGTTATATAGTTATAGTTGTTGTTATAGTTTTTGTTCATGATGGATAACATTTTCATCAATTAGTTTATTTAATTTCCTTATCTTATTAAGGTTAAAACATTCTGTCTAGTTATTATTGTTCAGGCAAAAAACAAAACAAAACAAAAAAACATTTTACAGAATCAAAGTTAATCCGGTCAAGCCATGAGAAGTACAATGAAGTTGCCAAACAAAAGACAGAGTCCTCCCTGTTTGTTGTTTGCAGAACTCCTCTCCTGTTTTTGCTGAATAGAACCAACTCTGTGCAAAACGCTGAGTCAACCAAGACTAAAAAACCCTTCCTGCATCAGATACCTTCTCTTTATTTGTTGTGGTTCTTGCTCCCTGAGCTAATGAGATGTTTCCAAGCAGGTCTGGTTTGTGAAACAGTCCAGCACACTGCTGGAGTCTTTCAGTCATTTTCATATAATTTTATTGTTTTGTTCCCCGACATTTTATACAGAACAAAAGCTCATCCTTCATTTACTTCATTTACTTCATTTACTTTACTGCTTGTGTTTCCTTTAATGTCTACAAGTGGTAATGTATGAAAATCTTCCACATGTTAAATGTTTAACCTTCTTCTTCAGTGAAAAGCAGAAAAATTAAAGAGGGATCTCTGAGCTCTCTGATCCGGAGTTTCACCTCCAGCTTAAATGCGTCAGCTTTCCTTTTAAATAAACTCGATTTATATCGTTGTATTTCTTCCTTTCCTGTCTGAAAAAAACACACCCGGGTTTTATATTCATGTAATCTGAACCAAAGCTTCACTCTGAGTTATTGATTATTTGCAAAAAGTGCTCCTTAGTAACCTGAGTCTGTGACGGGGGTCGACATGACGCTTATTAATAATACATGCATCAGACTGCTGAGTTGCTGCGAGTGAAAACACATGCAGTTCGGTAATAAAGGCCACATGCTCCCACTGAACCAAACAAATCTGTGCAGAAAACTTAAGATACATTTTTTAAGATGGGGATGTTTACATTTTGATATTTGCAGAAAAAGGCAGAATGTTCCGGGATAAAAGTACAGAGTGATCAAATCAAGTGATTTAATAGCTTCCACTATGATAAAAGAGAATATATTTTACTGTGTTTCTGCACATAATACTTGACTTTGTGTTGGTTTGTAAGCACAGAGGAAGCTGTGAGTCCAGCTGAAATCATTCTAAGTCCAATCAGCAGGCTGATTGGTATCAGAGAGGAGCAGATGGGCTGCAGGCATCATCACTTTCTAGGAAAGTGCTTCCTAGAGCTTAAATAAACAGTTTTCTGGACCAAGAACCTTATGCTGAGAGAATCAACTTCTGAGAAGGAAGACCCACAACATCCAAGAACATCCAATGTCCTTTTCTGTGATAATTCATCTTTTTCTGATGATCAGGGCTTTTCTGTGAAGTTCTGTTCAAAATCAAGGTGAAATACATTTAACATGACAGAATAATTTAAACTTCACAACGACAGAAAAATCAAAATGTAACATTCAATACCACTAAACAACATGAGGGAAATTAAGAGTGATGTTTTCTGTCATGATAGAAAGAAGCCAAGTTTCTCTACATCTTGGGTTTTCAGGGAGTTTATTTCTGATCTGAGGTTCAGCTAAATGCTTTGCAGATATATTTTAATTCAGCCGCATTGGAGATGTTTTAAGCCAAAATGATTCTCTTTAAGGTCATGTCATAGAATCACATTCTATTTTAAGGCCTCCAACAGATGATCACTTGGTCTCCCATTTAGGATTTTTTTGTTGAGGAGGGAGATTGTGGTTCCATAAGTTACAGGTTTTCATCCAGGTACTGATGCAGCAAAGGATCCGTAGACCACCACATCACCACCACCTTGTTTGACTGTTGGTTCTTTGACCTGATGTAGCGGGACATATGCGTTCTAAACACATCCACAGATCGTTTGTTCTTTATTTTTTAAGCCTCATCAACATGTTTTATGTTGAATGTGAGATGGTACTATGTGTTCTTTTGGGTCAGCAGAAGTTCTGGTCTTGGATTAATCTGTTTTTTACAGTGAGGGGAGTGAGGCCGGCAGAGCTTTATTAGCTGTTTTGGTTTCTTCTGGCAACTTCTTGATTAGTTGGTGTTGAAATTATGAAATAACTCTGGTAGGTCGTCCTCTCCTAGGAAGGTTCTCCACCATTTATGCGTGAATAATAGTTTACACCGAACTTCTCTCAAGAACCAAAGACAAAGAAAATATTATGTAATGCTTTGCAAAGAAATGGTTGTAAAAAGACTTTATTCCCAATTTGTTTGTGAATTTAATATTTAGATTGGAGAATTATTAGTTGCTTTTTGTGATCGTTTGGTCTACTTAGTGTTGTCAGACAGTTTCTGCTGATTCTACATGTCTGCAACATTCACTTATGATTTAAGAAGGGGTGATTACATTTAATTTTTATGTCATGCAAATTGTTAGCAAACTTTTAAATTATCTAAATAAAGTGTTTGTCTATCTGCTGGTTTGTAATGAATCAACCAGTTGCCAGATGATGTTTTTTGTTGTTGTTTTTTTTACATCAGAAGTTGTTTGGCAAATATGTTTCCATCTTTCATTAACTCTGTCTCGAAAAAGACATAAGCTACCTCAAGCAAGATTTACAACTTTTTTGCAAATATCAGAAATTTAATTCAAAATTTCCATGACCGTTTTTGTAATACGATGCTTCAAATGTACAAACATGTTGATCGAAACCTGCTCGCAAAACTAAGCTGATTTTAATTGCTTTAAAATTACATTATTTCAGTTGGGTATTAAACTTGCTTTTGACACAGAAGTGTATATTTCAAAAAGTCAGAAGCGTCTGTGCATTTAGGGAAGATTCTGTTTTAAAGTAGTTTTTGATGGCAGCAACATTGTAATGATGTTGAGGACGTTTCCTGACAACCAGTGGATACGGAGGAGTTGATGGAGAAGCTTTCATCAGGATAATCACTGGGTTTAACTCTGTTCGTGCTCATTCCTGCCTCTCCCTCCTCAATTCATGTCTCCTCACTGTTTCTTATGCTTTATTGAGTCAGAGGACAGAAATAACCTGTTCCCATCATGTGTTGAAAAACCAGCAGGACATAAAGTTTTAATGGCTGATTTCAATGCAGAGAAAACCGAGAGCATCAGTTTATCAGCTGCTCGGCCAAATAAAAGAAGAGTAAAAACTCAACCCAATAAATATGATGGAGACTTCAAACTCCAAGCCACTGGAGGAAAAATGGTGATTCAATTTAAACAGGTTGTTTATTACTTAGTCATAAAGTCCACAGACCAAACCATGTCAACCATCAATTCAGCCTTATAGAATAAATCCTGTCAGGTGTCTAATTTACCAGATGCTGATCTCCCTATATGCCTGCAAAATCTATTGTCCCATAATTAAGGAGGCTGGGATATGTGCAAGACTAAAACCCCGAGTAATCTCAAATGCTCTCTTCCCTTTACCCACAACTTTATATGGTTAGATGACTGAGGTGGTTGTTGAAAAAGGGGACTCTCTAACTAGCTTCCCACAGCATTCCAGATCCTTGCCTGTTTGAGAAGCTTTTCCATATCTCTATCCTTTGTTTGAAGCAGAGCAAGCAGAACTTTTTTCTGCTGACAGATTCAACTATAGTTTCAATTGACCAAATCTTTCAGGTCCAGCTGAAATGTGTATATCTGTTACGATAGTTTAATAGACGATGAACCACAAATTGAATCATTTAAGAAAAAAAGATAAATAAATCGCAGTGCTTAACTTTAATTTTTGTTTGTGCCGATTACATAACGAGACGCCTGATGTGTCTGTTCATCTGTTTGGACCAGCAGGCCAGGTCCAGACTGAGCTCCTCCTGTTATGCTGCTCCTCATCATTCTTGAATGTGAGGAATGTGGAGCAGGTATGCGAGCTGCTCCAAGGAAGAAAGCTGGTGTGTGTGTGCGGGCGGTTCGCCATGTTTGACCACAGGCCAGCGTACACATTGTCCTGAATCTGGAATGTGTTTGCAAGTGTTCTTGTTCCGAGACATTCAGCTCCACCTGATTAAAAGCTTCATGTACTTGTTTTATATTTTTATTTACTGTCAATTTGTGCTCTTAGAAATAAAACAAGTGCATTGTATGTCAGGTTGTACGAATAATGTGCTGTCCAAACTAAAGTTAACTTTACCATAGTCTTGAGCCAAAGTTTATGGTGGATCTTGAAAACAGCTAATGTTGGTGATAATAGAAAAACGCTTTATTTGGACGTGAATTGTTGCTTTTACGAGATGTTTCCTTGACAAACTTTAGCGTTTTCTTGCAAAAAAACACTCACTGTTCTAAGGTCCCAAACTCCAGCAAAGCATTTGAGTCGTATTGATGTCTGGACATTGACTGGACCTCTGTAATACCTTGATTTTTTTCTGGTTTTAGACATTCTGCTGTAGATCTACTGCTATGTTTGGGCTCAGCGTCCTGTTGGTGATGCATAGCCTCGTCTCTTACTCTACAACGGTGTAGTACTCAGAAGAGTTGCTTTAGTAAGGCCATTGCTGATTTCTTGCTATCCTGGCATTTTGTCAAAACAGAGCTGAAAAATGCAAAGCTCCAGCTTTTACAGGGATGTTTACTTCAATGATACTCAGTTGATTAGAGTATTTAAGAGCAGGAGCACCTGGTTGTTATTTCAGATTTTGAATTTAAGAGAAGCAATTTTATCAAAGCAGGAAATCTCTGCACTGACATTTTTAAATTTAACTTGTTACGATTTTATGTTAGGATTCTGAAGGAGTGAACTTAGAAAATCTTCAACTGTGTGAATAAAAACTTTCTCTTGCGAATGATAAACTTGGGAAATACTAATGACTGATGGATACTGCTGTCACTGTTAATGTGCAGCAAGGAGGTCCCAGGTTTAAATTTCAACCTTTCTTTATGTTTCCATGTTTGCATGTTCTACATGTATCTGTGTTGGTTCTTGTCGGGTACTCAGTCTAAAAGCATGCCTGTTACTTGGTGAATTGAAACTACGCATGGTTGTCTGTCCTGTGTTGTCCTGTGGTGAATTGGTTTTATGTCCAGGATCCAGCATAACAAATTAGAAACAAATGAAGACTTACAAACCTATTCAACACAGACTGATGGTTTTAACCCTTTATTTCTGTTAATGATCATTTTTGCTTACAATAAATAAAAACATGACTTTTAATGTAAAAATATCACATTAGACCCATACAAATCCTTTTTAATACAAAACCAGTTCTTTATCCCATGTTTCCCATATTTATACGTTTACATTTAGTATGACCAAAATAGGTGTGCATATTGCTTTTACAATGCCGAAAGCTACTGTTTCCCTGAAATGAAAAATTACAAAAGGCAATTTATAACAAAACAAATAAGCAAACAAATGACCATAATAAAAGATTGAGAAAAAGGCCAACATTTTGTAATAAATTATGTTTGGTAATTAAAGAAAATGCGGCCTCCACATGGTGCTTTACAATCGGCTGAACCAAAATAAGAAGATACATTTGTCTTTGCTTAATGTAAAATCTTTTTTGGTTAAAAGCAAATATCTTTTAACATTTTCTGGTTTTAGAATTCAGCTCCACCACGCTAACCTGTTAGCTGGAGGCCCACGTGAGTCTGATCCTAGTTTCAGCATCATGATCTCCCTCTTAATGAGCTGTGACCATTCTCTCCACAGGGTCAACTGACTGGTCCAAAATAAATTAGTAATGTAATAATAATAATAAATAAGTTAACAAATATCTGTTTATTCTAGATAAGATATATAATTCAATTTTATAACGTTTATAAATTTACATACAGACTTGTTCAATGGGAGCAATACAAATTTTTGTCAGTTAAGTGATAAATTTATTGTTAGCTTAGTTCAACAAAAAAGACTAAATCTTTTGTTAGGATCCTAGAAACCTGAGTAATTGATTCTGGACTTCTCAGATTACTGAGCTGTTGGATCTTATGTGGGGCAAGATCGCAGTGAAAAAGGTGCATGCACAACTTTAACATCCGTATTCATAATTATATGTCAAAGTTCTTGTACCCAAAATTCTGTTGAAATATTTGTGAGTCTTAGGCTATGAATCTAAAAGCTGTGAGTGCAAAGTCTTATGAATACAACAGTAATTTGTAAGACTACGAACTCTTCCTTTCTCTGTGGACACGAATTCAACTTTGTGGGTACGAGTAAAAACATTTTTCATTCCACGATCTGATCAAACACAGCCCGCTCCAAATTTAAAGATGGCTGAAGACAGTGGACCAGGTGGAGCAACAGCCTCAGGTGAAGCATCACAGGTAAGATCAATATATATTTCTATATAAACAAGTGGTTGCTCCACCCAGTCCACTGTCTTCTTCCTTGTTCTTACCTTATAGGTTTCATTGTAATCTGTCTCAATTTGTAGACACGATGAAACTTCTGAAAGATTATAAGAAGTCTGGATCATGTAGAGTTGCCACATGAGGGTGAAGAGGGTAGCATTTCTGCCTTCCAGCAAGAAGATGCTTTCTTTCCACCGTCCTCCATGTGCATGTAGAGGATCTCCCCAGGTGTTCTTTTCCCCCCCTACAGTTTAAAACAATTGCTGTTAAATTAACTCTCTAAATTCACTTTAGGTTTGACAATGTGGTTGAAATGAAAACCTGTGCATAAATGGATTGATTAGGGTGAAGCCCATTATCACACTGACATTAGATCCCATCGGTTGCGGAGTTTCTGAGTAAAATTGGTTGAAAGCTTCACCCAATTTGGTTTAATACAAAGAATTAAACAGTAAAAGTATAAAAAATGTGAAGCTGCAATCTTTTAAATTATGTATTTCACCATTATTGACCAAAATAATTCTGGTCTTTTCACGTTTTTGGTTTATTTAAACACAGTCACTCTACAGAAAGAAAATGGTGAATCATAAATGCAAAAAGCAAGCATCTTTTCATTGTGGATTTTGCTATTGGAGCTGCTTTCCAGCCCGGCTTCTCAGGTGAATTCATGGCTCAGATGTGGGGAGCCACACCTTCCTGTTTGTGGAAGCAGCGAGGACCCGCATGTGTCTGTCTGTCTTTCATCCTGAGCTGCTCATCTGCTTTGGATCCAGTCAGAACAGCTGCTCTGGAATCCCATCAGACGGTTTGTTTTGTTTGTTTATTTTCCAGGATCAGGACAATTGACTCTGTTCAAGGTTTTTATTCTTTTCATATCAGTCTCTTGAACAAACGGGAGCAAAATAAAACATGAAACAACGCCGAGATTACAGACATTCCTGGTTTTACCTGCTCAGACAGGTCGCCCATACACACCTGCAGGGGATGGGTGGGGGTGAGTTATGCGGAGGGAGGGAGGGGGGAGTTGTTGACTCATATAGGTGCATGTGGTGGTGGTAGTGGCGGGGGGGGGGCTCCACCCTATATTCAAAATAAACCAAAGGCAAACAGTCTGACTGTCTCATCGCTGTCTGTTTCAGTGGGAAGAAGTTAGTGTGGTTTGTGCACATGTTGACACGCTCACACATAGTGAGGCAGCAGTTTGGTGAGCGTGCTAAAACAGATCCCTCTTTCATGCTGAACCAGGCACTCTCTGTACCTTTTGCTGCCCGGGTGCTGCTCACCTCCTCTCCCTGCTGCTCTGCTGCCACGTCAGAGAGAAGCTGCCTGGGTGCTCGGTCCTGTGGGAGCCTCGTGGCTGGACTGTTGTCACTCAGAACTGGTTCAAGGGTTTGAACCTTTCTGCTGCTGGGATTTCAGTGGAGATCAGCCTTTGTGTCCAGGTCTGCGAAAAACTGAGAGACTAAAGATTTCTGCTCACCTGAGGGGCTGAGGAGATCAGTGGGGAGGGTCTGCAGCTGTGCGGGGGCATCCTGCTGAAACATGAGTGGATACCTTTACAGGTGACGGTGAGAATGTTTCTGTTGCTAAAGTGAACATGTGATATCAAAATTAAGAGTATTTTCTGTGCAGTGACTGCAGAGTAAGTGAAAGGTCTTTGTGGCACAGAGAGTTGCATAACGAGCCGCTCTGTGGTCATCCTGCCGTTCGGACAACTTTTGGCTCCTTCCAAAGCAAACAGCTGCATTATCTTTGCTCACTGTTGACATTTCAGCCTCTCAAAGCCAGTTAAACACAGAGGCTCAGGCAGTCATGTCTGATCCTGTCAACAAAACCACCTGAATTCAATCTTTTCACATGTTGAGCCGTTAAAAACGAGGTGCACAATCTCAGGGATTTTCATATTTTACCTCTTTTAGCTGAAACCAGATAAATACATTTACTAAGAAGTTACTTAACTATTTCCTGAATATTTTCCTACTGTCTGTTGTGAAATGTGAATCTATGCTGCCCGGTTTTACGTCAGTAAAACGATGCCTCGCGCATTCTGTTCCTTTTTGCAACGTTTTTTAATTGTGTAATCAAAAACCTTTTATGTAAATAGAGGCACAGCTTTGGATCTGGAGGAAAGCTGCATACCTACCTTGTTTTCTCATTTTCAGATGCCTAAAGTGCTAATTTATTTTTAATAATTATAGTCAAGTGCAAACAGTACAAATGTTCAGCCATCGTATGGTTCAGAAAGGAGACAGGTTCTGGTCTAACAAGTGTGTGAATCAATTCCAGAACAAATACGTGAAAACACCTTGTGAAGATCCCCTTATTGCTGCTTTTGTTATCAGGTGTAAGACGAGGCATGACTGACATGCTGAAAGGCCGCTCAGAGAGGAAGAAGCCATTACTAAAAAAAGCATACAGACAAATAACTTCTTTAAGGAAGATATTTCCGACTTTGTGGGGTTCCTTGAAACCCTGGGAAAACTTTTCCAACTGTGAAGTATGGAGGGGGTTGCAACCTGCTGTAGGACAGTTTTGCTGCTTGAGGAACTGGTATACTTATTTTGATCAAATACATGACTAGGAAAATAACATAACGTGTAAATACTGAAGTGACATCTAAAGACACCAGTCAGGACGTTAAAGCTCTGGTCCGAAAAGGTCGCCTAGATGGACAACGTGGTTACAAAGTGGCCTAGGACAACGAAGTCAAAGTTGTGGTGTAGCCATCATAAATCCCTAATCTCAGTCCCAGAGAAAATGAGTGGGAGGAGCTTTGAAGCTGTAAGTGAGCAAACGTGACCCAGCTCTAACAGCTCTGTCAGTAGGAATGTGTCAACAGCTCCAACAAACTACAAGTCTAGCAAACACCAGAGAGATAGATTGAATATTATGATCATCAATGAACAGAAATTATTCTGGTTGAACCTAAAACAGAAACGATGAGGTTTTTCTTGATGTGAGGTGATCTGTCGTTAATTCTATATACATTTTGTTTTACGTGAATTCTAAATGTATAAATGTTGAGAATTTCTGGAGTTTCAGCTCTCCTATTCTCCTGGTTCAAAACCTTGTTGCTCTTGGTTCAACATATTTCATTTAAATATTTGAAAATATTCCTCATTAAAGTTTGTAATCCAGTTAGTGATCCTCTGGATCCCTGTGATCCTGCTCTTATTTAACAGTTCGAGAAAACTCCTCCCTGTGTATTCTGTACTGCGTCTTCACTGGTGAGTGATGGCGTTGTGACCTGAAGCATGCGCTGACTCAGAATCCACCAGCAGCATGTGAGTTAGAGCCAGAGCTGTCAGACGGGTCGTCCCTCCGTCAGGTTCCTTCAACCTCTCTGGAATATTTCTGACTCTGGAAGGATTCAGGGTTTTACCTCAGATTCAGAAATAGAAGTAAGGTAACAAGTGAAACAGCTAAAGGACCTGGTTTGATTGAACATATCAGATTGTAAGACATTTTGTCTGACTGATGTTTCTGATTTCAGGCACGGTGCTTTAGAAAGACGGGCCAGGGCGAAGAGTGTGGGACCTATGATGGGTAAGAACTTCCTCAAACACGTCTCCCTTTGTTTTTGCCTCCTGTTACTGTTGCATAAACACCTGATTTGAGTTATGTCATCCTCTTTAGACTAATAACTGTTGCAAAAATCTCACTTTGTTTGGCATGGGCATGTGGCAAATATGTTCATAGTCGAGTTCTGCATCTTTTTTGTAGGAACTCTGTGAAATTCATCAAAACACTTATTCCTTAGTGTTCTTTATTTTAAGGCAACATTGATGTTGTTGTTCCAGTACGAGAAGGAAGTTGTTGCCCTTCAAAATGTAAGAAATTAGTAAGGATTCATGAACTTTTATAAGGATTTAATGATACATTTTAAGCGTCCAGTAAATGGATTTAAAAAGCCCTTTTCTAGTCTAAAAAGGCTTTACGCCACATTCTCCCATCTTCACATTTATTGACACCATATTTTTTTCAGCCTGCGAGGATTTTAAAACAAAAATTAGTTCGAGAGGTTGACCTGCTCTGCAAGGAGGCTCAAGTATCTATGTAAATTCAGCTAAACCTGTTCTTAATTGAACCTGAAGGTTCTTGAACGTGTATTTATTTGTCAATGCTTAATTGTTTGTCCAGGAAAAACAACAGCAGGGAGGTTGAAAGAACTCAGTGAAGGACAAACTCAGATTCAGGAAAGCTGGAGAAGTTTTTGGGACCTCTTTCTAAATTTCATATGAACTGGAAGCCATTGGAGCACAAGCATCTCTTTTAAAGCTGGGAAAGCACAGTGGTCCATCTATCTATCTCATATTTAATTGTAAAGTAAAAATTAACTATGACGTTACCGTTAAACGATTGCATACAACAGTCTGCTAAAACCTCCAAGACAAGTGAAAAAACAAAAAAACTACGCCATGTTATAAATTACAATTATTTTTCCCCCCCAGATTTTTCATGTGATGAGACAGAGAAAGGCCCTCCGATCCAAATGCACAGCCTCAGAGAGTTTGAACAGGTAAGAAATATTTTGATGGCGCCGTTATAATACAGATTTGTTGTAAAAATGAGGCTCATTGTCTGGGATGATGAGGAACGTGCTTTGGAACGATGGGGTTGGGTTTGTGTGCGGAAAGAGGATTCAGTAATGTTGGCCTTCGGCGGAGTGCCAGAGGTGTCCAGGCTTGTCTCTGCTCGCTCTTAATCACCGGTTAGATGTGTTGGGAAAGATGAGGTGGCAACTGAAACAATGCATGGATCCAAACGGTTCCCTCTGCAGAGTCTCCACTATAATTTCAGTGCTTACGTTTTTATTTTTTTCCTGTTCCTGCAGTCTTTCACCTTCAGGCAGGATCTAAATACATTTCCAAGTAATCTTCCGAGCAAAGTATACACAGAGGCACAATTCAGTCTGGTCTTCATGTTTGTCTAAACTGCTTCTAATGATACAGCAGCATAGAGCCTTTCCCCAAAAATAGGTTAAACACATTATTTTTTTTATATATATACACGAATGAAATTGCCCTTTAATTTGGTCCTTATTAAAGCAACACTAAAGAAGTTTCAGTTTTGGTCAATCTTGGTGGCCAGTGGACAAAAGCGATAGTGTTTTGCCTGAAAGAAGACTGCATTTCCCATGAGGACCAGCGCATAATGTAGTAAAATCCTGATCAGTTGGATTGAAGTGTTTCCAGTGTCTGTGTGAAGGAGGAATAGCGATGAGATATTGAATCTAGTTTTGGCGAAACAATGTCGTATGATGATGTTGAAAATAAGAAACGGGGGAAGTGACGTATGCCGTAAAGCAGTCAGCACATTTGTAGTTGTTTTGTGCGGCAGGGTTCCTGCCATCCTCCTCAAAGTTGCTTGGTGCCAGTTAAATGACAGAGGTGTCATTCAATTGAGTTGTAAGTTGGCATATAATCACAGAAGTTGGGAAACTATTTTATGAAGGTTTTGAAGTTACTTAGTGATGCTTTAAGTTAGTTATCAACTTTAGCATTTTTACTATTTATCACCATATTATCAGACAGTGCTTACATTGACTTATTTGTGTAAGGAAAAATTGGAGAACTTGTTGTTTTTTTAAGAGGTCATGCCACCCTCTCCCTGTAAAGTGGAGCTCCGAGCATTAAGCCTAGACAAAATCTAGAAATCAGAAAATAAATGCCCTTTGTCACTAATTCTGTTGAGAAACTTTATGAACATAATTTCTAGGAGCATGCAAAGATTTAAAAGATCCATTTTGGTGGCTGCAGGAACAACGCTCAGCTTTAGCTTTCACTGAAGCTGTTTACAGCCTTGTGTGAGTTTAAGTAGGGTCTTGTTCATAAATGAGAGAAAAGGGGGCAGGAGATCAATAGACAGATTGGTGCTAGTTTGAGTTTGCTTTAGCCATGCAGTCCTTTATACTTTTACACGTTGCAAGGCACACATTCATAATGTGCAGTCAGGTGGGCTCAGCATAGTCGCCTCTAATAACGACACAACTGAGGTAATTAATCGTGGATGGTTTACAGAATCCATGACTCACCTTTTGGAAAGCCTTTGAGCCTTTTCTGTAAAATCAGAACAAACTTGGACGTGATCATGAGACCGACAAGTTTTAGCAACGTTCAGATATTTAACACACTCTTGAACCGAAGGTCAAACCGTTTTTAACATTTTATGACTTTGTAAGGCTGAGTCACCCTTTCTAATGCATCCAAACAGTGCAGATGTAGTTTCATACAGGAGTTGTGATTTATGAGCTGGAGCGTGACTGTGCGTGCACTTTTTTGGTTTAAAGTGGCTTGTTGTGTAAAAGTGCTCTCACTGTTAAGTAAGAAACAACTTAATGCATCGTATAACTGTTACTGGGCAGGAACGCAGAGGTAATTAATTTGCTCTACATGTTTAGGCGACTGACTGTTTTTACTCTCATTATTTTTATTCAGCCATTTGTTTTTCTTATTTAGTCTCTGTTGGTTCTGGTTAAAAAATGCAGTAACAACATATATCACAGTACAAATTGAATCTCATGATTTCTGTTGGGAAGTCATGACTGTAGATTTTGAACCTGCATATTATTCACTATATATTCAGAAACTGTTTTTTTTAACCACCCTTCATCCCCACATTGCTAGTCTCTACATCTAGACGTCGGTATTTTTGTCTTCTTTCAGCCGTCGTGTCTCCCACTGATGTAGGAATGACAGTTTTCTTTCCAATCAGATTGCCGAGCGCAGACATACACGCCCACACTTATAGTTTAGCTCTGAATTGTTTTGTAAAAACTGGACATGAAGGTTCTCTCTGACATGAAACACTGTTGATACATAAAAATAAACCTGCTCACTGTTAAGTATTATTTTAATTGAACTTGGATTTTTCATACTGTGCTAGTTTGTTTGCAAACATATCAACACCACCAAATGTCCCATACTTAATATAAAAAAAAAAGTTTTCCTTGTTTTTTTGCTTTTTGTTAAATTTGTTTTTTTATTTGTTGTTAGTTTTTCTGTGTTATTATTAGTAATTTTGTACATTATCACTGAGGGCTTCTCTTAAAGTAAAACAGTCAAGTTGTACAACTACTAACCAAAAACCGTTTTCTTTTAGTTCTGACCTGATTAAATATTTGTGTTATTGCCCATAAAAGTATACAAAAATATGAAATACTTCCTTGTACTTTTCCTGTTTTCCATCAGTGATAATGGCGAATGACTCAAACGTAAAACGAGATGTCACTGTTTAAGGAGGTAGGGATCAAGTGTTCCTGAATGTTCGAGGACACGGGGCTCCGTTTGTTCTGGTTCTGCTTTCCTTGCCAGGGTAATGGGTTCTGGGAGCTCTGCCAGGGGCATTATGGCTGTGATATAACTCAGGAGGTTTTGAAGGCAGTCATGCTCACCATTTAGAGAACAGCAGCACCATATATGACGCGGTGCTGGTTCTGATAATGTTTAATTAATCTGGTACAGCTTGGGTTGTATTTTACAGAAAGATTAAATGATTGGTAATATGAAACCACTGCAGTACTTAGTGTTTAATCCAAAAAGTCAGTTTCCTCCTGAAGAATTGATGCTGGTTGTTGTTTCACCTCGATCCTTTTAGAACCTCAGCAGTGTTAAATTATCTGATCAGCATCTACAAAACTACAGTCTTCAATGGGGATTTTTTTTTATTTTTTTGTAACAGACTAAGAAAGAATTGTATACATTGTGTACTGGAATAAAAATGTTTTGGTGTTTTTAAAAAGTTTTTACTTAAAAGTTCAGAGAGCATCTGCAGTCAGACCCCTGAGTCCTTTCTGTGAAGAACATTCTTTCTCCCTTTGTCTTTCCTAAACATCTCCACCTCAGGCAGACTAAATAGTGAACATCAGTTTTCGTTTCCAACCACTTGGCATATCTGCCCTATGAATCTGCTATGATCTTAGCCATCCCATAATATCTCTGGCAGGATGCTTGGGGAGTTAAATCTTCAACACAGTACCAGGTCATTTTTCTCTTATCTTCCAGGATTGTCCTGGATTAAGCTCCTTCCATCTTCATATCAACTCTCAGTAGCCTCCCTGTTCCACAGCATGACGCTGTCACCTCTATGTCTTACCATTATGTGTTTTCACTGTTAGTTTTGCAGTTTGCATGTAGGATAATAAAAAGTTGGAGTTATCTCACCAAAACACCTACTGTGTTTCTGCTCACTTACTGTGTTTTATGGGACTGCATCTGGTGGTCTTCTTCTTACCACTTTTTCATAAACAGCATATTTAATTAACATGTGGCGCAATGTGAGTTTTGCTGTGAACAGATTCTCTGACCTGAGCTTTGCATCTCTTCAGATGCTACTAGAGTTGCCATGTTCTGGGTTACTTCTCTATCCTCTCTACATGTTCACCTAATATATTGAACAAAGATGCTCAAAGCTTGGGATGCTATGCTAGATCCTAAAACTGCTTAAACTCCTAAAACGAACTCTACTCGCACATGGGCTTTCAATAATCTGGTGCTGTCTGCCTGCTAGGGAGCAGCTTAAGAACCCAAGTAAACAGGTGGAGAGAAACTTGAAACTTGATTGTGGCGCTGGTTTGGCAGAAGCAGGTGAAAACAATAAGTCTTGATTGTCAGAAGCAGTCAGTAACGATACAGACAGACAAACCAGAATCATAACAGGTTGTTCTTTGAGACCAGAAACAAAACAACTGTAGTTAGGCGGAGGTTATATTAACACACAACTAAACCCTGGCTAAATCCAAAGTCAGTTATGTTACCTACATATCATTTAAGGGTAACTAAACCTACTGTGCGATGGTCTGCTGCATAAATTCCTAAAACGATTCATGAACATTTATTGTAACTGACTGAGCTGTTGAAATCCTTCTGGAACCATTTGGATGTTTTTCCATTGATCTAACTTAGCTGGTCTTACATTTTTGACTGTTTAATAATGAGAGACATATCTTCGGGTCAACGTTTCCACATGCAGATGAGCCCTTCTGCTTCTGAAGAAGAAACCATGCAGGTTCAGCTCAGCAGGGTGAGGACATGTTTGCAGGGATTTTGTTTGAAGGTTTGTTTTGAAGGTCCCAGTGGGGATAAGGGGATGAGTCACACTTTAACGCAAACACGCAGCGCAGACTGGGATGCAACCTAAACACAGGGCTCGTATTGAAGGATGGGGAAAACTGGGCTGGGACATCTGACGCTGCCTGTTTCAACTACAGCCGATCTGTTCAGAGCTCAGAGAGTTGTTTGAAGGAGCAAACAAAGGCTTTTTTGTGTTCTGGATGATGTTTTATGTATGGTAGAGGTCAGGAAAGTCTGCCACAACCACAGTTGTTTTCTTTACATGTTTCTGTGAAACTGAAAAACAGTAGCGGGAATATGTCCGTGTTGATAGTACTTCTTTGTAATAACGTCTGGTATTCGCTTTGATTTGCTTGAGGTTAACTCCAGCAAGGACCTAATATTTACCCTTAGAGGTATCATGGGTTTTACAGTTACTTACTTCAACCTACAACAGACCACAGTTTCTTAATGGTGACCAAAAGTGCGAGATGAAAAGTCTCTTGTATTGATCACCCACTCTCTTGAATAAGGAGCAACATTTCACACGACAAAAGGATTCCTTCTCGAAAAGAACTTTGCTCCAGTCTGCTGCTATACTTCTTGCAGGACATATGTCTGTCCTTAATGTATACCCTACACGTGTCAGGATTTTAGATCAATAACTCGGGCAGAATTGCGTGAAGAATAAATGGTTTATTGAAAGGATGAATGATGAACAGAACATAAACTGAAAGAAAGGTAATGAGGAACGGAACAGGGATACGTGGAACCGGAACTGGAACGTAAACAAACAGATGATTGAAGCAGAGCGCGAAAACTACAGAACATGACAAGAACAAATCAATAAACATAAATAAGTAAGCGGAATAACACAGGATGGAAAATAAAGATGATAAACAAACTAATAAACAATGACCGATGTGAGGTAACCGGGGAAAACGAAGACACAAAACAACAAAGAAATAAACTACAGAAACAAACAACAAGGTGGGGCGTGAGGAATACCTGACACACGAAGAAACTAACAACTACGAAATAATCTAAGAAGGGGAAATGGAGAGGAATACCGGAGGAGAGTGAGGGAGAATCAGCACAGAGAACCTAGTGAGCAAGAGGGGAAGGTTTACTGGGGACAGGAAATGGAGGAAATGGCAGGAGATGGAGCAGAGAGACGGTAAGGTAAGTAGATGATCCAGCGGTGAATGAAGGAGTGAGTGGTGGAGCAGTGGAGACGATGATTAGATGATTAGGGACAGATGAGAATGAATGATGATGAAGGAACTGAAGGAAAACACAGAGAGAAAGAGAGACAGAGCAGGGGAAACTGGAGAACACAGAAAAGGAAAAAAAACAAAGACTAAACCAAAATAGAAAATAACCTAAAGAAAACAACAACCAACAATACTAACAATAATAATAATAGTAATAAATAAGACAAGATAACCACAACAAACTGAACAGAACTAAAAAGACAGACCATGACAACATGGTGGCTTATGTTTATTTCTGTACAAGCTCTGACAGAAACATTCTTTTGGATCCTGTCGCTTAAAGCCTTCCTCCTTGCGGCTGGAGTTCTCAGGTTGTAGTTCTTGAAATCCAGAAATCTGTTCTGTCTGTCCAGTAATGGTTTCCAGCATCTGAGACCATTTTACTGCAAAAGATGCAACAAAACAATGTTTATTGTTTTTTTTTCTTTACGTATTTTGAGCCATTAATAGCTAAGGACTTGAGTTAGTTTGAGCATCTTTTTTGTGGATGCTCCTTTGCAACGCACTTGAAGGAGAGGCTGGGTCAGACCCAGAACTTGCTAGAGGGATTATATAATCTATCTGGTTTGAGAACACCTTGGGAAACCCCTAGAAAGGCTTACAGATTGTCTTCTAGGAGAGGAATATCTGAGGTTCCCTACCAGGCCTATTGTTCCTAGGTTTGGATTCCAGATACAAACCATATATGGATTAATTGAAACGTACCTTCTATAGCTCAACAGTGAGATGTTTTTATGAGATTTAAAAAAATGTGAGAATAACTTATGAAAACACGCAACACATCAGTGACTAGAAGTCATCCAGGCCTTACATAATTCTGGTTCTTCTTCAAATAACAGATGAAAATGTTTTAAATATGTGTCAGATATATTAATTTATTGTGGATCTCTGTAGTATTTTGCTACCTCTTGGTGATCGGTAAGATTTTGATGTCCCCACCGACATTCTGCTTTAACGGGTTAAAAACATGTGATCAGTTAGAGCAGTGTGCATGTTTAAAAATATGGTGCATTCTGCCAAGAGTCTCATTTTGAGTAATTAATAATTCAAGTCATTGATGAAAATATTTTTAAATTTAATTCA
This sequence comes from Orestias chungarensis, assembly GCA_032876305.1. Classification (NCBI taxonomy): domain Eukaryota; kingdom Metazoa; phylum Chordata; class Actinopteri; order Cyprinodontiformes; family Cyprinodontidae; genus Orestias; species Orestias chungarensis. Next base: position 229,420 of record JAVLVB010000583.1, on the reverse strand, counting down.
GAATAATTTTATGGGCACACAATGCGTGGAAACACTTGTGTTATTTTAAATTAGAGTAAATGTGACAAACAAAATGGGTTGTTTGGGTGCTAAACGTTTAGCTTCATGAACTCCGGCGGATTTCCGACAGGATGCTGTGTTATTAATAGGTTAACTTCTCAAAGTGTAACCGATGGAAAAAAGTGATGGCTCACAGGGAGCAGAAACATGGACATTAAGTACCAACGCTCTGATGGAGCTCATTAAAACCTGCCCGGCGTCATGTTAACCCTTCCTGACAGTGGCAGCATATATTCCACCTCACTTCCTAATAGGACTTATTGAATCCAGGTTACTGCCCGTCTGCGTGTTTCTCTGTTTATGCTCTGCCCACATTTGGGTCGTGTTAGGGAATAGATTCCTAGGTTGAAACGTGAACCTGCTTTTGTAGCTGTCAAACATCCACGGGCCTGCCGTCCGGAGGCTCTCAGAACCGAAAAAAGAAAAATCACCTAGTCAAAACTTCTCCTGTCTCAAAAGGTCTTTATTTAGCAGAAATTGGAAGCACATGGCTGCCTATAAATGTGAAATCAAACCAACCACGGAAACACTTAGATTGATGGAAGATGGGGGAGGATTGCATATAATTTTACCCATTAAAACCTCAGGACAAATTAGGGTTGTTAATCTGTTATTCTGCCCCCAGTGTCGGACCTAACTTCTGAAAAACCTCATATGGTTTGAAGCATCTGTCAGAGATGGATTACCGTTTCCAGAGTGGCGGCACAGGAGTGTTTTCTGGATCTCTGGGAGACCAAAATAAAGAACTAGCGCTGGATTTCCTTTTCTTCCTTCCATCTGAAGAGGTTTTTTATCTTCCCACAGCTTCTTCTGGGCTCCTGGTGTTTGTTGTGTTGTTTAAAAATAGGTCAGACTATTGCAGCGGGGTGAATATGTATGTGTGTATGCGTTTGTATTTGAATGGAGCCCTGAAGCCACTAGCTCTGATTTGCTGCTGCTGAATTACAAATGCTAAATTTAATAGATTTAAAGCAAAGACAGCAAACAAATGTCCAGTTTACTCAAAGAAGAGAATGAAATCCTGCCTGATTACATGTTGAAATGTAATTATAATGTTAAAACATACAGAATAAACACAAAATGGAAAAAAAAGAAAATATTTTACAAAAACAAGCCTTATAGTTAGGAAAAAGAATGGAAAGATCATGGAGGTATTAATTGCCAGTAACTGTGTGGTTCCTGGTTCACTATAAGAAGCTTTTATTGAACCGTCTCTTTGTTTTTAAAGGCTGCCTGCAAAATATCAGAATCAGAGCAAGGTTTATTGCCAAGTGGACATATAAGGAATTTGTTTTGGTGTAGTTGGTGCATTACAAATGTCAAAAATGTCTACAAAAATATATAAATATCTGTAAATATGTTATTGGAGTAAATAAATTAAATAGATTAAGAAAATGAGGTAGATGTGAAGTTAATGGTCTTTGTGAGACCTTTTGATATCTTCACAGTTTGATGTTTTACGCTCACAACTATATAGTGAGGTCATGTTGTTTTTTTCCAAAAAGAAGCGTCAGAATACCCATGATGCAAATCAAAATTTGGTAGCATCCAGTGGACAATTCTACAGCAGACCTTATATAAAAATACTATGAACTTTTATGTTAAAGAAAATACATTTTAGAGCGTGGTTTCTATCTGTTTCTTAGACAAATCTGATTAAAATAAACAGATGAGTAAAAGGTTCAGGAAGTGGACAATGGTTCTCGAGGTAAATCAGCTCCTTGAGTGAGGTGTAATGACACAGATTACATTCAGGTTACATTAACATAATTTATAGCTGTGATGTGAATACAGTAATAATTTGCTTACAGTCCTTTGCAGAATTTGAGTAGATTAATCTACGGTACTTTATTTAGACGTCAAAAGAAGCAAAACATAATAAATGAGCAGCAAAGTTTTATTGGGTCTGTTTTTCAGGAATGTATTTTAGACCCAAATTGATTAAATTTCCCCAAATCCCAACTGAGACCGGATAAATGACGTCAACCTTCCAATGTTTCCTGGCTACACTGGAAAAAACCTTTCTTGATTTTTTTTTATTTTTTACATTTGAGTTAATACACGACAAAGAAGTTAAATTAATCAGTTTATATGCTCATAAAATAAGTCAGTCTGTTGTTAGACTGCATTACCATCCAGGAGTGTGAATATTTAGGATGATGGTCAAACCGCAATAATAGTGAAATAGTTGTTCTCTCTGATGTAATCATAGAGAGTGATTAAGGCATTTCTTAAGGTAAAATATTTCTACATTCATAACCTGATAGCGAGCGGTTCCTGATACAAACAGGATGACGTCCTTTAGTATTTTTTTACCTGTGTATCCGGCGGATAAGCTGGTGAGCATTAATGGATGTTCTTACATCAGACGGATCGGCTTTCAGCACCACAGCACTCAGACGGACTTTGGATCGATACACAGCAGCTCAGCTTTCAGCTCAGCCAGCCAGCAGATCTGAAACACCAACACACACAGAAATGTTCTGCTGACTTTGACCTACAACGAGTTCACCTCTGCTGTTTTACATCCCATTTGCTGTGGAACCATCTGTGTGTAGTTCATTAATTATGACTCTGATGCTCTAAATTCTTCTGTCATGAATCACAGGAAGTTCAACAAGAGATGATTTCCCATCTGGTGACCTGAATCCCAGCCCATATCGATCCTCATTGTAATCAACCCAAAAACAAAATTTTCAGTGTTCTTTCTTGATTTAGGACATTATTGCTTAATCCTTACAATGTAATACGTTTTATTTATGGAAAATTGTTGCTCCATCGCTTAGTTCTTTTTTGGCACTTTTTTGTTCCAATTACCTGAGACTTGTAGTAATCTTTTAAAGCTTTCCTGGTCAACAGTAATATTTCTAAAAGCTCTATGAAACTTTAATTTCAGACAATGACTTGTTTATTAACCCAGGCTTAGTTTCCATTAATTTTTTAATTATTGGATTGATACCAACTTGAAAAAGATTATATTTAAACTGTAATAAAGCGTTTCCTGTTTCTTCGGTCTATAAAAAAAATGCCAAAAATGAAGTAATTTTTGCATGTAAAGAAAAAGGACCGTAACTGTTATAAAACCCAAATAAAAGTAGAGCATTCATTGTAATAAGGTTGTTCATAATTTACTGACACTAGTATTTGACCAAGAAATAGAAACAAAAAAATGCTTTGAATAAACCATGCTCATTTATTGCAGCTCATTTTAGTTTAGCTTAGGTAACTTTCACTTTCTATTTTTTTACTTAGCCTATCTCAAATAACTTCATTATTTTATCTTATTTAAGCTTAAATCAGTTTTGCTACCTTAGTTGAGTTTTACCCTTGTTGACTTGCCATGAGTTGGTTTTGTTTAGATTAGATTTAATTAAAGTAGCCTTCATTAGTTAACTTAATCTTAGCTTAGCATAGTTAAACTGGCTTCAAATTAGTTTAGCTTTATTCATCAAAGCCAAATTGGCTTTATCTTAATCAAGTTTTTATTAGTTTAGTTTAGTTTAGTTTTTATCATAATTAAGTGTAATTTAGTTTTGACAACACAAGTCAAGAGATTATTATTATTAGTAGTAGTAAGCTTGGTTTACTCAGTTAAGCTTTCCTTGTCTTAGATAAGCCCAGTAAAGCTCGCTTTAGCTAATTAGTTTTGCTTAGTCTAATTTATCTTAACATTAATAAGCTTGCTTCTACTTATTTTTATTGAGTATTAGATCCGGGCCTAATCTGTATCCTTGGCAGCTTTTTACTATTTCCATTTCATTAACACACTTTTTCCCTCTCATTATTTAAATTGATCAGGACATCTAAATCTTTACACAGTTCAAGTGACATAAAAAAGTATTCTAGCTGCAACCAGGTAATTTCTGCATAAAAACCGAATAATGAAGATATTCAGAAAGTCTGGAAAACAATTCATTGAGAAAACCTGTGGTTCTGAACAAGGCTATCTTACTGTTAGGAGTAAAAACAAATAAGACAGCTGGTTCAGAGCTCCAAAGAGTGAAAAAGATGCACTTAGACAAGTATATCAACAAAGTAGTGCAGTATTGTATATTTTCAGGGCTAGGTCTTTCTACTTAGACTAAAATGCCTGTAATTTAAGCCATTTTGTGAAATCAGCAGCTTTGTGTCGCAGTCAGGCTTCAGGTCTACTAAGAGTGTTGGATAGTTGTGTTCTGCTTCTATGGATCCTACGAGGTATAGCAGCATTTAAAGCTGATGAAACAGAAAACTTGGATTCATGTGGCTTTTCTGTGCAGCAGTGCAGGTGGATCTGTGGAGTATTGTGCAGCGGGAGGATGCATGCATAATGCAGCAGCAGTTCATTAGAAGCCCTCGGAGCCATCACGGCTCCCAAGCAGCTGAAGCAGCAATGCTGCAAAAGTTTCCCTTAAATCCAGCTTTCCAGAACAAGTCATTATTGAATAAAATGATGACTGTTATTCTTATATCTGTCAGCTTGAAACCACATAACGTCATCTCTGACTCGTAACATCTGCGGAGGATTAATGAAGCCCCTATTTTTGTGCCCGCAGGAAGGCCTCACTGAGCGGCACCAGCACCGCCACCTGGAAGCAAAAGCAAACTGAGCTGTTAATTGCTTCCAGCAGTGTCCAGTAAGTTTGCAGCCCTCTTCAGCGGGTCAGAGACACATATTGACTTGATCACAGCGTCGGTCACGGATGATAATTGTTAAGTTAAAGTGTCCAATAATCTGCTCTCAGTTGTATGAATATTACACTGACTGCCTGACTGACAGGCTCACTGGCTTCAATTACGAAAGCAAATTATCTTCAGCACCTCGGTGGGTTTCTGCTGCTTCGTTTCAATTTAAGACAAATTTCTACTCTTATATCTGCATGTTTTTGAAGCAAAGCCCCCCCCCCCATTCTTTTCAGGAAGCATTATTGTAATCTATTGAACATTTATTCTTCTCTAAATCCATAAATCATATGGAAAAGTTACAAACTAAGTTTAAAAATATACATATTTTATTTTGTGGCTGCTTGGATCTTGCAAATACCATCACAGTAATTTCAGCCTTTAATAGCCACATACAAGACAGTGCATATTAAAATAACATGACTGGAACCACGAGGCATGGCAGCTTGTTCAGGAAAAGAAAGCCAAAATAACTGAACTGTACAGAAATGAGGTTTCACTGCAAAATCAGGTTCAGAACATGATGGTTAGGAGAACATTTTAACCTATTTTACTAACGCCTACAGAGATCAGTCCAGAAATACTTTGTTTTCCTTCCAAGTGCTGGTTTGTTGGTGAAGGGTTGATGATCTGGACTTGTTGATTTGGCTGGAAAGTGAGCTACTCTGCATACCAAAGTTTTCTAGAATCAAACATTTGAGGTTTAGTCCAAACTGGACCGTCGACAATAGCACGATCCTGAATACAACCGATCTACAAATGGTCCAATCAAAGTCAGACCTTGGTTACCAAAAAACAGCAGACCTGCTGTTTTTTTCTCTCATTTTGTCCAAATGGACCCTGATGATCTCCATTCGTTCTTGTTTGCTTGAGTCTTTTTCTGAGCTGGTATCTCCACTACTCTTCCTCTTAGATTTCAGATTTGGTTTCCTTACCACGCTGTTTCTCTTTTCACTCCTGTGTGTTTTTTCCCTGTTGGGAAAACTTATTAAAGGTTGTGAAAGAGAAACATGTGCAGAGCAGACTTTTTCTTTTCTCCCCCTTACATACCAGAGAAAAATGGCAAGAAAAAAATTGATTTTAAAAGAAGAGCTACATGTCCACGTGGCATCGATTATTCCTCGCTTCCAGGAATTGGCACATTTAGGACTGAGTGTTGAAACGGAGAGATGTTTTTGCTGAGCCGCAGGAACAGGTGCTTTCTGGGGACTTTCTCTGATTTTTCTATAATTGAGGAAACTATAAAGTGGAGTAATTGTTCGCAGAGGAGAGAGACGCGGCAGCTTCTCCGTTTGAAACCTTCTGACTCTTCTAGATTCAGCCTGTTTTTCTTTAATGTTGCAGTTCACGTTTTTAATCATGATTAGGTTTTAAACTGACTCATTTTTCTGTCCTTCAGACAGAAAGGACATAACGTTAACTTTGGTGAAGCGTTTTTATATTTAAAGTCTCCTACAGGATGATCGTTTTCTTCCCATGGATCTGGGAAGGCAGGATTCCCGTTTTACTTTTTTAGTCTCAGGCCAACCTAAAAAAAAAAATAGCTTCTTTTGCCAGAGAAATGTTGGTATTGAACCATCAATTTTAATAGTACAGAACCTGGAACTGAATCTTCTTATTACTGTGTCGGTTTCCAGTAAAAGACAACAAAAAACTACTTTAGACACGTCCCTCTCTGTATAAGTATAATCCAACCTCTGAATGCTGAAAAAACAATTAACTTTTATTCCATCTTTTTCTCACTCGTCCTGTAATAACAGGCGACTGTTAAGCAAGATACGACTCCAACAAGCCTCTTGCCTCTCTCCAGAACCTGGGACGAGTGCTCACATTTAAATCCTACCGTTTAGACTGAGTTATGCACATAAAAATGCCAAATAGTTTATTTATTTGTTAAATTCTTTGCAGGGCTTTATTTTGTTTTGTGAAGAGTGAGCTGTAACATCTCTAAGCATTACAGAAATACGTAAAAACCTAGTGCTTGCAAAAAATTATTTAGCAAATTTCGTCGTATTAAACTAGAGAGAAACTAATTACCTAATTTAATTTTATTGTAGGACCACACACTCGTTTCATTTTAACTGCTTTTCCACGGGTCTTGTTGCAGTGGGCAAGATTCTCTTCATGACTTCATTGTTAATCTCAACTCGAAAACCGTATTTCTCACTCGAGCTGCCAGGAACTGAGTGTACTCGGTAAAGAAACAATCATTCAAACATATATTTCCTGCCATGCAGGTTCTTATATGGAGGAAAGCTGACCTTTTAGGAGATTTGAAAGCTTTCTTTAAGGCGCACGCTCCTGGCAGCCACCTAACGAGCCCGAAAGACTGAGCGTACCCTTACTGAGTAATGCTGTGAGTAAATACCAAGCCAATTACTGATAACGAGGGCCTAATCAGAGCCAGATGAACATTTATTGAATTTGTCAGAGAAAGGTAGAGGGAAGACGGCTAATGAAGTGCAGCCCAACCCAAGGGCCAGACCGCATAGTGCAGCGTAATTCACCTGGCACAGGCACAATGTTTTCCAAATTTGTTAGCCTTTTTTTCTTTTTTTTTTGCTCATTTCAGACTAATAAATACAATTGAATTAGGTCCTTGCTTGCCAGATTGATGTAAGAATGTGTTTCATTTAGGCCTCAGTGCTTAAAATGAAAACTTGACATATGATGTTTACAGACGAGCGGTTCGACGCGTCTCGTCAAGTAAATTTAGTTTACAGTTTTAGAAGCTTAAAATCTGAACGATGGGAAAAGTTCACAAGATCCGAGGCCGTTGTTGTTATTTTAGAACCTTATCTCAGTTGTAACATGAAGCATAAAACAGTGACTGAACATTAAAAGATTCATAGTCGTGTTTACAGCATATCCATTAGTCATCACTAAACGGATTATTCTAAGTAAATCCCGTCACTTTATTTAGATATGAACAATTTGTGAAGTAAAATAAAATAAAAAAACAATACCAGAAGCTTGAGGGCTAAGAAAAAGAAAAACCTACAGTAGAGATGTTTAAATGGACGCTTACTTGAAAAGATTCTTGATTTACATTTAGCATAAACTAAACAATAAACACTGTAAGATTTGGAAAGCGTTGTTATTGCAATCTTGGTATGGGTATAAAATGCATCAGGATTCATTTTTGGTTCTTATGCATCATAGGTTTGTTCATATGCTGCACTTAATAAGAGGTGTAAAGCAACGCCAGTTTATTTTTATTGCACATTTCATGTTCAAACGATTCAAAATGCTTAATATACAAATTAAAAAGTGCATTAAAAAGTTATAATTAAATTATGGCGAATAAAAAAACTATAAAAGTAAAATTAAGAACTGTTTAAGTATATGTTTTTAGGATTTAGTGTTCTATTCCCATTTCCCATTTTGGGAAATATCTTAGCCTTTATGTATTATTTTCATGGAAAAAAAAATCTATATTGTTCTCAATTTACTTTTTTTAATTTTATATATATATATATATATATATATATGCATGTTAAATCAAGTCAAGTTTACTTGTATTGCACATTTCAGCTGAAAGGGAGTTTAAAGTGCTTTACGTGATACAAACATGATGCAGGAACATCACATTTTTTCATTTAAATCATTTAGAAATCATCAAAATCATCACCAACAATCAGCACTCATGTTTATAAATCCTTAATCCTTCTACATTGTTATTAATCAAAGGCAACCTTGAACAAGAGGGGTTATAGTCCTCTTTAAAAAGGATGCAGGGTTTCAGCTGATTTGCAGTTTCTCTGAGTTTGTTCCAAATAAGAAGAGCCTAAAAATTGAACGCTGCTTCTCCATGTTTGGTTCTGTGAATGCAGAATAACTTTGAACCTGAGGACCTGAGTGGTCTTGAAATGTTGGTGGTAGGACAGCAGGTCTTCAATGTACTGTATGTTGGCGCTAAGCCGATCAGGAATTTTTTAACTCACAGAAGTATTTTAAAGTCTATTCTCTGAGCTACAGGGAACCAATGCAAGGACTTTAAAACAAGTTTGATTTCCTTTGTATTCCTAATTTTAATAAGAATGTTAGTAGCAGCGTTCTGGATCAGCTGCAGATCTCTGATTGACTTTTTAGGTAAACATGTGAAGACACTGTTGCAGTAATCGGTGCGACTAAAGATATCTGCATATGCGTATCTCTAGGTCCTGGTGGTATATGGGGTATCATTTAACCCTAAAAATATTTTTGTAGGTATTAGAAGGCTGTTATGATTCCAGTTGTCCTTTGTTGTTTCTCTGAGTTAAAGGTTTTCTGTGTTGTTGATTAGTGTTGTTGTTATTCTTATTATTATTATGAGTATTATCTGTAGATCTATTAGTGTTATTTCCCTTTTCCCTTCCAGTTCCCCTGCTCTTTTCCTCTCTGTGTGTTTTTTCCTCATCTTTAGCCCCTCATTATCACTCACATCTGTTACTAAACATCTGGTTATCTTCTCCACTGCTCCACCTCCTGCTCCTCAGTATTTAAGCCTCATTCATTCTCTCATTCACCGCTGGATCGTCTGTTTACCTTACCTCACCTAGTCGACTCTGAGCTCCTTCTCCTGCCTGTCCTCACCGTCTCCCAGTAAGCCTTCACTCTGCTCGCTTGATTCTCTCTGCTGGTTCTCTCTCCTCCATCATTCTCCTCCGGTCCCCGTCTTAGTTAATTCCTTTATGGTTCAGTTTCTTTGTATTCTCTGATTTCCCCCGTTTCCTTCTTTGTTGTTAGTTTTTAATAGTTTTATTCCTCAGTCGTTTTTCCTCCTTCGTTTCCTCTGGTTTCACTCACATTTCTCGTTATTGTTATTAGTTTGTTTGTGTATTTTCTCATCCTTTGTTCGTCCACTGGTTTGTTTATTTCCTTTGTTTTGTTCTTTCACTTTTCGTAGTTCCTGCGTTCGGCATTAGTTTGTTTACCGCCTAGTTTTGGTTCCACGTCATTCCCGGTCAGTTCCGCATCACTTTGTCTCTGTTTATGTTCAGTTCATTATAAATCACTTGAAATAAACCTGTATTCCTTTCATGCAATCCACCTCTGCTCGAGCCATTATCTTTGTAGCCTGACAAAGGCTGACTTTACTCCTTGTTATTAAGCAGTTAATCAAATTCAGTTCATTATTCAAATTAGTTTAAAAGGGTTTTTATCAAGAGAAACCTAGGATTGTATGGACATTAACTTATTAACTTGCAGCATTCATTTTCCATTGATGAGCATCCAGATACATTAGATAATGATTAACTTTACAGCAATGACTCTTACTGAGCATGCATGAAGCAACAGTTGAGAGGTAAAACTCCCCTTTAAACCAGAACTACAACATCGGCTATCTACAACGACCGTCTGGGGTATTTAGAGGACACATAACACAACAAGGACCAGAGGGACTGATCTAGGTCAGTTTCTGTGTTAAAAGTTATTAGCATGGGAGGGACAATGTTTATTTTCTAGCAGCTCCATTCCAGCTGTTGCGTCTCGCCAGCCAGGAGGAGTTTGCCAGCCAACAGAATGCCAGACCAGGTGTAGCCTCTATAGTGTATAGATTGAGTAAAAGTGCTCTTCCAGCAACTTAGCCTATAGCAGCAGATTTACAGAGATATCTCAGGATAATCTAGCACTTTAAGACAAGGAATCACAGGGGCAGAGCCAAGAATAATCCGCTGCTAGTAGCTAAACAACCAGGCAAACGTCACTGTTTTTACCTATAAACTTTATCAAAACAGAACGTTTAAGTGTATTATTGAAACTAGACAGTGTGTCTACCAAATAGACTAAAACTGTGAGCTGGACCCACAGGAGAGGAACTAAAAGATTTTTGTTTTTCTGAAGTGAGAAGGTCAAGTCCTCTGTAAGAATCTCTCCTTAATGTTGCAGGAACGTCAGAAAGCATGGATGACTTCTTGCGATCAAGTAACTTCCTCTCCTAAAAGGTTCATGAATAAATCATGTCTCTTGTCAGACAGACAGTGGTTCAGACTGAACTACGCGTGCCCCACATTCACAATCAGGGTTTCACGACCTTTGCCCTGATTCCTTTCTCCCCTGCTCTTCTATCCACATCCACTTCCTCCCTCCATCATGATCCGTTTCTGCTTCTGACCCCATTTCTTGCCCCCCACCCCCCTCCATCCTCCCCCTTTGTCTCATTACGTAGTCGCTTTTCATCCAGCCGGCTGATGGTTCAGTGCAGCGAGGCCCTCGGGCTCCGCTGCCTCAACTCTTTGATTTCCATCCACAGACAGCAAAAACCAGGGCGCCCATCCGGAGCATACAGTACGTGAAGGTCTCCCAGATGAGTGTGTGCATGCGCGCACAAACACACTAGGGGTACGGCAGAGGCGTCAGTTCGACCGTGTGACCAGACGGTCGACGCTGAGCCTTGTGGACGTCTCATTTGTCCCTCTGTCACATGACGTTTTCTTCATAAAGCATTGAAAGCAGCAGATAATAAGACTCCACCGTGTCTTAGGTAATCTGCAGGATGCACTTTTATGGCACAGATCTCTCCCTAACATGGTTTAATCTGGTCTGGACTTTAACTAGCCCGTTGCTACTCCTTGATTTTCATCTTTTTTAAAGTGAACAAGTTACATATTTGCTATGTTTGAGATCATTTTGAATAATTTCAGTTTTAAACACAAACAAATTCCTCTCTATACCAGGGGTCACGATGCTGTAGCTGTAAAACATGCCCAAACCATCACACCTCCACTACCGTGAGTGACAGGTGGTATGAGGCGAGCTGATGGCGTGTTTGGTTGTTTTCCAAATGCATTCTGATCTAAAATCTCATTTTTGGACTCACCTGTCTGTTTTAACTTAGGTGGAGCTTTGCGGCATAAAGTCCCGCTTCCGTCTTCTTTGTAAAAAGAAGACGGGTTTTCAATTTAACCCTTTCAGACAAACTATACTCATCCAATCTTATTTTAATTCTCTTGTCAAAAAGCTTCAACATGAAACTGAAGCCTGTTTCTGAGGCCAGCATGAAAACTGAGATGACTTCAGACCCAATGAAGGTCTGACAGGAGGAAACAGTCCAGTCATACTTTTGTGTCCTAATGTGACACTTCCATCACTGATTAGCTTCTTATAACAACCATTGTAACAAAACACAAGAAGAAAGGTTTTGGGCTTGTTGGGGTTTCTTCACAGGTTTATTAACACAGGTCTTTGGCTACATGAACTTAATAATAATCATCATTAACACTTGTATTATTATAATTATTAATAAATGGGGCAACACCTGATAATCAGGAAATAATTTGCCAAACCTGTTCAGTCTCTCAAGAAGGGGAGTGATTGTAATACAAGAGGTAGACAATGATTCATATACGGCAAGAAACTCTGCTCTTTAAATCATACAAATGTATTTATCCAAATAAATTAACTTTAGAGCCAAAACATTCAGTCAACAAACTGTATAACTGACTACCAATGAATAATTGAACACCTAACTACTAAACTAACTACTAAAAAGAAATAAACAATAGTGGAACAAAAAATTAATGGACTCTAAAAGTGAATTATAAAAAGGAAAAGAATAAAATTAAAATTAAAAAATATCAAGCACAAGTAACAGAGTGTATGCTTCTGTGGTAGCTTGGTGAGACAACTTTAACTTTATTCCGCCGTTAGAAATAACAATGATCCAAAAACATATATAAAGGCAGAAAATATTAAAATAAAAGATAATTTAAATAATTTCATTCCATTTAGACTGTAATGCATATTTACAGACGTTTACAGACAGAAAATTACTTGTATAAGTTTTGAATCCTGACCAGGAAACTTTCATTACTCTTCATCAGCAGTTTCACTCTGTTGTCGCCATCTAGTGGACAAATTGTTAACAGCAGACCTGGTAAAACAAAACAAAACAAAAAACAAGAATAACTTTGTAAATGTTTTGTCTAAAGTTGGACATAGATTTTCTGAAATGAGGGTCTGGTTCTGGATCCAGAACCCGAAATAGTTCTGTTTTGCATGCACACATCTTGTGGTACTGATCTGAAGTTCTGCTCCGATTGTTTATGTTTTTAGCTGGACCTAGAATGAGACGTGGCCAGCAGCTCTTCCGCTGAAGAGTGAAGGTATAACTTTGTTCTGAAGGTCTGGGTTTGTTTTCTCAGGTCTTTCTGCTCTCTCTCTCTCGCCGTATTGCCAAAATGAATCCAAGCGCACAAACTTGAAGTTCAAGGAGGGATAGGGTTACACTTCTTCCCAGTGTGTAAGGGAGGGTCAGCCATGACAGTTGGTTCGGGGGTTTTTTCAGTGGGGGGACTTGATACCATAATTTAGACCTGCCATAAACACATGGAATTAGACGCAGGCCTGCTCTGTGTGAAGTGAAGCTCTGGGAAAAGTGCTGCGCTCTGGCTCCAAGTGCTCTGGGATGTAATGCATGCTCTTATGATTACATGTAATGTTTTTTATCATTGCTTACACAAACTGATGGAAAGTATTTGCTCGGCCTTGCCGTGCCGCCTACATGTGTGCGCGGCGGAGGGTTCAGCTCCGTTCTGTAATAACCCGCTGTTTACACATCCAGATTGGGCCGACTCGCTCTGGTTTCCTCGCTGTCTCTGAGGTCCAACGTGTGCGTTTGTCTGAAGATGAATGGTTTGTCCTAAATATTGTGCTCTGACTGTTTGGGCCACGCTACAGAGTGTTGGTTGTCTTTGCGTGTGCTCATTACTGAGTTTGTACGCGTGTTGATGTCCGCTGATTAGCTCTGGCACCGGTGCAAGAGAGGAAGGCTTCGGGAAGATTAACTTAGCGGGATGGTTTCCTGTCAGAGCTGCAGAAATCAAGTGTTTCCACGCTGAGGGCCAACAGGCAGCAAACACATGTCGGGGCTGAAGGATGTTTGACACTGTGGACACAAGCTTTCTGCCAGTAATGATGCTGTCAAGCAGCCAGGAGCTGGGATGCATTCCCCCAAACAGCCACTAGAGGAGAGATAAAATTACATTTGGGGCCTCTATAGGATCTTTACAATATCCAACGTTAAGCATTTGAAATGTAAAAAATGCATAAAAATAAAGAAACTGTGTCGGAGGGTCTCTTTTCTGGTTAAGGGACTGATTTGATTTTTGTTTACTGATATGCAGAAAAAGGTTGAGACAGAAACAAACAGTATCGTCACAACCAAGAAAGTGTTTTGGTGAACAAAAATTAAATAAATTGGTAAGAAAATGCATTCGGGGGCTGTTTGAGAAGCTCAGTGTGTGAATCCAAGCCACTGATCTGCCGGATCCTTTTTTGCACCAAGTGACTCAGAGGTTTTGGACACTCATTATCCAAGGTCTCCAGTCATAAGACACGTTTTGGGCAAACGCAGCTCTAAAGCCAAAGTTAATGCCACATTCTAGTTTACTATAAAAGGTTGCAGTGTGTCATAATAAATTGTATTTGATAATACAATGACAGGTAGTATCAGTTATAATAGCAACTTTTGAAAAGCAAATTTAATTTCAAGACTTATTAAAAAAAATCTAAAATATCTTGGGGTTTTTTCAGAAAAGCAAACTCTTCCATTGTAGTAAACAGCAGATTTTAACATACAACCTTCAGAAAAGGTTTCTGATCAGGCCGTCCAAACGTCTTGTTCTCAAATTGCATTTTCCTTAAAGATATCTTTTAAGTGCAACACAATTCTGGTCCATTCCCAAACTGTTAATCCATCTGCTCTTTATTTTAGATTGTTTCGGGCCTCCGTTCGGCTCTAACCTCTCTTGCTTTTAGTTTCCATACCTTATGAACCACGGATGAGGTAATTTCCTGTTTGGCTTACTCTCAACACTCACACCTGTGGTATTAGGAGGATGAAGGGATGAAGTACAAGTGCAGATCAGATTTGCATTCATATGAATCCGTTTCCTTGAACAGAGTTCAGATGATTTTTTTCTGCTGTGTGTCATTTTGGCAACGCAGAGCTGTTTTAATGCTGTGATAAACACATATGGGTCAAATGTCAGCATGTCTGCAGGGTAACCAGTTTTCATGCGGCTCCCATCCAACACACCGCTGCACTCTGTATGCATATTAAGACATATAATAGCCTTGGAAGATGGCCTGAAGGCCCAGAACCCTTTAACTTGGGCGTTGGTTCAAGTGACCCAGCTGTGTTGACAGGAGTTCGTCCAGCGCAGGTCAGCCATGGTTGTAGTTTTTTTAGCCTCGGGAGCTGCCGGAGTCCAGGTCCCGCTCCCTGTGCTCCTTTCTCGCTCTTTGGGAGTATCAGCCCTCGTCATTAGCTTCAAACCTGAAACTATTCGTCACAGTTCACGCACACTTCCGGGTTTCAAGTATCTAGACCGACGGCTCAGGAGGGAAAAATCTGATCCTTATCCAACAGTCGTTCTCCTGCTGTTTCAGAGTCGTGTTCAGCTCTATCTCTGAAGCTGGTCTGTGTGTAAAGAAACCCGTCATAAAGATAAAATAACATGAAAATTAAACCATGGAGATGTCCTTCATGTTATTGGCCCCAAGATAGCCTTCCAGTCAGTCAGCAGGGATAAATTAGCCCCTTATCTGGCATCAGGGGCAAGATTTAAGATTCAATACGCTCCAAAAAACAAATGGCATCAATTGTGGTTTAAAAAAAATCTGAAACCTTCCCAGTTATTAATATTTCACTTATGAAGGAAACAAAAGATTCTTATTTCTGCAACAAGATCATAAAATGTAGACATTTTGTCATGTTTATGGAACCCAGTGTTCTTCTGACTTTGTTTTCAAAACTGTATCTTCATACATGGCAGCATTATATAAATATAATATAAATATAAAATACTACACACATATTATTATAATGGCATTATATTGCACAGAGGTGAGTGTATTGCACAGTTAACATTTCAGTTATTTCTTTTTATTTTTTTATTTTTTTATTCAAACCTAATTAAAATCTTGTACGTTTGGCTACAGTTTTCAGATCCATACTCATCAGAGAATTTTGTCTATTACCATGTATTTTTTTTTTTTTTTACATGCAGGGAATTGACCGTGGTTATGGTGCAGAATGTGTAACATATAGAGATAATTAGAATAAAAAATGAAAGCCTATTCAGAATTGAAGCAAAGATGAATATAAGTGTGACAGTATAGTAACTGAACCTGAACTAAGAACTAGTAGTGTTGCAGTTTCATGTTTCCCCAGAGCGACTTCTAAATACTCCGACTTTGTACGGCGCAACAGGTGGCTTTGTGCTCTCCCTCTACTCCGGCTTCATTATTCCAACGAGCCCCCCGGAAATGTTTTCAGTGGCTCCCTTCATGATTTAATTAGGTTTACAAATGATCATTTCTTTATTCACCGTGACAAACCGTGGCACTGTAGTAATAAACACAATCAGACATCCCAGCGTGCAGAGCTGCAGCAGCTGAGCCTGGCGCTGCTGCCGCCCAGAGCGGCTGGAAAATGTCAGTCTGGCTGGCACTGAGGAGCTCCTGTTACCCGTAAAGATGGAAAAAGTCTGCGAGCCGTGCCAGTCTGCACACACACAAACAGAACCGTCTCTCTGCTCCGTGTAAACCCTAATTAACATGCAGAGGAGCCATGAAGATCCTCCAGTGAGCTATCCTGGACTATGAAGCCCTGTGGGGAGCAGAAGGAGAACAAAGAGCTGGGAAAGCTGCCCCTCTTTCTCTCCTTACTTATTAGATTCTGGAGAAATCCTGTAGCATTACGATGAATTCATTTCACGCTCACGTCATGTCTCCATAAATTCACTTGAAGTACCTCTCTCTCTCTCTCTCTCTCTCTGCTTGACCTCTGGAAAGGATGCTGAGATTTCTCTTCCAGCTCCTGGCAGCTCCGGGTGATTCGTTGTGGCCCTAGGACTCTCGTAGGAGAGCGCTGATGTTTCCACTTCAGTTAGTCAGCACTTGCTACAATCTGAGTCAAAAAAAAAGCCTGGAAATGTCATCTGGCAGAAATATTAGTAATATTTGTGGTTTGGATTTTCTGTGGAAATCATTTTTCATTTTTGGCGTTGTCATTAGAAATGTATTTCTGGTTCAGTTAATTACTTTTGATGATTTTTTCTTAACTAACTTTGGTTCTGACTGTATCGCTGTTGCTTGTTTCATCCAGCTCTTGCTTGTGTTTGAACGTATTTCTAGCTGTAAACGCAGACACAGGAAGATCTGGTCCTGACATAGTCTGACTATATTTACATAAGTTGTTATGGGGCATTTAGGGGAAAATCTTTCCAAAGTTATGTAGGCTTACGTCAATTGCACCCAAAGCAAATACTGTCCCATTGTGAAAGAGCAAAGTTGTTTGTGACAAAAAAAACAAACAACTCCTGAAAACTGGTAATTCTGACATTAAAGGATAAGTATTGAGCACAAGTGTGTCATAGTGTTAGAGAGTTCATCTGTAGGCAATGTTTATTATTTTTTTACCTTCAGTCATTGATTAAAGGGAGGGATGCAGCACCTGGATAAAAACTAAAATCACAAATTTTCTAAAATGCAAATCTATTTTAAATTTTATTTTTTTGCATCTTTGTTTTATTAAAGTAAAAGCATTGGCAGAACATCTATTTTTATAATTTAACAATTCCCTCTAGGATTTGTCCCAAGTTCAGTTTAAATAAATACAACCTGTGAGAAGCTCATGTAAGAAAAGTTCGGTAGGCTGACTCTGAAATATGGAAGTCCAATGACTGACCAATGCATTGGTGAAAAGGGAATCCCAATTTTCTAACATGAAATATTCTAATAAGACTAATTGACTGCAATAGGCTGTAAAGCAGTTCAGAGGAGTGTTTTGCAAATCTAGCTCAGTGAAATTGGCAAAAAAATAAAAAAGCACAGAAAATTTAGCAAACTGCAGAAGATGCACTACATGCATCCAAATTTGTTTGTTCTGGGCCTCCGTTAGATATTGAATAGTTGAATTATGAACATAATTAACTCCAGTTTATGTTTTGACTGCCCTGTGCAGACATCACTTCAGTTTTGTTGCTGGGTTTTAAATATCTACAATTCTGCACAGCACAATAACAGCTCTCTCTGGGCAACAACGTGTTGTCTTAAAGCTGGACGTTCAAGGATAAATATGCCCGTCTCAATGTAACCTCTATCTAGGCTCTGCATTGGATTTCCTCATGGATATGTGCGAACACAGCATATGTGGCTGCGGTCTGCATGTGTTCGTGTGCAGCCGCCGAGTCTCAGCCGTCAGACAGCTCTGCATGTGTGATCAGCATCTTCAGCATTCCTCAGTGACAGCTGCACACCAACAGCTTCTTTAAATAGCTCTAAATCGGCCTCTGCTGTGAAGTCTGGTGGAGCTTCAGCGCCTCCCTGTGATAGGACACGGACTTGGTTGAGAACAAATGAGAAAACTCAGACTTCTTTAAATGGTCACCCCAAACAAGCTCGGCTGTCGGCTCTAACCTGGTTTGCTTTAAGCTGCAATAAAGTGCTAGCAGCTGATGGTTGCTCATACTGGGTTAAAGTTAAAGAAAATCTTCGTTTTAAGCAATTTTTTTAACACTAGTGTGACTAAGCCTGCACTTTTTTGAGCAAGGCAGCTCTGATAGGATAGGATCTCAAATTTTTACTTCCTATACAGGGTTAAAGGTCAGATTCTCTGGGTGCGGTGTGGTCTCCTTCATCCAGTGTATTTAAAGCATTTTGTTAGTCTTAATCAGCTTTAGTCTTTTTAGCCTGAACTGAAACGACAACAAGAAATCACAGGACATCAGTTCTTGTTGAAAATTACTCTTACTCTTTTTTTACCCACAAAGTGTAATATTTATATTCTATGTCCGTAGGTTGTGAGCTCTCTGAAACAAAAGTCAAACTCCCCGTTTGTAAAATCTTCCTGATTCTGAGTCTAACAGAAAGCCTCTTTGGGTTCATGTGTTTTTTTTTACATCGACTGTTAAAAATTAGGGTATTTTACCATTTTGATTTTGTTTTATTTTTATTAAGGATAAATAAGATTTGTATTTATTTACATTTTTTATTCACATTTTATATATATATTTTGCCTGTTAATGTTTCATTTGATGGACATATTTGTGTTTTGTTCATGTAATTATAAGTTTACATGTTCATTTTTTAAATTTTTTTGCAGTTTGATCCTTTCTTCTTGTTAGAGGATGATCTGTTCATTTTGTTGGAGGTTTTCATATATAAGGTTTATCTACTTGGAGCCTCAAGATTGTCCGCATTTGGTTTTGGAGGAAAATCAATCTAGTTTTATTGCAGGTATCTCTGTCTAAGTAACTGATGAACCAGGATCTCAATCTGAAGCAGCTTTAATGTGATGTATGTCTGAAGGTTGGAGGTTCAGATGTAGCAGCTCAGCTCTTGTGTTTGTCCTCATCAACCTCTCCTGTCTCACATTCTTGGCGTGTCTCTCTCTCTCTCCACTGATAAAAAAAGAAACATGTTGTTGCCCCCTCCCAGCTTGCTGTCTCTCTGTGGGCCACCCTGAGCCCCCACTTCATCAGCCCACACTAGGGAAACTCACATTTGCCTCATTTTACCTCAGCTCAAGCTGAATTTTATTGTTTTTCACTGGGATATTTAGATTCTTTCACATATCATGCTGCTATAGATGGGGACTGCTGAGCCCACTGGGGCCCTTTTCATCATGTCTAACTCTGGTTTTCGGGGTTATCGCACCATCTCACAGCACCTGAACGACCTGAAGAAGGAGAACTTCAGTCTGAAGCTCCGGATCTACTTCCTGGAGGAGAAGATCCAGCAGAAGTTTGAGGAGAGCAGCAATGATGTGCACAAGAGGGTGAGTGAAAGAACTTGTACATGCACAGATCAATGGGGGACCCATCAGTTTGCATGAACACAAAGATCTCTGTGGGTATTAGGCTGGTGGAAGAGCTTGTTTGTGTTTGCAAACTGACAAAAAAATGGTTAAGGAACAGAAAATGCTGATGTTACTGCGTCTTAACTTCACTTTATGAAGATATTCCTGCTCAAATTGAACTGCCTCCACAGTTTCCAACCCAGTGACCCACATTATGTTTGCCTGCAGAAAAAAAGCAAACGCTAACCTACAGAACTTAATTTACAGTCGTGCACTCTGGATTTGTGCCCTGGTAGTGCCCCTCCAGTGCTGCAGCAGTGTCATGCACCTGTCTCAGTGTCTCAGTGTCTCAGTAATCACTTGCAAATGGACACCGAGTCCACAGAGGGGAAATAAGCTGCACGCGAGCTGACCCTCAGCCAGTTCAGTGGGGCTTTTTCCTACAAATGGAGCCAACAGCTAAAAGTGGAGGCGTTGCTGGATGCTGTAGGTTACAGACAGAGCAGGTGCAAGGAACCATCATCCTATCTTTAGACCTTCAGCAAACCCCAAAGTGGCACGTGAGTAGTGGAAGCTGGTGTTGTGCTCCAACAGAAGTGATAGTCCTGGAGCTGATGTACTGGATAAAGTCAGTGTTTACAAATAAAAATGAAGAAAAAAAGTAATAAAGATTTTAAATGACAGTTTTCTTTGGCAGAACTGAGTGAAAGGCCCAGCTTTAGAGAAAATAACTTTGCAGCAGTCTCCTGCGTTTGCTCGTGGTGATTCCTGCAGATTTTTAGTATTTTCTTGATTCTTGTCCTTGTAGACAAAAGCAGCTTCTTTTCTTCCCTTTCTGTCCAAATACTTTCTCCAGACTGTGCATGCAGAGGCCTTCCCTGCCCCCTGCTGCAGGTATTAAGCATGCACTGCACTGGTGGAAACATAATTCTGATAAGAAAATCTTAAAAATCAGACAATTTGAGACCGTGTTTACTATAGGTGAAGATCATGATAACCCAGAAAACGGTTCTTTCAGCAGCAGGTTTAAAGTATCTGAGCCTGTTCTGATGCCACAGCGCCTCTTTAGATGATGCCAGCCAGTCTGCTGATTAGATTAGAGTCTCACTGGTTCACCCGTACGTAGCAAAAAAATGTTTTTACTGATTTACTGACTAATGATGATCTTAACAACAAAGTAATCCGCATCTGATCCCTCAAAGCAAAAAAAGGACAGTGTGAACCATCGTTACAAATCCTAAAGAAACTAAGACCTGGATATGCAGAAAAAAAAAGACCAGCATTCCACTGAGGAAATAACCAGCTAAGATTTAATGGAAAACATCTAACATTCAAACATGATAACGACAATTGTTTTTCTTTGTTTCTCCTGCAGAATATTGAGCTCAAGGTTGAAGTTGAGAGTTTAAAGAAGGAGCTGCAAGAGAAGCAGGAGCTTCTGGACCAAGCGATGTGAGTATGTGGCATGCTTCACATTTCCCAAACTGTTGATCGGTTCATGATAGCTGCACAGATTTAGGAGCAACGTTACCCAAAACTACAGAACCCAGACCAGATCCTGCTCTGATTTTGATGGGTCTGTGAAGGGAAGGGTACGGATCTTTGAACTGGGACAAAACATTAAAAGGAGTTCCTCCTGAGGGTCTTGCTTTTAAGTGTCGGGGTTGAAGTTATTTCAGCTGCAGTACATGTTGGTCTGACAGCGGGGAGACTTTCTGATGCTCTGCTGCCAGAACCAGGGAATCACACTGGTTCTTTCAGATGCTGCACTTAACAAAGAGGAGAACCCTCAAATCAGAGTGAAATGTCTGCTTGGGGAACGTTTTCACACATTCTGGTCCAAGTCTAAGTCTCTGTTGCAGGATGCTAAACTTAAGCTGTGAGTGAAAATATATTTATCAAAAGTAAACTTTCCTCCTGTGTTTTCGGCATTTTTGGATATCCAAACACTGTCAAGCTGATTACTATTTTGGAATTACTAAAAATGTGTAATATTTATTTATTTTCAGCCCTTTTTTTGCATTTTAGGCGAAGTAATGTTATATTTTTCCTGTTAGCTTTTCTTTGTATCCTAAATTCCCCTTGCAAAATGCATTTTTTTTAAATTAACATTTCAAGTTGGGTCCCAATTTAAAGCTGTCTCCATTTTATTGATTTTAAATCCCTTCTAGGTTACTTTTTCAGTTTTACAGCTGTTGTAGGAGTTTTTGTACAAAGTTAACTGAATATTTTTTCCTATTTAGGCAATCTTAAATTATCCTACACAATTATTGAAGTCCAAAATTCTAAGTTTTGAAATATGGCAATGTGTCTCTTTAATATGTTTTTAATCAGAAGTTGATATTTGTTTACTTTGCCAACCCTATTACGTATTTATCCGTAGTTTCATGCTGACGTTGCAAATCAATCAATAAAAGGCATTAAAATTTAAGAACGATCAATAAATTTGAAACTTTAATCCTAGATGTGTGTGTATGGAATGAAGAAATTTTCTTTTGAGATGTTTTTTTGATTTTGCAAAGAAAAAAGCTAATTTTTGACACAAAACTATCAAATTTGTGTATTTTTCTAAAGAAAAATGTTTACTGGTTACGATTTTTGGAAAATAAAAGGATGTAATGAAGACTGAAGTTATTATCAGCATTTATATAAAGAAATTGAATACAAATGTGTAGTTTTTTTAATGATGAAATGGGTTTTCACTGGGTTAAACCTTGCAGTCATACATTTTTACTATTTCATCATGTTTTCTCAGTTCTTTCAGATGTTTCTTGACTTCAGAGCAGTGGTATTATTTAAGTGGCATTCCAGGTAAACTTGAACTGCAAAATGCATTCAAAACAGAAAGACAGTAAAACAGGCATAACTGAAATAATTTTTAATGCCTTTTATGAAGTTAAAAAGCAAAACAAACAAAAGAAAAACACATACCTTCACTCCATTAAAAAATATTAGGTTTTGTTGAGAAACACACAATAAAATTATTTTATTTCCTCCTGACAGAAAGAGTAACGTGACATTTTTAATATTTATTAGTATTCAAAGTAAGGAAACAATGCACATATAACCAGTAACTTTTTTGTGTACTATATTAAAACAATAGGTCAAAACAAATGCAAGGAACAGTCTTTGCCAATGAGTCACAAACTATAATTGAATCAAAATCAATTTTCCACCAGTTAAAAGAACATTTTAATTCAGACTGTACAGGGGGAAAAATCTGAGGTTTTGTTCTTTCTTCTATAGAAAGACAAAAGTTAATCACTAAAACTCACATTAAATGGGGTAAAGGAAGAAAAAAAGGTCAGAGGATCAGTTATTGGTTGTCAGATACGACGAGAACTCATGTTTAAGATTGCTTTCATCAAACCTACAGGAATTCGAAAAGAAAAAACCTACAGGGCTTAAAAGATAGCATTCAATGAAGACAGAAATAAAAACTAGAAAGAAGCTTCCCAGAAGCTGAATGTTGTTATGAGGCAGTAAAGCCACTCTACAGGTCAGTCACGGCTATAATAAAACTTTTAGGAGAGCTAAGGTTGAGCAGCGTAGCGTCCTGCTGTTTCATAAATAAACTCTGCAGCCAGAGTTTAGAGCCAAGCTGATGGATGTCAGGAGGAAACGCTGACTCTGACCTCCTGCTTGCTGGAGCGGCTGAGAGGTGATTTAGATCATTTAAACACTTTCTGACCTGAAGAGGACTTTAGGGGGCTGCTGACGTGCACTCTCTGTAGAATTTATTATTTTTCCTGCATCTATTTCCTATTTTAACCTGAAGAACGTCTTTTAAGATTTGAACAAGTATAAAACTGATGAACTTTTAACTCTTAGAGGAAATGTGCGTTAGCCATTAACTGCATTGATTGTTGTTCGGGTTGCACAATATATCATTATTCTAATAGCAGTACACACAATATTGATGTGCTAAAGTTGTATTTTTAATGTTGATGCATTATTTAGCCTGTAGGACACAGTAGTTATGCTCACAATAAACAAAAGTGACATTTTCAAATATGTTAATGGTCACATAAACAACGCATGATTTTGTAATATCGTGCAGACCAACTGGTAATTTTATTTTAAGATCCCTGTAACTTATAGTGTTACCTTATATTTTTTTCTTTGACTGTGTAAATGGGTTAAAGCATTTTGTGGTCCATCAGAAAGTGAAGTGGACATCTATCCCTGCAGGCCTCCACTATGAAAGCAACAGGTTTTTTTGAATGCAAGCTGAAGTTTTTATGCACATGAAGTTATTAAACAACTCTTTAAAATCTGAAAAAGAAAAGAAAAAAAAGAAACAGAGGAGCCCCTAAGATAAATCTGATTCATTAAATTGGATTGTTTTGGTTGCATTTTGTTTGAAAAAAGATTCAAAATAAAATCTCCTCAAACGTTTAGTCTCAAATCCACAACAAGAACATGTGACATTAATCTCAAACCATGAAGTTGGGTTAAATGGTAAAATCAAAAAGACTTGATGAGGTTAAATTACATCTATTTTGTCACTAAAATAATGATTGCTCTTGTAACTCTTTATGATCCACACAGATCCACAACAGAGATCCTGTCCAATCAGAATGAAGCGGAGCTGCAGTGCCGCCTGGCCGAGCAGCAGGAGGAAATCAGACATATGCAGGAAATCCTGGAAGCCAAAGTTCAGCTGCTGCAAAAGGTCCTGCGAAAAAACATCCAGATTTGCCCATCATTTAACTGGATCAGAGTAAAAACTGATCACCATAAACACAATACGGTGTCAATATTCATACCATGTGTCGTTTTGGTGTTCAGGAGGCCGAGGTTGCTCGAGATGAGAAGCAGCGCATGGCCTCGCTCGCGGACTCTGAGGCTCAGCGCTGCCTTGCTCTAGAGAGGAAGATGGTGGAGAGGATGGAGGAGAATGGAGACTCTGATCGACTCCACACTAGGAAGACTGAGACTGACAAAGACAGGTGATCTTGTGTATTCCTTTATTTTCAAGATAGCTCCCTTTATGACACATTTCTCATTGGACAGTTATGACGTGTAACCGTGGGAACAAAATACTTGTTTTACAACTACAAGGACCTGATTGGTTATTTTCAAAGCTCAAATGGCTGAACTATGACCCCCAAATCCCAGAGAGGTTTAGAAGGAGGTTTTATGGATGCAGAGCGGGACCAGAGATCAGAGATCATTCATAATATCCCCTACTTCAACGTAGGGGCCAGACATTTTTAAATCGAAGCAGCAATAGCGACTGAGGTGGATGAGCAGTGCTCTCCAACAAACTGATGGATTTGATTGTCATGAGATGGTTATCCAACAACAGTCTTAAGTCAGAGGCTGAATCATTGCATTACTGACTGCTACACGGAGCCGCTTTTGCCTTTCTAAAGACACTTGGATGATATTTGTTACAACAGTACTCAAATTCCTTTTATGATAAATAAAGTAAGTTTAACTGAACTAAATGTTTAAAAGTTTCGTCTCAACAAATGATTCAATTAGAAGGGACAGAATATCCCAGCAGGTCCGAAGATAGCTTACCAGGGCAGAATGTGTGATGACTCTGAGTAACAGGACCGAATATTAGGATGTTGTTTAAATGTCTTCAGTCACATATTTAGTTTGTTTTTCATTTTTCCCCTTCATGTCAACATCTGAACCAAACTTTGGCATTTATTGTACTTTAGTGTTGCTCTAACAGCATTAATATAATCCATCCCTCTCCTGGTGGTGTATCTTTCAGGCTGATTGAGGACTTAACGCAGCAGAAACATTTACTGAGTCTCCAGGTTGAAGAGCTGCAGGTCGAAGTGCACAACCTCTCATCCTCGCTGAAGAACAGAGAAAGAGATGCAGAGGTATTTTTACTTTCATCTGACTTCCTGAGCATCTCAATAAAAATCCCAGCACGGACAAAATCTTCACACACGTGGTCCATACCCGCACTGGAAACTTTGAAAAAAACAATTCAATTCAGCTAATTAAACGTGATTTTAAAGACTAAAAGCAACAAAAATGTGTCTAACCTTTTAATCTATAATGTAATTAATTATTGTTCGAATAACCTTCAGGGTCTATCAGGAACATGCATATTAAATGAAAATATTGTACTTGGGGGAGTGTCTAGTCAAAGAAGCGATGGATTTAATATTTCAGTTTTGCTGTAATTTTTGGTGTTTGAGCAATTAATACCTTGTATTAATTACAACAAGGCTTATTAATGAATGAAACACACAGTCTTGTGTCCTCGAAACTTTTTCTCTTTTGGTTATTGACTTAATTGGACTAGATCACTGTTATCTCCCCCCGTTGTCACAAATTTCATTAAAGTAACACTAAAGAAGTTTCAGTTCTGGTATATTTTAGTGTTTTGCCTGAAGAAGACTGCATTTACCCCGAGGATCAGTGCATCGCGTTGTAATTGAAGTACATTTCTGTTTGCTGTGGCTGTGTGAAGGATGAATAAGGATGAGGTAATGAATGTAATTATGGCGAAACAATGTCATATGATGATGTTGAAAATAAGAAACGGGGGAAGTGGCGTATGCCGTAAAGCAGTCGGCACATTTGTAGTTGTTTTGTGTGACAGGGTTCCTGCCACCCTCCTCAAAGTTGCTTAGTCCTGGTTAAAGCGATACGGACCCCTTCTGGCCATGACAATGGTGTATTTCAGTGTAAGTCGATGTGTAATCACAAAAGTTATGAAAATACTTTATGAAAGTTGAAAAGTTACTTAGTGTTGCTTTAATTACAAATTTATATTGGCACCTCTGGTGTCTCCTATCATTTGTGTGTAGAAAATTAAAGTCCAAATGTCTGCAAATTAATTTAAACCCTTTGGCCAAAAGGCACCAGCTTATTTCCATTTCCTTCCTCTTTCCTCGTGATCCATGTGTTCTTTGGATCGCCTGGTAAAGCTTTGCTTTGGGCTGACCCACCCTCTCCTCTAAACCAGTCAGTTGATCCAGACCAGAACAAAATTCCTCACCACTGACCTGCTTCATCTCCCATCACTCGAGCTCCTGACATTCCAGCAAGCTTGGATATGATAAAGGCGTTTCTATATTTACACGGATCAGAAAGATGTGAAGATAAAAACCAAAGGCCAACATTTATAACTATCCACAGAGACCTCACATGCTCTGTTTATTCCTACTGTGTTTAGTTCTGAAAATCTACTCCTACTGTGTTGTACCGACACCTACTGGTGATTATATTTTGTACATCTTTCTCTAAATATTTATCATTGCTTTTTTACTTTTTTCTTAACACCTCACATCAAATAAATATAATTTATAAATATATTGTTCTATATGTAATATCAAGAAATTAAGACATTTGTTTTGGTTAAAAAAAATTAACTAAGTTTAAGTTCAGCCAGATTGATGCATTCTCCAGGTTTTTGGTTTCTAATTACAATCCGCTGACTGTCTCATCTGAACAATGAGCCTGAGGAAAAATGGAATCTGCTATCGTTGAGACGTCATAAAGCAGAAACCCCGGAGACGCCTCCTCTGTCTCCATAGGCTGTCTCTCTGTTGTGCTCCTGCTGCTCGGATGAAAATAAACCCTGGGTGCAGCCCGTCAGCTGTGTTTGGCACTTTCCTCTGATTAGGATTAATTGATCTTTGATTGCAAGCCTCATTCCAGACGATCGATGGTCGTTGAGGCGTCCAACGAGGGCTGGAAAAGGTGACAAATGTGGATCAGTTGAAGTCCTGCGGCGGTCCAAGTGTCCACAAATCACACGAGAGCGAATCTATCAACAGCAGATCGTGCACACTGTGACGAAACGAGACAGATGAACCTTTCGTTTATCTGTGAGGCGGTGAAATCAGCCTGGTTTTCGCTCCTTTGCCCCGGGAAAGGCATGAACTCGCTCTGGAGTTAATGGATGGGATGGAGACAATAGCGTCAGTGTGACAAATAGTTGATAGAGTCTGACTCACCGCACTAAGGTTGGAACCTTTCAGAAGGGAAACAAAAATGTTAAACAATGAAAAAAATCTTGACATTAATAAAAATAGAAACAAAAAAAGAACTATCGAACCTAATTTATATATATTATCTTTGTTGGAGGCAACGTGTAGGAGTTCTTAGATTTTAATTTCCAGTCTTTCAGGTCGCGGGAGTTATTACCTCTGGTTCTGGATGCTTTGCAGCTTAAAGGATAATTTCTCTTTTCGACTTTCAGGCCGTTTAAATGCTCTAATGGGAAGTGTGATATAGTCCCTGCTGCTGGTTCTGGGTCTGCCTCTAGGTCTTGATTCAGTGGAACATTGTTGGGAAATCCAAGCAAAACAATGTCCAGGAGCTTTCCTTATCTGTTGAACACCTTTTACAGTCTATGTAAATAGCTAAAGTTTGAAACATAGATAGATCAGTATAGATCCTATATTCACCTCTCAGCTCACAGACTTTGCCTCCACAACAGACTAGATCAACACCTCAAAGCCTGTTCCACCTCCTGCTGTATATCTCAGAAACAGAAGGCCATATTTTCACTGATCTATATAAAGTCCAGAGACATGGTTACATCCAATAATGGGTTTTCTGGCAGGGAACCATAACATCTAGACTGAGAGGAGCTAAATCTCACCCATTACTGAGGGTCAAGGTGACAGCACGTCATCTGGAAAGAGCTCCACAATAATAGCTTTGTATAGATTCTGTCTATTAACACCAAAACCAGCATCAGGTGGAGTACAACCTGCACCAGATGTACGTTTTACATTTTATGTACATTTGTAGATCTTTATTTCCCTTTTTCACACTCTGAAGTTTACCATCAGCAACTGAATGCTTGCTCTAAAAATACTTTTTTTAATTTTAACCCCAGGAAGCGATTAATTTTCTTCCTGAAAAGGTAGGAACTGAGACGTTTCCTGCTCCTCCTTGAATTGAAGAGCAGTAATGTTTATTATTAGAAAACAGAGTAAATGCTGTAGTCCAGTTCATTTTGAGAGGGATCACTCCAATGAACATTCCAGTAAAGAAAACACTAATCAGAAAACAATCTGATTTATCAGTCTACCTTTGCACCTCTGATTATTTAGAAAGATCAGGGGCTGTAATAATAATTTGTATTATAAACAAGGAATGCCGAATAATGGGAGGTATTTTTTTATATGTATATATAATATGTATATATTAAATATATGGTATTAAAATTCATTATTTGTTCTAATCTTGACTAGCTGCAAGAACTATGAAGAGTAAAAGCCTTTTAATTTAATCTAATATTTATAAAATATTATTAATTAAATAAAAATAAATATGAGCTCGTGCTCAAAAAAAATCAATTTTAAA
Source organism: Orestias chungarensis (assembly GCA_032876305.1). NCBI lineage: Eukaryota > Metazoa > Chordata > Actinopteri > Cyprinodontiformes > Cyprinodontidae > Orestias > Orestias chungarensis. Next base: position 200,613 of record JAVLVB010000583.1, on the reverse strand, counting down.
TCAATAACAACATCTTAAATTTAAAAATATACTAAACCCTTGCTAATAAAAGTATTATAAAAAATATAAAGTTGAAGACAATGTGGAATTTGTGCAAACACGCAAAAAACAACAACTACATTCTTAATAAATGTATAAAACTGAATAAAAATCGCATTATTGTTCTTAGTTTCTGGAGTGGCACGCCTTTTTAAATAGACGATCTTCGATGGCAGAGACAGCGCTGATCATTGGTTGCAGCGGAGTCAAGCATCCTGTCCGACATCGAAGATCTTTGCGCTCGTCAACCTCGCCTCTCCGTGGAAAAAGCCGCTCCGCTCCGCAGCTGCCGGCTCAGACGTTAACGGGGGATGGGGACCGGAACCGGGACACAGTAGACATCCAAACCTGATGAAGAAGAACGAGATAAACACGTTCAAACGTGTAGGGAGGAAAACCTCGGACTGCTGAGATAGGAGGACGCTGTCATGTGAATATTTAAAGGGACAGGACGCCTTTTTCTTAAAGCTTAGCTCATCTTTCTGAAATCTTCCGCCTGTTTCTGCGTCTACACCGACGAAGTGGAGGAAAAATAGAAAACC
>JAVLVB010000583.1:179271-199932 GCA_032876305.1 Orestias chungarensis | reverse complement strand
GTGTGTGCGAAATTCATATTGCACATGACCATATGGCGTGCAGTAATTGTTTGACCAACAAAGCATCACGCCAGACAATTACCAAAAACATTAACGCACACATAGAGCAAGAAGAAAATATTAGAAAGAGATAAAAGAGAAAAGCAAGAACCTGATTTTGTCATTGCAAGATTTTACTCAGAGTCCAGAGGACCTGACACCCTTCAGTTCTGACCCCGCTGTGATGTGGTAAAGATGAAAGAGTCCTGCAGGATCTGCGCCCGGGAGCTCTGCGGGAACCAGCGCCGCTGGATTTTCCATCCCGGTGCCAAACTCAGCCTGCAGGTTCTGCTGTCCCACGCCCTGGGCTGCGAGCTGAGCCGCGACGGCCGCAGAGAGTTTGCCTGCTCCAAGTGCACCTTCATGCTGGAGCGGATGTACCGCTTCGACACGGTGATCGCCCGGGTGGAGGCGCTGTCCCTGGAGCGCCTGCAGAAGCTGCTGCTGGAGAAGGAGCGACTGCGGCAATGCATCGCAGGCCTGTACCGGAGGAACAACCCGACCGAGTCCGGCATGGACCGGACCGAAGACACCTCCCTGGTCGATCTGGCCGACGTGAGCTACTCGGACCTGGTCCAGGAGGACCTGGTGTTCTCTTTGTATGAGTCCTGGGCAGATAAAGACGACCCTGCGCTGGACCACAACATCCACCAGTGCACAGCAGCAGATTCTGGCCAGAAACCGAGGAGGTGCCGGGGCTGCGCTGTGCTCCGTGTTGCGGACTCGGACTATGAGGCGGTTTGTAAGGTTCCAAGAAGAATTGGACGCAGAAGCACCTCGTGTGGGCCGCCCACCCGCTACTCAGCTGGTACCATGGGGGTGGATGACCTGGCTAGGACGTCCATAGCCTCTGACACAACAACCGTCCTCCTAGATCCTCCTTCAGCTGTGATGGAGGCCGATAAAAGGAGCCACAGTCCTGCTTCTTCTGTGGAGTCTCTGGAGATCACTACTAACCATAAAATCAAAGACGATCCTGATCCAGAAGAGGTTTCGGTGAGAAGAGACCTCCTCTGGAGAAAACCCCAGAGTGAGTGCTCCCTCTCTGAGCTGGAGATGATCCTGGGCCTCCTGCGTGGCTGGGAGTACCGGCCTGTAACGCCGCCAAGGGGCAGCAAGCTCCCAGTTCTGGTCAAAGCCAAACTGGAGCAGAGCTTGTCCATCTCAGCGAGGTCCCCGTTCGGTGGGGGGTCCGTTCCCATTGAGCTGTTCGCCCCCACAGCCGTCCCAGAGGTCGTGATCCTGTGTCCGGAGCAGGAACTGCAGACTGAGCTGGTGGAGATGGAGGAGCAGTGGATGGATGATTATGTTCAGTGTGGCCCGTTCTGTTTCCAACAGGTAGATTAGGAAACAGATATCTTTCCTAATATCTGTTTATTTCAACTGGGATGATTTCCAGCCAATGTTTTCCTGTTAAGCAACAGTTAATTCTCCGGAGCCTTATTGATTCTTGTTCTCACCCATCTCCAACGCTCATCACGTGTGGAGTTCTTGTACACATGCATGTGTTATATATATTTTTTTAAAACACCATCTAGGAGATTTGTGAGGAAATTACACTTTCTTCCTTTTTCCACTCTTGCTGTGTAATAGTATTTAGAACAATGTAATGTAAACATGATAAAAGAGATTTGTCATGGGAAGAGGTTTTCCTTAAAAGGTGTAATGTAAAGTATAGGAATGTGGGTTTCATGCTAACCGCATCTCAGTCTCTGAGCAGGAATCCAATCATTCCAGACTGATCCGGGCCATATTCTCACATTTTGTGGCTTCATTGCTCCTCCAGGAGGAAGAGTTGTTACCACTCCCTAATATCCGTATCCTAGCAACTCTCCTGTCGCCCTGGGAACAGTCTCCATGCAGTCGGCCTTCATAACTCCCATTGTTATGTAAATGATCAGTTTGTATGTGGTCCCACGTTACAGACAGGAATCTCAGACTGGGAGGAATCAGCAGATCCATGGGAGACACGAAAGTCCAGCTTTCCGGCTGATGCAACATTGAGATATTCCTCTTAAATGTCATTTTCTGACCCTTAGTATGTCAGACAACAAAATGTTTCTTAGGCTTCTCCTCAGGCTATCAGCTGATTGGAAACCAACCTCAAAGGGGATAAATTCAGTAGGAAACCTAAAAAAAAATCTGCTAAAGTTATTCAGTCAGTTTCAATGAGGAGCAAAGTTAAAATTCCAACAAATCAACAGATTAATACAACACATTTGGACTCTAATCAGTCTGATTTAAGCAAAGCCGACTGTTTACGTCTCATGTTGAAAAGGACTATTGATCTTGCTGCAAGGTCTTCTCTTCAAAAACAACTTCAGCTCCTAAATGGAGAGAAAATTGCTTGCAGGTAGAATGACCTCTCTGGATGCTGAGTTTTATTGCCTTCTTTAGGTAATCTATAGAACATTTCTATCTTTGCAGCGATAACGCCCTGTTGTGTTTATTTCATCCCAAAGACAAAATGAGTGTGTCCCTAGTGGATCTGTGGGTTAAGATGGGGTACACTCACATAAAAACAGAGCCATTAATAACATTAAAAAACATAACAATTTTATGCGGATGATTGTAGTAAGCTTTTATTGCCTACTTTTACTGCTATACAACAAGCTTTAGAAGGAATAAATATGTATAAATAAATGACACCGAGGGGATGAACACTATCACATCTAAAGATTTGTGTTAGTATCCTGGACAAGCCCCCAAAATGTTAATAATTATAGTCTTAAAGCTCCTACGTATTTGGGAGTTGTTCACTCTGTGGAGCCTCGCCAGTGCTTGATGCTCAACGTGGACACGTCCGCGCAAATGTACGTTTATACGGTTTTGCAAATTAAAGGCCTCGGTGGGAAACTGTTTACATCAAACTGTTTTAATGTTGAGAGATGGGGCCATCATGTGGAAAATATGAAAGTTAGTGAATTTGTCACGAAAATAAATGCTATGGTCCCTGTAACTCAAAGAAAATGATTAAGTATGTTGGAGCCTTTAGATTTAAGATTGTCTATTAAGGGCAATATCTTGTAAAAAAAAATATTCAGCCTAATCAATACAGTCCAGCACAAATGGAAAGAATCAACCATATATAGACACAAAAGCTAAAAAAGATTATTCTTTTAGCAAATCCTAATTTCTCCATGAAAATTTTTGGTTTTTCTGCCTTACAGCTGCTTTGGAGCATTTTCCCTTCAACTAAACAAAAACGAAAAAGGAAAAACGAAGTCATCTGACTTATGTGTCCACTTTCACTTCATCATTCAGAACCCAGCAGCTGGAGACACACAGAATATTGTTCACCATGTTCTGTCAGCTCTGCGCTTCCTAAGCCAACTATTTCACTGAGAAATTGAAAGTAACCAGAACATTTAAGAAAGGAATTCACATAGTAATAAAAGAACGTAAAGAAGACAGCAGCTAATCACTGGTGGTTGGGGACAATGTTGGTAGGGGAATAAATTTTCTTTTTAGCTTGATATAAACAGAAAACCATCATTATAGTCCAAAAATTCTTGAACGATAAACGCCAGAACCAAATCATCGTCTCATCTTTAAACATATATGTTTCTACAAGGTGTAATGAAAAGGTTAAATTGTAAAATTTTTCCAAAAGTTGAAACATTTTGTAGGAAAATGCGTGAAATTGATAAAATTCTGTCAAAAATGCCAAGTCTTTCGAGCAAAGTCTTACTTTCTGTGAGTTGTTCAAACTTTGTAGAATATTGTTACTCTAATCTTCCCTGTTAATAAAGGGGATATTATGGCAGTTTATTTTTTAGATTTTTGCACCACTACTCCTGTTCTATGTTTGTTTAAGTTTTTGTTTTTCCATTCATGTGAAAAACATTTTTTGGGAAAAAAGGTATCAACGAAAAAAGAAGAAACAGGACAGACTGTCTGGATTTACCTTCAGTAAAACTGTCTGATTGATGTGATTACTGTCCGTCTGTCAGGGGCTCATCGATGAGCAGCAAGGTCAGCTCAGTCAGTACGAGAGCGCCGCAGGTCTGTGCGTTGGAGAGCTGCAGCAGGCGCAGACCCAGGTCCGATCCCTTCAGGTCAAGATCAGAGAAAGCGAGATTCGTAACCAGGTACCAGAACCTGCTCCCGGACCACCTTATATATTTTAGAGCGCCAGACTTTCACTGCTAATTTTTGTTTTCTGTAGAAGCTGCTGGAGCGTCTTGCTGAGATGGAGTTGCAGCTGCGTTCCGCCCAGGATGAGGCCCAGCAGCAGGAGCGAAACATCCAGAACCTGAGCGACGGCATCAACTCCAAGGAGACTGAGGTAAGAAGATGCGTGGAGACGGAGATATCTAGAGGAAGTGACAGTGGCGTGAGAAAGATGTTGGATCTTGTATGTTCTGTGTGTGTTTGCAGGTTTCTGAGCTGTGTGGTGTGAATAAGATGCAGAATAAGATGCTGTGTTCTCTCAGGGAGATTGCTAACCGCAGTCAGATGCAGGTTAGAACTGTTCAATTATTTTCTGATACAATAAATATTCAGTAATCAGACAAACCCTCAGATTCCCCACTCTGTCCTGTTGCACCCGCAGCTGTCCGGCACTGAGGTTTTTCCGGGTCAAGCTGAGATCCTGGCTCTGCAGGCGTCGCTGTTCCAGGCTCAGCTGGAGCTGCAGACCTGTCAGCGGGCTCAGCAGCAGGCGACCCGTATTCAGGAGGATCAGAACCGAGCCCTGGAGAGACTGGAGAGAGACCTGCAGGGGGCGCTGCAGCACCGGAGGGAGACAGAGAGACACAACCAGGTGAATAAATGGCACATTATATTAAATCATCCCTTATTGTTCAGTGGAACTGTTTTATCAGTAGTAGACCATCAGAACCAGAGGCCTGGGTAGCTGTAATCTTTTTTTTAAAGCAGCAGGTGGCGCTGCTCCAAAATCATATAGCTTTATTGTGTCTAGACTTGCACCAAAACTTCAAATATTTATGCATCAACCAGCGATTGCTAGACTTTTTTTTTGTCATTTTGATGAATTAGGTTAAAGAAATTCCACTATTATAAGTTTTAGTTCGACACTTGAATAATTGATAATAATGACATATTCAGTTGCATTTATTTTCTTTTAATTGAGCAGGTGTAACAAAAACCTCTGACATTTGCGCAAGAACTACATTAAAAATGAATGATTAGAGTTAGATCATGAATGATTCACCTGCTGTGGCCTAAACGCACACTTGAGTCAACAATTACAAGCTTTTTAAAGTTATGAACAATTTGAATTGAATTTTGATTCTCTGAACAAGGCGGTTTCTGATCCAGCAAGTCCTCGACAGATGCTTTTCAGCTCCCGGTTTGCGACGATAGTCCAGATTTGAGGCAATACTCAGAAAATACTTTTATTTTTTGATTCATTGAGTTACCTACTCTGCGCCCTGTGAATAAAGTAAAAAATATCTATGAGTCTGCAGCAAGGTGAGCAAAGTCCGTGAAAATGATTGATTGCTGTCTAGTTTTTCCATCTCCGTTTAAAAATCATAGCCAATGATGGACAATACTCCATTAACTTGATCCCTGACATCAACATAGCTAAAGCTGTGTGCTAACACCTTTCACAGCTTACATGAACATCATACTGTATACACAAAACAAGCCAAAATAAACAAGCATCGAGTTTTCTCCTTTGCCTCGGTGTTCATGTCATAGATTCTTTTTTGTGTGTGTGATGTTCAGGAGCTGCAGCTGGCTCTGCAGAAGATTCGCCCAGCTCTGCAGGAGAAGGAGGAGCAGCTGAGAGAGAGCGAGCACGAGCGGCAAAGGGAGAAGCAGGAGAGAGAGAGGGCAATTGGAGAGCTGAGGGCCTTCCTGCAGATTAAAGAGCAGCTCGTTGAGGTGAGACGATTCCAAAAAAAACTGGATCCAACAAATCTCAGCTGGATGAAAATAAAAGCTGCATGAAAACTTAGCCAATAAACAGAAGCAGCGGGTTTCAGTAAACTTAGTGCTTATTAGTTGAAAGTGAGATCCCGGAGCACTTTCTGCTCCCATTCTTATTCCCGTCCAGGGACGTGCAGAGGGGGCGGGCGGAGGGGGCTTGAGCCCCTGCCCCTTTGCCCCTCGATGCCCAAAGTGCCCTTTTGTCAGTTTTTTTCTTTCTGTGTGTGTAAAACTTTAGGAGAACAGTTGTGTTAGTCTCAGCGTTTAATTAGTCAATCTACACACTTATGTGTTTCTCTGCTAGAGAAAAAGCACAACTGAAATAAATAATACAAAAGAGACACACATTAAGCCAGAAACATAACAATAAGAAATAATGTGAACTGCTTTGATGATAATAAATGGTCTGAGCTTCTGGACACTGTATTTAAACCTGCAACTCAATTAGCATGCTTAACTCCGATCATAAACAGGGTGTGAAAATTATAGTAATTGAAATAAGCACCATGCGTAAAATCGCTAACGATTAGTTAACTGAACAAGGTTCTAGATTAAAGATTTTTCTCCTTTGTACCGGATTGTTTATTTGTTGTTATACAATATTATTAATTGTAAAACAATTATTTTATTTACTTTTTTGCAGTTTACCTATTTTTTTCATCTTTTTATTTAGATCTTCTAGAGTCATGTTGGAAATGAGAGCTAAACGTTTTTTGCAAATGCTACGTACCTTTACAGGAGAGCAGTTTCACCTGTCATGGCATATAAAGTAAACTTGGTCATATTAATTATAGGAACTCTGTCCCTTGTTGACGCTCTTCTGTTTGGCGTCTTTCAGGAATATTGTGATATGCTTAAAGAGCCGAATGAGAACAGAGACTCTCTCCTTCAGAAGCTTCGGCAGCGAATAATGGAGAGAGACCGGGCGTTGGAGGTAAAGGATGACATGATTATTTAAAATATAAACATTGTTTTAAGGTGATCTCAGCTTCAATGGATGTCCCTAATGTACAGAGTGGTGAAAACTTCATCATGTAAAAGCATAAGATTTAAAGAACTCCTGCTCACTAGTTAGTTTCTGGACACCTTTACTGGGATCTTGAGCCTTTAGAATCTATAAGTCGGACTATAATGCAACAAATTGTGTGAAGATTTTATGTTCTCGCATCCTTTTGGTGGACACATCAATAACTTGTAGAAAAGGTTCTGCACAAGGATTACGTAACTCTCAGACTGTTCTCAGTGGGAGAGATTTCTGTTCTCAGTGCGTTAAAACATCTACATCACAGAACCAGGACTATACATGCCTTGTTTTCTCTAGACTGTCTAGCACACATTGGTATGTTTCAGTACTTAAGTAGTGCTAAAAGCGGTCCGTCTTCAGTTGTAGGTCCATAGGGTGATGGTACTGTACCTTAGGGATGAGCTGCAAGCTTTACACAACACAATACCATTGATTGGAGGTCAGAGAAACCTCACTGCTTGTCAAGCACATCTCGTTTGTGGTCGCACTAATGGTGGGCTAATGAAGATCAAAACGACCAACCCGTGACATACCGCTCATTAGGAACAGGCATTATAGTCCTTCTGACTGTCTGGGGGAAACTGAGAGTAGATATCAAAAGCTAGTAGAACCAGAACCCAACTGTAAGTGGTTCTGGAAGAAATCTCATGTTAGTTTTAGTTGGTGTAGCAATGCCAAAGAAAACTTTCCAGTTTTCTGGACTGCAACTTTCCTGAAGATTGGCTTATTCCCAAATCCTGATGAAATGCGGAAAGATTAGATGTCTTCTCTGCCTTGCATTCAGCGAGCTGTTGACGAGAAGTTTCGCTCGGTGGAGGAAAAAGAGGGAGAGACCCGTCGACTTCAGCTGCTGCTCCGAGAGAAGGAGCGCGATCTGGACAGGCAGCGCTTTGTTCTGGCCAACAACGAGGAGACCATCACTGTAAGTGAAGCTCCTCTCTCCTCTCCAAGCTGATGGCTTTTCTTTTTGTTTCTTCCCCACTGACCGTCCATGTGTTTGTTTCAGAGCCTCGAGGCGCTGCTAAGAGGAAAGGCTCTGGAGCTGGATCAGGTGTCCAGTGCTTGGAGGACCGTCCGGCAGCAGCAGGATGCCGAGGACCGGCAGAAACGAATCCTAAAAGAAAGGGACCGCATGATCAATCAGCTGCAGGCGGCGCTGCACGCACGCACGCAGGAGGCAGAGGTATCTTCAAAACAATCCCTGAAATCTAAGCAATCTGTTGTACAGCTTTGGCCTTAATTAAAGAAAACCATCGCTCTGCACCTCTTCTTTCTCTGAAATAGCTCAGGTCACGCTCTTAAGAAAGGTAGCCTTCTTAAACCTGCAAAATGTTGAATTTAAGAAGTGCTGGCCCCTTAAACTGAATATTTTACTGACCCTTTTTTATTGATTACAGAATTCTTAAAGTTTCCTAAAAAAAATGTTTAAAACTCTGTCCCGGTTTTATCAGATTTTTTTCACTCTTGTACGTTTCCCTGTCTGCCGCAGGATCTGCGCTGCTCCCTGCTTCCTCAGATCCATTCGGCTCCAGGCCACGTTCTGGAAGAGCTGAAGGTCCAGCTCCATCTGAAAGACCGCCTCTTCCAGGAGGTGATGTCTGACCGAACCCATCAGGCCCAGGAGCACCAGGATCAGGTCCAAGACCTGCTCAGAACCATCAGGGCCAGGGACCAGGACATTCAGGTAGAGCAGAGGATTCACTCAATATAGCCTCAGTTCACAGCACGTCGTCTCGAGTAAATCCAATCATACCTACATTCCAGCTGATCCTGGTTTTCAAACATCTCATCACGTTCAGTTTGTTAATCAACTTAGTTTAAAAAGGTTTTAGTGTAGTAAATCTCAGCAGGTTGCAACGAGTCATTGATTTGCCGCATTTACTCAGTGTAGACCAGCATGCAGCGACGGTAGATGATAGCTTGTAGTGTGTTGTTGACTTTAAGGCAATAAGGAGAAAACAGGACATGTTTAACGAGATCTGACACTCTTCCCCCTGCAGGATTCAACAGCTCGACTCACCCAGGTTTTGAATGAGCAGACCTCGAGAGTCCAGGAGTTGCGCAGGCAGCTGAGCTCTGGGTGCGGATCAACAACCGACGTTGCTCCAGAGCTGGCCTTGGAGGTCCAGGCACTACAAGAGGAGCTTCGTTTGGCCCTAATGAGGGAGAAGGAGAACCAGGAGGAGAGGAAGAATCAGGCTATCCAGCTGGAGTCGCTGAGTAGGAGTCTGACTATGAAGGAGGAGCTCATTAGGGTCAGTTAGAAAGAGAGAGGGAGCACCTCCTGCCCACTATCTGCTGAGCTTCTGTTACTGTGTCTTCACGTTGTGTTGGCTGGTTTCTGTACCTCCAGGACTTTCAGAAGCAGATGGTGAATCCTGCAGGTCTTCCTCTGGTAGAGAGACTCACCCAGGAAGTCCTGGAGCTGAGGGAGCGGCTGGTCCAGCAGGACACTCTTCAGCCCGAGGGCAGACAGCCTGAGTTTGGAGGTGGGCATCAGAGAAGCATGGGGCGGTATCTGTAGCTCTCCTCAAAGCACCAGGGGGTGCTGTCATCATGGTGAAGGTGTTCGTCGGGGAGCATCTGGCAGCGTCGGTGGCGGTGTCTCTTAAAAAAAACTAACATCTGCATGTTCTGGGTGAAAATACGAAAATACTTACCCCAAATTTGCCTTCTTACTCTGAAAAGGACGAATATTTAGAAAAACTGTAAATGAAGATTGTTTGTAAAATAAAACAAAATGCTATTTTAACGTAACTATGTTTGCATCCAGGATTGGAGGATAACCTGAAATTAAGAAAGGTAGAATAAACAACAAACAAACCCTCATTGATGATAAGAAAACAAATTAATTAAATCACTTAAACTGGAATTTTCCCATTATAATATCTGTATATATTGTTATTGTTCTCATTATTACTTTATTACATGTTATTTTTAACTATTATCCAAAAACCTTACACTTTATTAGAATCTGCCATTACATTTATTGTTTTTCTGGTCAGATGTATTCTGCTTAAAATATTATAATTTGTCTTAATTATGGCTGCATCATCATGAATGTTTTTTAATGTTGTTTAACAATATTGGAGTTACAGTTTTAATGATTGGCTTTCTGAGTGTCGTAGAAGTGATTAAAAAAAAACACAATCCTCCCATCCCTCCACCTTTTACTGATGCCACTCTGGATTGGTTGTTTTATCATTTTTGTGTATGATTATTTATTTTGTCTTGAGTATCCCACTGGAGCACAGTAAGTATGGATGTTTTTGCTTTACTATCCTGTCTAACAAACCTAACATGTTTTGAAGTGCTTCATGAAACAAGAATAAAGCTGTGGCTTTTGCATCGTGTGTTTGTGGTTTTAAAAGCGTTGATTACGGCAGGTCCCCCTCACGTAAACAAAGTGACACAAGCACATCCCAATCATCCCATTCCTCTAATAATCACATGAATATTCAGATAAATTACATTGTTCTTAAAAGTTAGATATCAAAAGTAAATTGTTGTCTAAAATATAAGTGATAAATATTATTATAATGGAGCAACCAGGTAAAAAAAAGATTTTATTATATTTATCAATATATATATATATATATATAATCCACATACCTGATTAACCCTTTATAGCTTCATCCAGATGGGTTAGTTTACAGATGTCATTCTGTATATCTTCACTAGCCTAAAGCATAAATGAATCATTGAATTAAATGTGAATATTAAAGTTTTTTTCATGAATTGAACCTATTATTTTACTGAGATCTGTTGATCTTTAGATAAAATCATTGTTTCCCAGTCCTGCTCCTGCAGAGTTTAGGTAGATGTCTTCTCTCTCACACCTGATTCCAGGCATCATATCTCAAGTATGTCTTCAGGTTCTTTGAGCATGTTCGTGCTCAGTTATCTTAAAGCTGGTGTGTTGAGGCTCACCAGAAACACAACAAAGTATTATTCTAGCAGATCAAACATGCAGATCTCTTTAACCAGCTATTAGACTACAGTTCAGTAAACATTGAACTACAAGAACTTTTAAAAGGAAGTCATACATGAAGCACATTTTATGCCCCTAAGATCTCCTTAAAGACTTAATAAGTTCATGAAAGCTGTGTGGCATTATCAGAACAAACAAACAAACGGAGTTGTTTCTCTGGGTTTTTACAGACTGTAAACTATCAGAGCTGACATGAATGGGAGTTTTAGGGAAACTTACCTGCTTTTCCCTGCATCTCCTTTTTTTCCTGCAGAGCTGAGCTACGAGGACGAAGAGGAGGAAGGTGAAGATCTGAAGAGCGAGTTCACTGAAAGCATTGATGAGGATGAGTCTGGTACCCAGGTAGAGTGTCTGGCAGCCTCTCATAACGGCGTGATTTCTTTCTTGTGTGGGCTATTCTTGCCCCAAACATTCGTCCAGTGGTCCGAGATGTTTCAGGTTTCTGTCTTCTCTGGCATTCTCTGTTGGGGACACCCCCTCTTCCTCCGCAAGGCCTTTAATATGTGTGTGTTTTACCTGCTAAATGATCAAATATGTGGTCCTGAAGCAATGATGCAACCTCCTAAAATCAGTCTGACTGGAGGAGCTAGTCACTCACAAAGGGCTGGATGCTTCTTTTGTTTGTAGTTACAAAGACCCGGAATAGGCAAGGCAAAAATTATTTGTGTAGCATATTTCATGTACAATACGATTCAATGTGCTTTACATAAGATTAAAAAGCCCATTAAAAGGCAACAATTTACGAGAACAAAATTAAGAACAAAAAAAATCCTTCAAAGCAACATTAAGAACACAGATAACAGTTTAAAAACTCCTTTTTATTCAGTCGATTTCTCTGATCTCTATCATGCTGCATCTCAGTGATTATCCATCTCAGTTGGCTGTCGTCCAAATGAGTGGAAAAGATTACCTTGATAATTATTTGTTGTAACTCTAAATAATATTTTTAATCTTGTGTTGTTGTTGTTGTCCCACAGAAGCAGTGAGATGTTCTGTGTGGATTGTTTGTTGTCTGACAGGATTTGGACCGGGATGGTGAAGGTCTGATGGAGGTCAAACAGCTGGTGGAGCATAAAAGGATGCTGGAGAGAGAGCTGGTGGAGTTGAAAGCTCAGATGGAGAAGGCCGGGTTCTCCAGCCTGTCTCAGATGAGGTAGGATGAAGCGCTCCCTGAGCTCCTGACTAGCAGCTGGGGGATTTTCTGTAATGAAACTGAGTATCCATTAAAGCAACACAGTGGTTGCTGATTTAGAAAAAGATCTGAGGTAATGTTCATCTATCTTTATGTCCTAAAGGAGAGCTTTGGTCAGCCTGCGAGCAGAGAATGAAAATTTAAAGCTTCAGCTGGATGCCAGCAGGCAGGCGGAGGAGGAGGAGGAAGAGGAGGATCTGGATGTGACCGTGGAGGAGGAAGAGGAAAGCTCTGGGATGTGGGATGCTTGGGATGGAGAACCGTCTCCATCTAAAATCAGGACTCAGAGTCATGATGGTCATGGGATGGAGGAAGCTGACAGAAAAGAAAGCCATCATCTGCTAACTAGCTCCTCCCAGGTACCTAACTAAACATTAATCACAACCACTAACACTGCAGCAGCTTAGAAAAGCCATTAAAGATGTTGGATGTGTTTCCTGTGACTACAGATATCAGCACTAACAAAGCCTAGTTCATGAAACACATCTCATCCCTTGTTGTTTCCTTTTTTCCAAGCCAATCTGTTTAATCTCTAAGATCTCCAACTAAAAACACTGAAGATGCATCTGAAGTTAGAATCAAGAATCGTGTTGATGCGACTCCCTGTTAGTTACATGATAGCTTCTTGCTAGGAGCGCAAATTTTCATGGATGTTTCTGATGAGTCGAGAACCACTTTGTGCATCCTCGGCACCCTTCAGCATTTCTCTGTCCACGTTTCTTCCCCTACACAAATCCAGGACGATGAGTCGTCCAATCAGCAGCAGGACATCACGTCCTCCGCTACTTGTGAGAAGACAGCTCGACTGCAGCTGAAGAGCAGGGAGCTGCAGGAGAGGCTGATGGTGTCCGAGGCCACGGTGCAGGCCCAGGCCGAGCAGCTCAAGGACTACAGAGAGCTGCTGAGTGAGTGGGAAATACCTTCCATCAAATCTGTGTGCAGACTCGGTGAGGTGAACCCTTGTCTCCCTGTAGCAGAAACAGCCGTACGGCAGGACAGTAAGCAGATCCAGGTGGACCTGCAGGACTTGGGCTATGAGACGTGCGGCCGCAGTGAGAACGAGGCAGAGAGGGAGGAAGCCAGTAGCCCAGGTAGGTGGGGAGTCACTGGGAACACTGGGGAGCACTGACACTCACCGGGAGTCACTGGGGAGCACTAGAAGCACTGGGTGTCATTTGAAGCATTTGAGGTCACTGTTTTGGACTGGGAGTCACTGTTAGCCAGTGAAGAGCACAGGGAGTCACTGGTGAGCATCTATATATTGGAACCATTAGTAGATCACTGAGGAGCAGTTAGGGCCACAGTTTTCCCAAAATATAATGTTTCTTGACCCCAATAGGGGGGCGTTTTACCCCAGCATTCAAAACCTCATGTCTTTTCCCCCTGGAGCAGAAGAATCAGAAAATCACAGTAGATACTGGCAGAGTCAAACCTCATCTTAGACTTGAGACGGCACCAGAAATCTGAAGGCCAAAACATTTTCTTTAATTGGAAATGCAAAATATTGTCAGACCTCAATGATGACAATAATGATAATAATAAAGTCATTTATTGGTTCAAAACTGTCCTTCAGCTTTAACCGAGTCTCCATTCTTCCAAAAGATCTTATGGTGTTGATGTTGGGCTCTGTTATTCATAATTGCCTACTGTGTTGCAGAGTTCGATGACCTGGAGATGTGCACGTCTCTGGACTGTGGCTCACAGTGGTGGCCTGTCGGCGCCTGGAGCGGCGGGAACAGCGGGAACAGCGGCTCCACCAAGACGGCCACTCAGCCCTCTGGTTACGAGCACGACGCCTCCTCCCTCCAGCGCCTGGTGGAAGACCTGCGCTCACAGCTGTCCCGCTCTCAGGGAGTGATCCGAGGGCTGCAGAGCCGCCTCCGCTCCCTCTCCTCCTCCAGTGACTGCAAGCCACCAGCTCTCCGCAAGGTGAACTGGTCTGCGCAGGCCTCGCCGTGCGGTGCGGAGGACGACGAGGGCTGGCAGTCGTCTGATGGAGGAGCGCTTGCTCCACAGCGACACCAAGACAAGGACCTTCGGGAGCTCACATCCAGACTGGATGCCCTGGAGGAGCAGCTGAGGAAAAGTGGCAAAACGAAGGAAGAGGGAATCTCTGCAACTATGCCAGGGTACGTCCAAAAACGCACATTAAAATCCAATTACACGTATACATTAAGGCTCCCCTTATAGGTCACCAATAAGTAGTTAATAGATATATTAATAATTAATCTTTATTCGGCTTAATAACTTAATCATTATTAATTTAATACATGTTTATTAATAACCTGTCTCTTTTGTAATTTGTTAAATGTAATGATTGATAAACAGTGTCATGTTTCACACTTTAAAATCTATTCTATCAATTTTTTATATTGTGATGAAATGAAATATGCTAAAGTTCTTATTTTGCATAATAGTTACTTTACTTAGCCTGAAATGTTTTCTGTAACAGCAATAGATGAAATATATAAATTCAAACTAAAATGCGACAAAACTGGGATAAATCCCTGCTGAGGCCAGGACAATATGTTGATAAAACATCAAATCAGCATCAAACAAATAGAAAAGTGATATTAAACCAGAAGACAATCCTAATGAAAAAGGATTAATTGAAAGGAGATTAAACAGTATTAGTCTAGTTGGAATGATACAGAATAAAATCATGCAAATATCTTTATATTTTTAAATCAGTTAACCAACTTACCTCTGATTTTATAGGGATGGTTACGCCGACGATAATCAGCTAATCAGTTAATTTAATGATTATTCTACCATCAATTTCCATCAGATTTTGCTAGCCAGCCGTAGCAGTAGATGTCCTCATGCCCCTCTGAGGAGGAACACCTAGCAGGAACATGCAGAGCGTTACTTTTACTGACTGTTGGGACTAAAAGCCATTTAGTATTTGGGGCAGAACTTTAATGACTACACTGAACCTGGTCCTTTCTCGCTTCTTCATCAGGAAATTCGACTCGCTGATCAAAGCTCAGGCCAGAGAGCTCTCGCTCCTCCGCCAGCGGCTGCGTGAAGGGCGCGGCGTCTGCAGCCTCCTCAACCAGCACCTGGGCGACACCACCAAGACCTTCGAGGAGCTACTGAGGGCCAACGAGATCGACTACTACATGGGCCAGAGCTTCAGGGAGCAGCTAGCTCAGAGCAGCGCTCTGGCTCAGCGGGTCAGCGCCAGGATCAGCGGACGTGAGTTGCACTGGTTTCACGATGATCAAAGAGCCTAATTGACCCGTAACCTTGCTAACTTCTCTGGTTTGTCAACCAACAGGAAACGAGCCTGAAGATCCAGATGAGAAGACGGAGATGCTCGCCATCCGGTCAGAACCCTTTACCTCTTGTGTGTGTTTGTGTGTCGCTGCGATTGGGTCTCCGTCGGGGAATCAATGTTTTTCAGTGGAAAGTATCGGGATGATGTTTTGCTCCCGAGGGCAGAACTGATCCGGATCTGTGTCTGTGGACAGAATAACCAGAGACCTTTTAGATTAACAATGGATTTTCCATATAATAATCCATAACTTCAGAGACCCAGCTCCTCAACTGGTTCTACCGGACAAACCAGTTCAGTTTCTGGATCCTGCTGTTACGTTGCAGGATTATCAAACGTTACCATCACATAATTGCAGCGCTTCAGCCTCTCTTCTTCTGCTGTTTGTAATAGGATCCGCTCATATGATGGCTGAACACGTCCAAAAACGCACATTAAAATCCAATTACACGTATACATTAAGGCTCCCCTTATAGGTCACCAATAAGTAGTTAATAGATATATTAATAATTAATCTTTATTCGGCTTAATAACGTAATCATTATTAATTTAATACATGTTTATTAATAACATGTCTCTTTTGTCATTTGTTAAATGTAATAATTGATAAACAGTGTCATGTTTTACACTTTAAAATCTATTCTATCAATTTTTTATATTGTGATGAAATGAAATATGCTAAAATTCTTATTTTACATAATAGTTACTTTACTTAGCCTGAAATGTTTTCTGTAACAGCAATAGATGAAATATATAAATTCAAACTAAAATGCGACAAAACTGGGATAAATCCCTGCTGAGGCCAGGATCAGGAACCAGTATTTTACTATCAAAACCAACAGAATTGATCCACAATTACATCCATATCCAGATTTTAGACAAACTGCATCCTCTATTACAAAAGAAAAAAAATGTGTAGTAGAATTACATGAACCTTTTCTATAAGTATGGAGAATGACAAAAGATAGATTTCATGCTTTAAAGCTTAAAACTTAAAGAAAGTTATTTTTAACAAGGTGATTTTGACTCCTTTACTGGCTTCTAGCTAAACCCGTGTCATTTTACATTTATTTACCAATAGAAAAAGCCAAGCATAAATTCAGTGACGTAATAGTTAAGAATGAATTTGTAAAAAAAAAAAAGGATTAATATTCACACATTTGTTTATTGTGAAGTGCCGCTGCTGTAACAAAACCTGACTTTGGTAGACATGTTTTTGGTCATTTCTTTTAAGGTGAAAACTAAAATGCAAAGTAAGCTTTCTCCCTGTTGCCGGGCAGAAAGAGAACAAGTGTGCAGACTAACGGAGGGAATCATTCGAGCGCAGTAATCTAACCTTGTGGTTAAAACAGAGCCCCAGATGGCAAAAACAGATGTAGGGAATTTGGGTTTTTCTGTTATAGCCACTTGTTGTGGAGTTCATTCTGCTTACGAGACTACAGGATCATGTGACAAGTCAATAAGATTGTTATACTTGACCAACATGAAAGATTAGGATAATCTAAGACAAAAAAATAAAAGCAAAATCAAGAGAGGAAAATCAGTTCTGCTGCATTTGTTAACAAGTGTGAACCATGAGCTGCAATTCTTCCAGGATTGCGGGATGGAGGGATTGATTGATGGATAAATAGATGGATGAATGGACAGACTTATTAATAGATAGATGTATGGATAAACTTGGATGGATGAATGGATGATTAAGGCTCAGTAAATGTGTCTTAATCTCCTCTCATTCTGGGTCTAATCACACACATTACTGTTAATCATAAAAAAGCTTCAGATTTAATCTACCGTTTATTGTGGCTAAAACTTTGCTTTTATTTCCACCAAAATATAAATTTAAACACAAAAACCAGGATTAGTTTAAGGTGTGCAGCAGCCATGCCTGAGAGGACGCTGCACTGGGTCTGAGGTTCTGGTGAGGCGAGTAGATCTTACCGACCCGGTATACCGAGTGGAAAGGCACGGCCGTTTAAATGAACAGCGACGTGGATTCCTCGTGCGCGGCCTGTGAACAGCTGCACTAATGCTGCTCTGGTCTCGGGGCACGTCGTTAACGTTCCCTTTAATCAGGTTAAGTTATTAAAGCCTCCACTGGGGAGGGAAATAGGTCAGGAGGAGCTAAACGCAGTGACAGAAAGGGATCAAGCTCGCTTTGCCGCAGCGCATCCAGAACTGCTCATTCTGCCCGGACCTCCAGAATCATATTTACTCACCACAAACCAGGATTATTGTTAGTCTGTGTTTGGGTTTCATTCCAAAGAGTTACATTTTAAATTTTTTTGGAACTGAGCTGAAACTTCCACATCCAGTCCCCGATTACAGCTCTGTTTTGGATCACATCCCCTCCTGTGTTTCTCTTGATGGACAGACCCACAGGCGCTCCGGCGAGCAGATGAAAGACGAAGCGCTGCTTTGTGGGTGACCGTTCATTCAGCTCTGCCTCCCTCTTTCTCTGACGGCTGCTGGAGCGTGAAGGCTCGAGCCCTCTGGAGTCTGGGCATCCGTTCTCCTCTCTCTGTGTTCGTCACTCCATCCCAGCCTGGGGGGGGGTGAGGCTGCTGCTGATTGTCTGCTTGTGGGATAAGAGGTTATTTGCACAACGCTGGTAAGAAGCTGGAGGATTCAAAGACGACTTGGTTTGGAAGTACATTGAATAAAAGGAGGAAATGGGACATTAGGACAAGCTTCCTGTAGCATTTCCAGTTTTCCTGGCCGAGCAGATGAAACTACCATCTGTGTGTTGGAGAGCAGCCACCAAAGTCTCCCCGGAGAGTTCAGACCTAATCAGGATTTGCGGTTGGTTTCACCTGCTCCCCTTGATGCTCTCTGCATCCCTTATCCCTCTCTCCATCTGCCTGCTGTCTGTTGGGGTCAGGACCTGGAGGCAGTCCCTGCCGAAGACAGAGGAATCCTCTACCAGTAAAACACTTGCTATAAAGCAGAATGGCTTGGCATGGAGGGTCAGTAACCAGTCGGGGACGGCGCTAAGGCAGACACGCGAAGGTTTCTGATGGCTCCTCTGTGGAAGACGATGTTGTCGAGAAGCAGCCCGCTGTACAGAGACGCTCTGTTTTCCTTCTCCCTGTGGGAGTGGAAAGCTCAGGAGAGAGAGCTGCAGCTGCTGAAGAGGCACAGCGATCAGGAGAGGAGAGCCATGATCACCCAGCTCAACAAGTAAGACGGAGCCGGACCCAGCAGAACCTCTCATGCCTTCCGCGAGGCTTCCTGCAACGCGTGTGCTGTTTGTTTTACTCCAAATCCCGTTTACCGGCTAGATTTCTGGAAGCATTTCGTCTAGAAACATTCATGCTTAAAAACCTTCACGCCAACAAGAAAACATTAAATCTAAAGCGTTTAAGCTTAAAACGTATATGTTGAAAAACCTTCAATGTAAAACATATAAGCTAAAAGCCTTTATGCTGAAAACCTTCAGTGTACAAACTTGTAGTCTAAAAACTATAAAGCTAAAAAAATACTTCAGTCTAGATACCTTTATACCTTAATGCTTTTTGGAGATTTTAACTTATTCCATAAGTTATTTTTGCAGTATCAACGCATAATAGAGCACGTTCATTTACCCCAGTTCAGCTACAGACTTTAGAAATTATTCAATCTGTAAAATTATTTTAAAACTATGGAGTTGAGAACTTGGTTGAACCAGAACAACCAGTTATTTTAGAGACCGGCATTATTGTTTGTGTGCCAGTGAGGCATCGATTCCTGTGACTTCCATCACATCACTGTTAATTACATCGGCTCCAGACGCCACAATTCAGACACAACCATCCTGCCTGCTTGGTTCTCTCCCACCCCACTCCCCTCCTCTGGTGATTTATTTTTACCCGCCTGTTCCACGTCAGGCGTGAGTCTGATGTTCCTGTGAGCATGTGAGCACTGATGCACTAAGAGGCTTCCCTGTGGCCACACGAAGCCGCAGCAGGTGACTCACCTTCCAGTTAATGCTCATCACCCTTCAGGGTCAGAAGGCATTCAGGATATTAAAGCTTACTCTCTGCAGCGGTTTTATCTCTGAGGAGTGTTTGTCCGATCTTTGGTCCGGACTTGACTAGGCGACCTCCCTTCTTACCTTTTTTGGTAGTTCTTCTTGCAGATTAGCCGCTGTCTTCTGGATCAGTTGTCCTGTTGACGACCCGATTTGGACTGGCTTCAGCTGTGGGACATATAGAGTAGCATTTCAGGATAGAATACTTTGAGACCGCAAGGAGTTCAGGTCCACTGGCTCCAAAAAAAATATCATCCCTCCACCACTGTCTTTCAAAGCTAGTGGAGTGTTTCATGAGGTTGTATGCAAGATTTTGGTTTCTCAATTTAACTTTTGGTCTTTTCTGTGTGTTGCAGAAAAGTAAACTTCTAGCTGATTAATTTTCCTCACTTAAATGCAACAATAAATTACATTTCAGAAGGAAAAACAGTGTGTAGTTGAAATTACACATGTGAAATTACATGATCTGAGTTTAACTAACAAATCTATAATTGCTTTACTGTGATTAAGCACAATTTGTCTCCACTTTGTACTTTTTTAAGTTGTATTTAACGCAAATTTGAAATCATGTCCCTTTAATGAGTCCCTTTCATTGATGTAGTTAGGTATGCAGAGAGTTTGAAGCTGAGATTGGGTCAAAATCTTTAGATTTTAAGGAATACCTAAAAACAGCAGCTGACAGAAGTTATTAGAAATTACTATCCTGATAAAAAAAGACATTATACCTCTCAAATATTCATGTTGTCATGTGGTAACGTTTTATTTTTCCTTGCATTTATAATGAAAAACTCCTTTAGCAGTTTGAGACCAATATCTCATATTTTCCACAGAGAAATTCCTGATAGAGGTTTATTCTCCTCATAAAAAGTTACGTACTTTTACTTACTGTAAGATTTTAAAGATACAACATTTTAATATGACTTGAAACGAAACACCTTCCAAAGTTTACGTTACAATATATTTTATTGACACATTTTCTTTATTTTTTAACACATAAAAGATCTAATAAGTATATTGTATAACTGCAGATAAAGAGCAAACATTTATTTTTTATTTTTTTTGCTAAGTAACCTGAACCCCATGGGATGTATTATAAGTTGCTAACAAAACTAAAAAGTGGCTCCTTGTTTTAGACTCCTCACGTGAATCTTGTCTTGTTTCAAGTGTGTTAAGATATTTCCGCTATAAACTAGGCAAAAATACTTTGGGAGATTTATTTTGTCTGAGATGTGTT
>JAVLVB010000583.1:162796-179171 GCA_032876305.1 Orestias chungarensis | reverse complement strand
GTGTGTGTGTGTGTGTGTGTGTGTGTGTGTGTGTGTGTGTGTGTGTGTGTGTGTGTGTGTGTGTGTGTGTGTGTGTGTGTGTGTGTGTGTGTTTGCTTGTTTCAGGCTCAGCAAAGAACTGCAACAGAAGGACGAAGTCATCGAGTCTCTCCGAGCCAAACTCGACCAGCATCAGTACCAACATCGCTCGGACACGCCCAGCAGCAGCCACGCCCTCTCCGACATCACAGACCAGTCGGATCGCATCTCCTACGTGTCTGACGAGCATGGCTCCACTCATGATGATCTGGAGCTGTGCTCTGAGGCCGATGCTGCCAGCGGGCTCGGACCCGACGACACCAGAAATTCTGCTACAATCGCTTCTGGTGAGTTTAACCAGCAGGGGGCAGTGAAGGACCAACAACCCTGCTCCGCAGTTAAAGGGACGCTTCAAGTTAGCATCCTGTTAACTCCAGGTCGAAGGTTTAGTTCTGATTTTGTGTTTCAAATGTTTTTGTTGGGCGTTGATACAATAAAAATATATGAAACGCTGTTTTAGTTAAAAAAAATTGGGAATATCCTGTAATACTAAACCTTTTCCAAAAGGTGGCAGCAAAGGCTTTTATTCAAGCCCTGTTGACGATTATTCCCCAAAACTGTAAAATTACATCAAACTGCGCTTTTTCTTTATCCTGGATAAAAGTCACAAAAAAGATGTACTTTAATTTCTGAGTCATTTAATATTGAATAATCAGAGCCGGCCGTTTCACAGCAGCTTTCCTTCATTCTGAGCATGCATGAGGAAACAGTGGAGAAGAATAGCTACTGTTTAACAGGCAAAAAACCTACAGAAGAACCAGAATAATGCTTACTGTAAAAGGTTTTTAGTACCAGATGTGAAGAGTTTTGCTGAAAAGGTGTCCTCTTGCATCACAATCCGCCAGGATCCACAATATTTTCAGATGTGAATTAGTGATGCGTTTTTTTTTTTTTTGCTCAGGAAGCAATTGAATGTTTCTGAATTGAAAACATACACAAACATCCTAGAGGGTGCCTAACTGAAAGGCTGAGATGGTCTGAATCTGTAGAGAATATGATGAATCTTAAAAAAAGACTAAATGTTGTGGGTGGATGTATTACATCTGGGAAATGAATGTATTCAATATATCCGCACAGAATATATGCAGCTTGTCCAGTTGTGACATCTTCATCTCTTGACAGCCTTCTCTTCTTTAATTTTTTTTTCAAATTTAGACTCTAAGCACGGTGCACCTTCACGCCATCCATCTGTCCCTTCATCCATCAATTCATCCCACCACACCCATTCCTGCCTCAGCTGTCCCAGCATGCACCTCTGCAGCTCGCCGCACAAACCTGCAGACCTGCAGAGTCACTCAGGTGAGGTGCCAACAAACACAGCCCGTCATCTACTCTCCTCTACCTGTCTTTCATCCTACTCTTCATGAGTCTTCCTCATCCTCTTTTTTCCTCCCAGCTTCCTGCCACCCTCCCCTCTCCTCCTCCCCCCTAAAACAAAGAACCCCGCTCCCCCTCCGCCACCCCCCGATGAAGCTGCTGCCCCAAAGATGCGCGGGAGCAGGTTTCTCTCTGGCTGATGTTCAGCAGGAGCTTCAGATGTTACAGAAGCGGCTGACAGCAAATGACCGTGGGTCGCTTTGACTCTGTCTGCACGGGTTTTTATAACCGAGTGAACAGTTTAACAAACTAAATCTGTTTGTTGGAAACTGTAACCAAACACTAGAGTTAGGTTACTAGACTTAATCTAAACTAAAAAAATAGCACACAAAAAATATTAATGAAATTTTGTTGTTAAATAAAAAGGGTAAAAATTGTAATCGTTAAAGGAAAACCTCAAACTGTAACTAAATCACATGTTTGTAAAGGAGGGAAAACTGAAAATAATGACTAATGTTCTGAAATATTAGATTTACTAAAACATAACCTTGATATTGGATGCCAATTATTAAATCCCAATTTACTAACTAGTTTAAGATTAACGTCCTGATGGTAAACAGTGCCACAGGGAGAAAAATTGCGTAAATTTGTGCCATTTTAAGTCCAAATAACTTACACACTTTTCCTTTTTTTTATTAATTTGAAAAACATATGTTACTATATATGTTGCTTGCATAATAGGAGCGTTTGTTTAATATAAATTGCTTTTTCTTTAAAGATGTGCTTTTAAATTTCTGACTAATTATTAATTTCTATAAATCTAAACTTAAATATAAGGTCATAGAAGCTTATTTACAGTTCATCCCTTATACACAGGGTAACTTTGCATATTTTAGTAGAAAACAAAGATACAAAAAAGGTGCATTACATCAACCAATGAGAAAATGCTCATTAAAATACTATAAATAGCCTATACATGATAGAAATGAACATTTAAAGGCATTATATTTCATAGCATTCTAGCCTGCAAAAATCACAACAAAAATGAGACAGAGAAAATAAACTGCCCTTAATCATCCTTGATTTTCATTATCAGCAGTGATGAAACATCTTTTATTTGTGTTGCATTCTTCTGGACTGATACAGTTCTTTTGTGGAGATGTTTTTTCCAACAGTAATATAAAAGATTTTTTGAAAATGGTATTTTGTGTTGAGTGTTTATAATCCAGTAGATAAAACTAATAAAAACCAAACTAAAACAAAAAAATATATAAAAAAATGTGTAAAACCAAACAAGCCAACTTTAAGGTTGAAAACTAAATGAATTAGATAAAAAAAAGCAGAAATGAAAAATCTCAAAATCTCAAACCACTCACAGGAGTCTTGCTTCAGACACTCGTTGTCAGCTTTTCAATATTTTTTGCAAGTTTTTGACGAGAAAAGAGTAAAGTCAAAGTAACTGAAATAATACACCAAGATGTTTTGTATCACACCCCAGTAGAGGACAGCCTGAACTGAAAGTAACTACATTTTTAACACGAAACTAATTACTCTTTCCATGGACCTCTCCTCAATGGTTTGACTTGTTTTGACACACTTAATGGTTTGTCCTAAAATTCATTTTTGCTCTTGTTGCATTTCTATGCCAGTTGTATCATCAACTAATTAAACAATCATGTTTAAAATAAATTGACATGCATGAATAGGCTTAGCCCAAAACCCCAGGGAATCCCAGATGTGTCTTAATGTTTAATGGGTGAAGTCTTTTTATAAGTATAATTCTTCCTATATAATTGCCAGAAATGTAACTTTATGGACAACTATTCTCTTTGGGGTTTTTAATACTGTGCAGCTGGAAATATTTATTTATGGTACTTTTGGCTGGAACGGACTGCTTGTGTTGGAGTGCTGATATCAGGGATTTCAGATGTGGGCTGATATGATTCGATATTTGTTTTTTTGGCTGATGTTGGACTGATGTTCGAAATTAATATCAGATTGATTTGGGACAACCTTAACATAACCAGAGTAAAACGGTGGTTTACATCCAGCCTAAACTATAAACCTATACTGACTGCTGACACAAATTTCATATAACTTAAAAAGGAGGCACCAGGAATCCAGAGTAAGAGAACAGAGGGAGGGGGATTTCAATCTCTTCCATTTACTGTTATAAGTAACCTTAGATCGTTATCTGTAACAGCTTGGATGCTGTGGATTATCTGCATGTTGTTGTATAAATAAGGATTTTTCATTAGATAAGGAACATCACAGACCCTCTTTATCAGATTGTTCCAAGAGGTCATCGCTGCCCATCAGCATCGACGACAAATCTGTATTGAAACATGGATAAAATGTCTTTTAATTTACCTTTAGGGTTAATAAAGTATGTTTGAATCGAATAGAAACAATTGTTGGTACTTTTTGTGGAAATTCCTTTTTCCATGTAATTAGCTTGCATTAAATACACACACATCCTACGCCAAGGGGAGCATTAAGCAGCAACGTCTGATTGCATTAAATTTTTTTCTGACTTCTTCCTTGATTGAACTACAACATTAACCAGCAGTTTACTTCATTATAATGATCATGTATCACATCTCTCCTCCTCTGTAGGGCTTTCCACTCCCCAGTCCAAATCTCTTTATGGCTTCCCCTTCGCCCACCAGCATCCTGCAGACCCCTCTGCCTCCTTGACTCTCTCTTACCAAGGATTTCAACCTTCGCCGTTCAGCAGCGGCAGCCTGGACGCCGGCATGGCAGCAAAACCAGGGGCCAGTCTGCTAGAGAGAAGTGCATTGTGGGAAATGCCCTACGGAGGCGCACCACTACTCGGAGCTGACCTGTCATCGGGATCGTCTGGGTACCAGTCAGCAACCAGCAACACAGGTGCAGCTTTTACTCACCTGTTTTAGCTCCTCTTGTTGGCTGGAGAGATACAATAAAAACCCAGTCAGGTGTTTTAGTTCCTGTTTGTGTTCCTACTGAAGGTTCGGACCTGATAAAGGAACACCTGAGAGAGATCCGGGGTCTGAGGCAGAGGCTGGAGGAATCAATCCAGACCAACGATCGCCTCCGGCAACAGCTGGAGGAGAAACTGAGCCGCACGGCCTCGGAGAAAGGTGTTGTGTTTGATTCCTAACATCATATTCTTGGTTTCAGAAAGTTGAGAGGGTTTCTCTTCTTGTGTCACCAAACCAAGCACAGCCTCTGCTTTGTAGCCATGAAATTATCTGGTTCTGCTTTATTCTAGCAAGTGTGCTTCAGGGAACAGTTCTGGTTCAGGAAACTTGACAGATACAGTTCATCTGTGTTTGAGATAAAATCATTAGAGCTGCATGAAACCCTCATTGTGTTATTTATATATATATTATATATATAATAAATATTATGTCCAACAGTCTTACACTAAGACACTAAGAAAGGATGAATAGCAATGAGGTAATGAATCTACTTGTGGTGACACAATGTCATATGATGTTGAAAATAAGAAACGGGGGAAGTGACATATGCCGTAAACCAGTCAGCACATTTGAAGTTGTTTTGTGTGTCAGGGTTCCTGCCACCCTCCTCACTGTTAATAATTTTTGAATATTTTCATAGTTTAGTCTTTGAAACACAAAAATTTGCACATAAAATGATTAGCTTGTCTGATGAAATAGTTGCAAAACATTAAATCAGATTTTATGATTGTTTGCTCAGTACTTGAGAAACATCTTTTTGAATTCCTTTGTACTTTTACTTTGGTTGCTTCGTAGACGGCTGCTTTCTTCTTTGGCTTAAGTAAATATATGTTGAAGTACTTCTTCTATTAGTGGAGTAAAATTTCCCACCTGTGCAATCAATCCTTCTATTAGTTGTTTCAATTCTTCTAAGACAGTTTAGATTGATTAACAAGCTTGTTCTTGACATAATTGCTCAGGTTTATATTAATTAGTTGGTTTTATTTCATAGACATTGCACATTGCCAGCTGTGCTAAGGTTGGTGCTTGTGGTAATAGCTTTGCAGAAGCGTGTTGTTTCCTGGTTTTAAACGTTTGCTCTCCGGTTCAGGTGTTTGTTTGGGAAAATTGTCCCTTTGGTAAACAAAACTGTGATCAAGCAGTTGATCTGAGGGAAAGATGAGCAGTTTTGAGGTAGTTCTCCTTCTCCATCATTGCATCTTTGTAGTAATATACTTAGTGAAACAGTCCCACAGCATGTTGCTGCCACCACCATGTTATCTGGAACATATTTATTATTATTGTGGTCAAGCAGCTTCAGACTTTTGGATCGTCTGTGAGCTTCAGACCTCAGACCAGATTTAAAGCGTTTTAAATATAGTCTTTCTTGTTCAAAACCCTCTGAGTCCAGTTTTGATGTAAGTAGTTCCCCAAGTTGTTTTAAATCATCCTACTTGATTTCGTTTCCTCTCAATTGAGTCAGATCAAAGATTCCTTTGAAACACATCCTGGATTTTAACGTAGATTGGCGTTGCCTTCACAGGTGCTCCCACGAACATCTACATCCAGGGTCTGGACTCAGTCAGCCAACTTTCCAGTGAGATTAGACTCCTGAAGGAGGAGAATGTCAGTTTGCGGACCCAGTTGAAGCTCGCCAGCTCAGGTGATAAAGCTTTCTGCCACCATTTCAGTTCATTTACATTAAAAAAAAAACTAACTGAAAAAGGAGATTCTTCAAACATATACTCTACCATATTTTCTCTACAGATGGCACCCGAGAGGTTGAGCATCTGAGGGAGGTTGTCCTTCTGGAGCGGTCCAGGCTCAAGGAGGCCAAGCTAGAAACGAAGCGGTGGACGGAGTTAAGCAAAATGCTGCAGGCTGAAGAGGGAGTTCGCTGCCAGGAGGTGGCGCAGCTGAAACATGACAAACAGAGAAACCAAGAAACCATCAACAGGTGGAGATGCGTTTCTTTTTCTGCCGTTTGATGTGGAAAACCTGAAATATAATGCATGTTCGTTTCTCCAGGCTGCAGCATGAGGCGAGTGTTCTCCAGCTTCAACTGGACGAGAGCCACAGTTTGATCCAGACGCTTCAGGATGAGCTGCAGGCGGCGAACCGCAGGGTCGGCGAAGCCACTAGAAACACAAACTCAGGTAGTAACAGAGGTGGGGAGAATAGCCCTATGTTTACATAAATGGTATTTAGAAAAACGAATCATATTTAATTAAATATTTATTAATAAAATAAAATATAAAGGCAAAAACATTTGTTAGCTTTTTTTAGCAAATTAATTTTGAGAATTATGAGTAAAGCTTGTCTACAAACGTGAAGTCTCACCTTAACATAAACTGTACATTCGTGTCTGTCTCACAGTTTTGGTTAACATATATTGGTTTTCCATTCAGTAAAATGAATCACATTTTGTAGAGAATCCAGAAATGTATTCCCTACTTGATGAAAAAATGCAAACACAGCTAAACAGAGAATCCCTGATCCAATAGTAAAATATTTGGAATAAAAAAACTGAAAAACATAAGAGAGTTATTCACAGCAACAACTTCTTCAGTCTAAGTAAATTGAAAAAACTTAGAGAATGAAACGTTGTTAGCATCAAAAACTACAAAGCAATGCATAACTGGAGAGTAGTAGGAGAAAGAAGACAAGTATTTCTATTTCTATAATTTAATAATCAGGAGTAATGTAGGAATATTCGTTTATGTGCTTGAAAATGTGACAAAATTCCTACAACTTCTGTTTCTGAGCAGATCGGGTGGTTAATGGAAGTCTGCTGGGATGTCACGCTATGTCCTTTGAACCCAAAGAACTTCACATCCAGCTGGAGCAGCAGCTGAGCGTTGAAGCGGACTCCTCGCCTGTAGCCAGGAGGCGACTCTTCGGCGGTCAGTTTGCTTCACAGCCGATTTGATCAGGAAACACAAAACCTTCTCAGCATTTTTCCAACACAAGTCTTTGCTCTGCAGATAAAGTTCTGTCTCCGCCGGTCAGAGACACCGGACTTGTCGGCTCTTCGTCTTCTCTGCGATCTGGGCAAGGAGTAGTAAAGAGAGATGCACCATGTGAGAAACTGAACTTTCAGAGCTTAGTTTTCCCTAGAACAAGATAAAAACCTCATTGAACTCCTGTGTTTCTTCAAATCTCCCTCATTTCTCCCTCAGCGTCCCCCTCCCTGCAGAGGGCATTGCACGATGGTTCCTTCGCCGAGAGACGCTGCCGGTCCCGTGTCGATGAAGACCTCCAGGCCTTGCAGCAGCAGCTCCTCGAAGGAATTTCGCTTGGTATTCAGATGGAGGCCGCCCTTTGTTCCCTGAACGCCTCACAGAGGCTTCATCAGGTGAGAGAGCACGCACTCACGACAAACAATAAAACAAATCTAAATTAGATACGAACTCTCTCTTAAAGACATGCATGTTGTTTGACACCGAGGTTAAAGAATCAGTTTCCCGCTCCCTGAGGTGATGTTATCGTAAGATAATGTCAGAAAATCGCCCCCTGTTGGAGTAAGGGTGTCACTCCAGATGTGGGAAAGCTGGAAAGCAACTCTCGTCTGTCTGTGGAGCTAAAACAGTGGCAGCTTCACATTGACACTGTTAATTTTAGCATTGAAAAATTAAAATAAAACGAATATATCATAAAAAAAATACTCATTGTCACAAAAAAAGTCACATTAATAAAAAGCATTTGACTATACTCTCATTTAAGTCAGTTCTTCAGAAAGTAAGCTGTCCGTTTGCCTATAACTTTAGAAATAATAGCGAACCACTTGTCAGTTCAGACACCTAAAAATGATAACTATCATAAAAACACAACGCCTATCTGTTGTCGAAGAGCGTGAATCTGCAGCGGCATTGAAGACTTGTTGTTTCTCATTGAAGAAAATGTTGCAGCGTAACATGAGAGTCATGGTCGAAGACATTTTTCAATGCCACCGTTTTTCTTTTCATGAACAACATTTAAATCATTTGTTATATTATTATTTAAATGCCAAATATCTTGTAAAGCTGTCACCCTTTTAGCTCCATAGCTTTCTAAACTCCACTGCTGATCCAGTGCTGATGTCTGGAGTTTTTCCTGCATTAGATTTTAAAAAGATTTCCTGGGCTGTTTAGTTCACCAGCTTGGTGCTTGTTTTACGTTCCAGCCGTTGGACCAAGCATTTGTCAGGAATCTCCTGTCGGACACCAAAGCCCTGAAACAGATCCTGCAGGAGGCGGAGTCTCGGCTGCTGGTTTCCTGCAGAGCAGCTCTGTCTGACTCTTGGTTAGCAACGCAGGTAAAAAAAACAACAGCAGATCTTTATTAAAAAAAGTAACGTTTAATTTAACTGGTGCATTCACAATGAAAGCCGATATCAGCAAATGAACAGAAAGGATGTCCTGTTTCCTCGTTTAGGATGAGTCCCTGAGCCAAGAGGTCGCCTCTTTGCGCCTAAAGCTCACAGAGCAGGAGAAGAATCTAAAGGATGCCGTGGAGAGATTAAAGAGCTCCAACCTCACCAAAGACAGCATGGAGCATTTTATTGTCAGCCAGCGTAAGTCAACTATTAAAACCAGAGAAAAATTAGAAAATAACATTTTAACAACTTTTTCAGTTTTGCTGTAATTCGTTGCAGTCAATTATAAAAAGCTCTCCGTATTTATTAAACCAGATTTATGTAAAAGTGAAGACTAAAGACCCGTCAGGTATTGTATAAGATACTGCTGCATTTTTTCGATCAGAGGCTAGACCTTTTTTTTTTTACCTATCACACATATTCTTGATGTTAGAAAAAAGGATTTTCAAAAATCTCCAGAAAATGATAATGTAACAGTTGTTCCCTAAACCAAGAACCTCACTGTAAATCTTACTTTTCCTCAAAGAAACTTTAAGTAACTTTTCAACCTTCTTAAAATAGTTTTATAACTTTTGTGATTATACGTCGACTTCCAGCTCGTTGAATGACACGTCATGGCCTGAGGGGGTCAGTATCGCTTTAAACAGCACTAAGAAACTTTGAGGAGGGTGGCAGGAACCCTGACACACAAAACAACTACAAATGTGCTGACTGCTTTACGGCATACGTCACTTCCCGCGTTTCTTATTTTCAACATCATCATGGCATTGATTTGACACAATTAGATTCATTGCCTTATCGCTATCCATCCTTCACACAGCCACTGGAAACAGAAATGTACTTTAATCCAACTACAGGAGACCGAGAGATCAGGATTTTACAACGATATATTTTTTGGCTTTGCACCTTCTAGATTGTTTGTCGTAGTTCTTGAAAGCGGTCTGTCAGACCCTGGATTTATTCTTTTTTCTAATCAACCATAGATTGTCTAATTGCGATTTCCCTTCAAATTTAGACGTTGACAAATCTATAATAAAACTGCTGATCACCCAATCTGCTTATCTTCAGATATTTTCTGTTATTTCCTAACACTTTACTACCTTTTAATATTTTTTGTATCAGAAGAACTGATCAACTCTGTCGTGAATTGATTATGTTTTTGGAAATGCCAATTGATAAACTTTTTGTTTGCAGTATCAAGAACACGGGACGTCCTAAAGAAAGCAAAGACCAACCTACAGGTGAGTTGGTCGGCTTTATGCTTCCACCCCTATTTCCCATCCTCTCATTCCTGAAGAACCCTTTTTTATCATTTCTGTGCAAAAAGAAAACTGCTCCTCCCTTCACGCCGCGCTTACTTTTTTTCTTTTTCCATCCTCTTGTTGAGTTCTTCAGGAGAACAAACTCAGGATCTCCTCCCTTCACACAGCCTCTGTTCTTCCTCACTCCCCTTCACCTTTTCCCTACCCCCAGCCTGTTAAAGGTACAGTCCACGCTGGTTTACCTGTGAGCAGCTGGTTACCTGAAACTGTTGCCTTTTAGCCTGCATGGTGTTTCCATATGTTTAATGAGTGGCACATTATAATAAAGCTCCTCTTATAGATGGCTAAGAAGTTTTTAATTTAGCTGTAAATTACTTATAAATCATGAATGACATTAGTTACTAGTTATCACATTTCCTTTTCATATTACCATATTGTTTATAAAAGCCTGCCTAGGGATAAGTGCTTTGGACTAACTTCTGCTAGGATCTCTGTGATCCCCACATCAGACTTGTTACAGATTTTCTATGTTTTTCTTCTAATCCTTCCCAACCAAATAAAACATATAAATACAATAAAACATTTTTGGTGGGGTAAGGGGGTTTCTTGTGAGCCAAATTTGTTTGCCTATATATTTTACTTAGAGTTTAGTTAAAATGTCAGTAGTTGCCAGGGAAGGATTCCTGTTGCAGTCTGTAAAACTCCAGATATGAAGATGCCTCTGAAGACAATGTTGTAGAAAAGTCTGATGTGAAGGATTCTCAGGGTTTTTCTGTAAGTTTCTTGTTTTTTGAATAATCTTTCCTTGCATACTAATCTCTAAAGAATCAAACATGCAGCTTGATAGTTAGCAGTTTCACATTGATGATTGATGGAAGTGCTACTTCTCTCTCTGTCCTCTTTGCTCCTCTTCTGGGTCCAATCCACCGCCTGTTAAATATATTATTTTAGCTGTTGTGATGTTACTCAGCTGGTCCAGTTGTAAACCAACATGTTGCCATGGTCAGTCACCATATAAAATGTCCAAACGTAAGAACATTTCAGCAACAGTTCCTCCTGCTTCGCTGCGTCCAAAGGTGGGAAGAAAATCTGTCCCAAAATTTCAGAAGGAACCAAAAGGAGCTACTCCAACATGCTGCCACCATGGATTTTGCTATTGTTTACTTGTTTTAGTAGAATTTGTAAACCTTTTGCATACTTACAGATACTGACAATGCAGTTATGAAGTACAATATTATATGTTAAAAACATTTGTTTGCATTTAAGGTTGTAACTTGGTCTGAAATGTATCATACCTATATTAAATATTTAGGTGATTGATTCTGTTAGTCACCCTTAATTATTGCTAATGAACACCTATTAATGGTTTATAAAGCGTTTACAGATAATTTAAGCAATAACTATAAACTATTTGTTTGCCATCTGTAATGGGAGTCTTATTGTGGTTTAATGTTTTATTCAAGAACATTCTCTAACTCCATTTTAAAAACCTTTGGTGTATTAATCTTGCTGCGTTTTCAACTGCTGATGACCCAATTTGCTGATTCTTCTGTCCACCAGGTGAAATCCCACGAGGCGTCGGTGAGCTCCCCTCCTTTGCTGATGGGAGTGTCCTGACATCCTCATCCTCTGCTGTCTGGAGAAGCCTTACTCACCCGCTCCCCCTGCAGACCGTCTACCTGTAGCTCTTTAGCCTGGCTCCTGGCCTCCAGCTCAAAAAAACCTGGAAATGTGGCTGCGTTCATGGACTTCACCTGAGTGCTGCTAGATTTTACCTCAGTGATGATTGTTTATGGTGGATCGCCGTGACGCTTGTTGGTAAAAAGGTGAAAAGAAGCACCCAAAGGGTTCCTCTTTGCACACATTTGAGCAGATGTGCGATTTAAAGCATTTGACATTTCAAACCAGAATGAAAGATTGACCCTCGGAACTGAATCTGGATTATGATTTAATAAACAAACCAAAAGCTGCATGTCCAAAGTCATTATTAGGTTTGTAGGAGGAAAAAACTCAGTTAAATCCCAGCCAGATAAAACCAAGCTGTAAAGTGCTTCCTTGTTTTAGTCGGTGTGCAGATTGTGCTTGTATTGTCAGTGGTGGAGACAAAGCCATACTCCCGGAGTTTACACCTGTACCTGTGTGTTCCTTTGATTTTGTTGTTGTGCTTTTTTAGGGTTTTAATTTCTCAATCTTATAAAAATTATACATTGTCTTTAGACATTTTTTATAAATGAAAATATAATATTTTCTTTACTAAAACACTAGCAAAGATGTCTGCAGCAGCTGTTCCGTTGCATCTTACCACATGTTCACACTGAATTGAGGCCAAAAAAACTGTCATAACCTGGATGCTCTTCACAAGGTCTTCATTGGGTCTTAGTGAGTTTATTTTCTGGGTTTTGGGTGAGGACTTTTCTGGGTCTTGGTGTATAAAGATTTATCCTGTAAAAAGTGAACGAAGTTCCAGGTGGTTTTGAGCCTATTGGTGTATTGCAGACGTAGTGTATGGAGGTCCTGATAGGATGTTGGAGATCATTGGGACAATGAAATAAAAATCTGCGCCAGCCCCACTGTCTTCATTACTATGTTAAAACACTGTCATGCCCCCCACCATTTAGCTTCCACTGGCATTTTGGACTACCAGCAAGGAAGGGATGAAGGGTAATTATTCCTCAGTTTTGTATCTTTCACCTCCATGTTTATATGATGTTGTTTTGCCAAGAAACGTCCTCGATGGGTGTACTCAGGTGAAAGTCCTGTTGTGTTGGTCCTGATCTCCAGCTCCTTGGTCTGAACTCCATCAAATACTAGATCTGCGCTAAGTGGGACGAGAATGACAATGTGATTGTCGTACTGACTTGAAAAAGGAGAACAATCCCAAATTTAGAGTTTAGGCTTTTGATATGACAATACAGGTTAGACTTCCACTAAAATAACCCTCCCTTCTGAAGAAAAAATCTAAACATGACTTCCTACTTCCAGGGAAAGCTAATCATGGAAAGGTCATGAAAGAAACCTGGTGCAGACGTGATGGCTTTAGTGATTACACAATCCAACCATTATGATCCAGGAGGGTTGTTCCTGGTTGTGGACCAGCTTTATGAGCAGGACTGAGTCTCTGTGTTGGAACATGGAGAGCATTACACGACAGAACATAATGTGATCTAATGTAATGTGTAAACCAGAGAATAAAAAACAACATCTTTGTGACGGCAGATTTTATTTTATAGGATTTTTATGTTTTATACAGGAACACCTTTATTTTAGGACTCTCAATTCAGGTTGTAGATTCATTTAACGGATAAGATACTGTCTGTGTCATTTAGAGAATAACTCCAGACTGATGTTCTTGATTAACTTCTGGGTTGGTTCTGTATATTACTGGGTAATTTGTTTAGTTTTGTGCATGAGCTTCTCGTTAGTTTCTCTGAAATATGCAACTTTTGGGTCACTGTGCAATAAGAGCCTTGTGTGGTTGACAACACATTTCTTGTGCTTTAGAAAATAATTTATTTAAACTAGGATCAGTTTAGGATCAAAGCTGTCGACAATCAGTTTTAGTACCGAACCTATTTATCCCCGTCTAAATCTGCTTCTAAATGCTAAGTAAGAAAAGAAACAGCATAAACTCCACTGTGTTTTAGTGTTTATAAAGCAATAATGCAAACCAAAGTGGACAAACTGTATTTTGCCAGGTCTGGTCTAAAATGACTAATCGAATCAAACCTTGGAATGTTACCTGTTTGGGATGTGGAAACCAAAGCTAACAGATGGAGATCAGCGTTTATTGTTGCTGATGGTCTTTGACCAGCTGGATTTTTATGCATGATTTCTTTGTAAAACTGTTTTGAGAAAAAAAAAAAAAAAAAGCAATAGAATCTTTTCAATTAAACTAAAGAACTGGTAGAACTAAAACAAAGATTGTCTTGTTGTTCTTTCTGTGTCTGATTTACACCAGATTTATTTATCGTTTGCTTTTAGTTGAACTTCAATGTTCATTTAACCGGTTTTAACTTTAGACAAAGATAACAGCAATAAATACAAGAAGCATTCTACAACTCATGATTTTATTTGCTAAGGGAATCCAAAGCAGACCTCTAAAATGTAGAAAGGACTTTTATGGACCATGGATGACAACATGGAAGTCTTAAAAAGCAACAGTCTGTCCCAAGGAACAGTCTCTTTGATCTCAGTTAGTCTGGAGAGGGTTATAGAACCATCTTCAGTGTTCGGATCTTATAAGAACCATAATTCACAAACAGAGGAAAACCTTCCCAGGAGAGGGAGACCTAACAGAATTACTAAGACTTCTTCAGCTTCTAATCCGTGATGTCTCAGAAGAACCAAGAACATTAACTTAAGCTCTGCAGGCATCACTGCTTCGGTTAAGGTCAAAGGTTCTGGGTGAACTTGGCGTCCGTGGTAGACTACCAAGACCAGATCCACTGCTGACAGAAAAACAAAAAAAGGTCAGTTTACAATTATCAAGAAAACATCTCTACGATCTCCAAGACTTTTGTGAAGATGTAATGTGGTGTAAAGAGAGAAAACTGTTATATCTGGTGCAAAACGCATTTCAGAACCAGAGCAGAAGGGCCACTGTTGACATGGTGGTGGTGTGGAGGACTGTGGCGGCTTTGCTGCTTCAGAATCTGGATGGAACCATAAATCTTTTTTGCTTGGGTCCCAGTCCACCTCAGACTGGCTCAAAAAAAGAAGGCTTTGGAGTGGCCTAGTTAAAGTTTAGACCTAAACTGGATTGATGTTGTGTGGTCAACCTTTTCCAACCATTTTTATCATAGGATATTGTGTGTAAAATCCTAAAGAAAGAGCCTGGTTTAATACCGTTTGCAATAAGGCCCTAGCATAGCATAGCATAGCATAGCATAGCATAGCAGCTTCCAGGTCTGGATACATCCCAAGTCGGCCAGTAAGAATAAAACCGGTGCCGACCTGGTACCTGAAGGGTTCTCTGGGCACACAAGATGCTTTGGTTTCAATAGAGTAAGTCTAAAAAATTGCAACGCCTTATCTCGTAGGTTCTGGAATAAAAGGTTCACTTGATCTTTGAAAAAGGAGTTATATGTGTGTGGAAGGTCAGATTGGATGCATTTGTGTGGTCTACACCAGTAAGAACCAAAAGATCATGGATGCCATGATATTGTAAAGCTTTGAACTGGAGTTGGATGGAACTGTTAGGTACTTTTATTGAACGCCGTCCAATTCATATGCAGGTTTTTCACTCTTTACATCGCCCCAAACTTACAGATTGTAAAAAGATTTTGATTCTGAGCCAAGCATGGTTTCCGGTGTTAGTCTGTACCTTTCTTTCCGTAAGCACAGATTTAGGCGTCCCACACAAAGCCATTTGTTTCTTTATGAGTTTATTTTCTTCCTGTCTCAGTTTAGGATTTGCCAGTCCAGCAGGCATACCCTACTCTTCCTCAACCAGGCCTAAAGTGACACTAACGAACCGCTCTTAAATGAAATTCAGGTACTTGTGAAAAAAAGGTTTAAAGTACCTCGGGTTTATATTCATCTGCCACAAGATGGTACCAGACGCCAATAAACAGACTCAAAGTACAAGAACAAGTGTTTAAACAAACAACACAAATAAAGATTAACTCTGGTTATATGTGAGTTCATAATAATTATGTCAGTGGGCTTTTTTCATGTTATTATTCTGTTTTACTTTTTATTGATTATCTATTAGATTTAACATCTCTTTGGTGAAGCTGAGCAGCAGACCGGAAGCAGATTGCGTTTCTCTTCAAAACAAAGTCCTCTTTTCGTCTTAATCTAGATAAAGGTTTAAAAAACCAGAATATTCCAGAATAACTAATTCTCAGATTTAGATATTGGGGGATACAGAAATAGTGAATAGAGTTGCAGAATGTAAAAATTTGAAAGAAGTAAGTGTTATAAGCTTGGCAAAACATTTACCAGCAATTTATACTTGATTATGTTTTTTTAAACACCATATATTCCTAACCCTATAATCTCAAGGCACTTTATAAGAGAAATCATTTCAATCCAATCATAAAATCCTTCCAGTTTATCCATTTTATAAAACAGAACATCAAGCCAAATAAATTTTAACATTAGCTTTCCCATTGAGACGGTGTCCTGCCCACGGCCAAAACCAAATAGATTAAAGCTCAATCTAAAAAGAGCTAATCCTGAAAATCTCATAAAGATAACAACAACTCAGATGAAACAAAAGTGTACAACTATTAAGTGTGGCTTATTGAACATCAGATCTCTATCCTCAAAATCCTTATTAGTTAATGATTTAATTCTTGATAATCAAATTGATTTGCTTTGTCTCACAGAAACCTGGCTGCAGCATGAGGATTATGTTAGTATAAACGAATCAACTCCCTCTAATTATTCCAACTTTCACATTCCTCGAAGTACTGGGA
>JAVLVB010000583.1:145860-162696 GCA_032876305.1 Orestias chungarensis | reverse complement strand
ACACACACACACACACACACACACACACACACACACACACACACACACACACACACACACACACACACACACACACACACACACACACACACACACACACACATATATCGTTTCTTGATTTTATCCCTTAAATTATTTTTTTCATTTTTTTTTATCTTAATGTAAAGCAACAAATTGTCTTGTATATGAAATGTGGGAATACAAACCAATTTACCTTGAATAATTTTATTTATATAGTGCCAATTTACAACACGTCAACTCAAGGCACTTTACCCTTGCACTCAAATTATAAATACATCATACATAAATTATTTTTTAAAGAATTACGTAATAATTATAGGAACATATCACATAAAATGAGGAGTTAGAGAAACAGATTCATGGCTCTATTATTTAAATCCCTTTTATTTTGGTAACCATCTACCGGAAGTGTCTTCCCTCTAACTGTTGCCGACTTGACCTCTATTTGACCCGCATAGCGCCTGTGTCAGTCAGAGTCAGGAAACGAGTCGACCCGAACCGAGCCGAGGCTTATCAGACAGACTAACTATCCGGGCGAGCAGTTCTCGGTTTATCCCGGGATGGAAGATTCTCCCGGAAGCGCAGAGAGGAACCGAGAAACCGGCCGCTAGAAACGGCGCCTTTCAGAGGTTCCGGTCGTGTCAGGCGAGCAGAACCTCGAATAGCCGTTGAGTTGCAACTCCGGAACCAGCCGGGTCGCTAACGGTTTAACCAGCCAACCGACAGGTTCGGGTGGTTCGGCTGCTGCTGCTGGAGGGAATGGGTTCGTTTCCTCCTCCCTAACATCGGGTTACACGTGTGAACCCGGTTCGGTTAGGTTACCGGGGTCTTGTCTTCAAGGAGACACCGGGCTGCAGATGTGGCTCCGGTTTCTGGCTCTGTATGGCTGCTGAGCGGAGGAGAAGACTCTCTGCTCAGCACTCCGAATCCAGACGCAATGAGCTTCAATCCGGCGGCCCGGTTTCACTGAGGCGAACTCTAGCGGATCAGGCTGATCTATAGTTCTCACGAAAATTTTTGGATTGTTTTGTTCTTTTTTTAATTTTTATTATTTTATTTTGTCTAAAAATGGAGACGAAGAGAATGGAAAATAAAAACAAGAGGAAGCTGAGCAGTTTGCAGCGGCAGGAGAGCAGAGAGGATCACAGAGAGGAGGTGAGTTTTCAGTCCTGTGTTGGTGAAGACCGAGCCTGTCAGTCCGCGCACAGGGCCCAGCTGTACCTGAGATACTTTCTACTGTTTTCAGATGATAATAAACACAACACGTCCTCAGTTTTTAACAAAATCACTCAGAAATTTAATTTTCTAATAAAAAAACATTACAATAAATAAGGAAAAGATATAGACTTTCCTTTCCCCTTATTTTGTCAATATTGGTAGTTTTTATATTTTGCCAGAATACAACCTTTTTAAGATATTTTCATTTGGTTGAAATAAAATATACACCAAAAGATGAAAAACATTTTTTTAAGGAAATCATTCAGGTTTGAAGACTGTATCCAGTTTTATTTGTTTTACAAACTTAAACATGTGAGGTAAAATCTGATATTGTTTTTTTATTGGAGAAACCTCTAAATTTGAATAAATCTTCCAGTCTTATAAAAATAATAAATATTTTAATAAAGTTAATAATACATTTAAAAAGCAAAAAAACAAACAAAACAGAAATAGATCTTAAATTTTACACAAGCAAACCTAAAGCACAAATAATGAATTTTTTTATTCTTAAATGGTTGATGTTTTAATCAGTGACTTACGAAATATCAGCGTTACCATTGGTACTTGTCGATGTTCGTGAAATTTTAACACAGCTTTATTTCCATTTTGTTGCTGTTGGCATATCTGGAGGACGTAGATCATGTGGTATTTGTTGGGTGATGTGATACTAATGCAGTGACTGGAGGAGGTTTTACTGAAGCAAACAAGCAATTTAAGTAGTGTTTTTTTTGTTTTGTTTTCTACTATGCTGAAAGGTTGGGGAATATTTGTAATATTAGTAAATATAGGTTATAAAACCATACCCACAATGCTAATATTGGTCCGAGATAGTGGCCCAAAGAATACATATCATTGCATCTATAATACTTAGTCCTCAATTTAACATTGTCTGCTGGTTTTAATAACATTTTTAGGTACAATAATTCAACTATTATCTATTATATTATCTAACTGAAATTTTGACCTAAAATGTTTATATTTCTAATAATAATAATGTAATATTTAGAATGATAACAAAGCTCACTCACACCTGACATCAGAATGTTGAAAACTCAATCAAAGTGTTTTTCACAAAAAAAAAAAAAAAGATACATTTTGTTGAATTGAGATATTGGGGAATTTTTTTCAAATATTAAAAGTGTCAAACTTTGCATTCAGTCAAATTTTAAAATAATGATTTTTTTTTACATCGTTAAATTAGTTTTGCAACCAGAATTGTAAATCTATAAATTTTGATAACTTAATTTTAAACATTTGTTACGTTCAAGGGATTCATATACTTAGGAATACAAAACATATTTCCCATGTTTTATCTTTTATTTTAAAGCAGAGTGAAATTTGCAGGTTCTGTCCTGACCCCTGTTCATATCCTCAGCTTTGCTCATCTTCCTCACTTGCTGTGGTAAACCTCTTTCCTCCTCGTTGGATCAGCCATGTTGTGCTCTGGCTTCGGTTCCGATCCGC
This sequence comes from Orestias chungarensis, assembly GCA_032876305.1. Lineage (NCBI taxonomy): Eukaryota > Metazoa > Chordata > Actinopteri > Cyprinodontiformes > Cyprinodontidae > Orestias > Orestias chungarensis. The sequence continues at coordinate 159,993 of JAVLVB010000583.1, read as the reverse complement.
TGCTGATTCTAAGCGCTCACATAATGCTTTTCTGATGGATTGTGCTAATTACACTCCGGGCCGTTTATGTAAGGTGGCCAGCGGCCCCCGTTTCAGGTCAGACTCAACGCAGCAGTTTCAGAGGAAACTGAGCCTGAGCTGGGCGGATTCAGCTCAGTCATGGCAGGTTCTGACTGGGTTCTGTCTGCTGTGGCTTTCTGATGCAGCTCATTGCATGAGCTTGTGATTCTGCAGAGGAGAGGCTAAATAAAGCTGTCCAGTGAGGTTTAGAGTTCAAACTGGAAACTGGTTAGTAAACAATCAAAAAAATACAATGTAATTAGTTTATTTGTAATTATTCCATCTTTTCCGTCTGACATTTGCTGCAAATCCTTCATTTGCATGAACATTATTGCTTCAAATCTGTTGGTTAATTTTAAATTTAAATTAGTCTTCGCTCCTGATTCCATTCATAAGGAATAATACATGCAAAGGATTTTAGAAAAACATATGACAAACAGTAGTTATGTAAGGTATTGTCATGACATGACATGTGATGAATGAACAATGGCTTATGTCTTCTTTAACGTTGGGAGCTTCTTTTACTCACTAACCCTAGATAGGAACTACTGTTGGATTTACATAATCATAAGATATTTATTTTATTTACAGTGCAATGATGATATCCAGATTCTCTGCATTTTTATATTCTGCAGAGCCAATTTTTCACTCATTTTTATTTCTCAATACTAATTACATTTTATATTATTTTCTGTAAGTATTCAGATATATTCAAGGCTTTATCAGGATCCATCTGCTAGCCATGAGCTTTAGCATCTCTGATGGCTTTGCTTTGTATACAGTTCTCAATGGAAACAAAAGAAAGACGAAAGTTGGTTTATCAGAATAACATATTAAAGTAAAAAAGCCTTTTCAATTATTTAAAAAAATAAACTGTAAATATTAAATACCAGTCTAAAAAAAAATCAGTAAAAACAGAGCTTTATTCCAGACTGGGATTAATCTATGTTCCAGTTAATTTTGAGCAAAAGTAGCTTTAAACAAGCGACTTTTAGCCTCGATTTAAGGTAACTTTTCTGGAAGTTGGTTCCAGATGTGAGCAGCATGAAACGGACTAGAACCAAAAGACCGGAGAGGTCTGGAAGGTTAATACGACAACAAATATTTGATGTATTTTGGTGCTGAGAAATTTAATGATATGTAAGTGTATTACGTGAGCCAGTGTAAACACTTTAGAGCTGCAATGATGTTCGCTGTGTTACTAGTTTTAGTGAGGACACGAGCAACGGCATTTTGGATCATCTTTCTAACTTTTTAGTCAGACCTGTGACTAAACTGTTGCAGTAAAAAAAAATCTTTAGAGGAAATCATGGATGAGTTTCTAAAGATCCTTCTGGGACATTATTCCTTTAAACATTTTAAATATTAATCAGGCGGTTGAAGACTGACTTTGTAATTGTCTCTGGAGGTTTAGACCTATGCTACACCATGATCATTAGTTTCTAGCTTTACTGTGAGCTGAATCCTGATAATTTCTATTTGGGTCCAAATATAATAATAGTTTAATTGCTGTGCAGCTCAAAACTGTTATGGCACATCCATACATTGATGTGTTTGCTAAGTGCTTGATTGGGGTCATAGTCCCCTGTTGACATTGCAGTATAGAGCTGTGTATCAACTCTGGTTGTGGTAGCTTCACCAGCAGATCATTTCAATTACAGAACCTGAACTGAGCTGCAGTCTAAATGATAGAAGAAAGTATCTGAAAGGGTTCTGTTTGGATCTGTGGGGCCGGTTTGGGCTTTAAAATTGACTTGTCTGTTCGAACAGCCGCCATTAAAAAATATTAGTAGTCCATGGAGACTGTCCTCTCTGAACCTTTGAACCAGCGACTTGTTTGCATTTGATCGCTTACACAGATCTCTGTAATTGTTTACACAGAAGAGTCGGTTCTGAGTCAGTGACCCGGACCTGTTACAACACTACCAAAGACAATAACGGAGCGGTTCTCACGAGTGCTCCTTAGTTTGGACTGAAAAGCTGGTTCTGGGAGAGCATGGCCAGAGACCCGTTTCAGTGTTTCCCCCTCTCAGCTGTAACCTGACATGAAGCACAATGAGGATGGAGGAAATTCATCAGGTTATATTAGCCAACACTGGATGCAAAGGTGAACAGACTCCAGCTGTGGGTAGTTTTACTGTAACGCATCAGTGGGTAACCAAGCATCGGTGCAAAGACTTTAAACATGACTCTGCTGAACTGGGTCGTTTGACAAAAACTAAAGCTGTTGAATTTTGTTTGCATGAAGGTTTTTCTCTGATCCTGGATGCAAGCAACTGAAGAATGCTTCCCTCATACATATTAGAGATGATGTGAGCAACACGTCATCTTGAAGAAGCCTGGAATATAGCTGCTGCTCCTCATTTGAGGTGCTTCATCTGATCAGGGATGGCTCCGTTTGAAGCTGCTCAAGCTCTTCCCAGCGGGAGGAGAACCTAAAGCAGGCCCAGAACCTTTTGGGGGGACAATATAATGCTTTTGGGAACGCTCGGTTCTCAAAAGATAGTTGGATAATGAAGAAATGGGATGGATGAATGAGAAGATAATAGATGGAGTGGAAGGATAATTTGATGGATGAATGGATCTATGATTGGATGGATAGTAGGATGAATTGATGGATCCAGTTTTATTCCGTCAAATGTAATGGCTCAGGTTCTGTTTGACCTTCTAGCTCTGGTTTGGTGAAGAACAGTTGTGGTCCTGTATAATCTGAGCTGCTAAAGTCCTGCAGGTTAGCCAACCCAACCTGCCTGTGGGGAGAGAAAAGCTCCATGTTTGTGCCGTGTCTGATTCTACGAGCAGAGTCGGATCTGGGGAAAATCTGCTTGGCTCTGATCTCTCCGGGTTCGCAGGGCTGGTTTGAACCTCCAGCTTTGGGACAGGAGTCACACTGCTGCGATTTTCTAACAGGATGGTGTTGATATGTTGCCAGAGAAACCGACCCGAAACAAATATTGCCTGCACAGCTGTTTATGTTCAGGGTACTTCTGACAGTCAGACAAACATCAGACGTAATCTGTTTATAGTCGACTGCTGTAGGTCTGGTGGGAGAAACGCTGTCGAACTTTGTAACAGCAGCAGTTCTGCATCGTGCTGGTTTAAAAAAATAAAATAAAACAAAGAAGGAAAGGCATCAGGAATTACAGTAGAGAGGCAAATCTTTGCGAACCATCTGCATTTTTTTATTCTCCAGAGAAGAAAATTATTCCAGATAGAAGAACATCTTCTCAGATGGCTGCCGACTGTCCCATCAGAATAATCCCAAGGTCAGAGCGGGAAACTCAGAGAAATGCACAGAAACCCAAGAACTCCATCTCAGACTCTACAGACCTTAGTTAAAAGGTTAAAGGTTATATTTCATGACTTCGAAGGGTTGAGGAAAGTTTCTTTTGTCTAAGTGCAAGATGGCAGCAGGACTTTGGTTAGCAAAGCATTATCTGAATGAAGTACCAGACTTTTGTGACTCTTTATGCTACTTGTATGGCACAGTGGTGGAAGGATTATGATGTGGGCTTGTTTGTGCACCATTTAAGAAGACGGGATCAGTCCAAACTGGAAAATTATCCCGAATACAGCAGAGCTAGAAAGAGAAGGGCTGAGAGGTCGTCAACAGGTTTTGGGGGGTGTCCTAGTTGATCCCGGGTCTGGATTGAACAGTTCCTATAGGAGATGATCGCTCTACTGAACCGTTGTGTTTGTTGTGAGCAGCCAGGTCATCAGGAAGCTGGTTTTTCACCTGAAACTCGTAGCTTCCTCTCAAAACCAGCTCATATATCCTCTGCTGCTGGGATCAGCAGCTTCTGATTGGCTGCATGGCTTTACTTCCTGCCCACTGGGAGGGTTAGACGCTGGTAGGATTTCTCTTTGGTTCTTATTACGCTTTGTTTTTACGGCTCACCTGCCTAAATGCTTCCACAGGGCAACATATAACAAAGACTCGCTCACCGTGTTCTGCAGCCATTTATAAATCCTTTCCTTAAAAACCACGCTCTTTCTTACAGTTTTGATGAGACGAAAACCTGTCGGCGTTAAAGCGGGAGAGGAAGGAACAGCGTGGTAAAATAACTGATAGCTAATAAGAAAATAAAGATGCTAAATACCCTTAATAATAATGATAATGAATTAGGTCAATATCAATATAAGGTTGTGGGTGTGTCCGCAGCTTCGTTACTTTTCGTCTGTACAAATAAACGAGACGCTCACCCACAGCAATGTCTAACACTCACGAACTCTGTTCCAAACATGCTGATAGAGACAGAAGGTTATATTATTTGTTTTAAAATAATGCCCTATTAAGCCAGCGCCCTCCTGAACATTCAGAATAAAAATAATAGAAAATCAGTGTACATTTAATAATGTCTGACATTGTTGTTAATATGCTGAACACTCAATAAGTTGTAAAGGAATTTTACCAAATTTTTTTTTTTTATGCCTAAAAATGAACAAATATTTCACACCGTTCAGCTCTTTTGTTCTTTTAAATCCAGTTAGATAAATTGCTGTGAGTGGCACAATTCTCTTGTGTTTTACATTTCCCAATGAAAATACGTTGTTAATAGCTTATATGGGAAAGTAAAGGATAAATAATAATAAAAAGCGATCAATCGATTAATTTAAAAAATAATCGACAGAGTCATCGATTATGAAAATAATTGTTAGTTATCTATCTATCTAGTTATCTATCTATTGAAATCTTGCTACATTTTTGATTACAGATAATTTTTTAATCAACTTAGTTAATATTCTACAAAAAATAATGCTAATACACACTAGCAAAGATGATGCTTGAATGTAATACGGCTCTTCTCTCCAGTTCCAAGAACAAAAATCTCCCATTCGGCTCGCAATGAATGCTGGGATATGGTGGGCTTCGACCGAGACGCCAGCTCTGTCCTTCAGAACTGGGAAAAAGAAGGACACATTTGAACGAACCATGAACCTTCGAGTTTTGACAGGTTAACAAAGCAGACTAAAGAACGGTGTTTTGTTAATCTGCTGTCCGCCAGCCCAGAGAAACTTATCCAAACATTTTTGTTGGGCTTTCATAGCCTCTCAGAAGAATGTGGGTTTAATGTGATCGGCCTTCCCTCCCGCACTGGTCGGGATTCCAGGCGGATCTCAGAGGGATCAGAGGCTCGTGTTGAAACAGATTTAGGCGTTGTTCTCCTCGCCATGAGTCACGCCAGAGGTCACGGGATGGATGAATTCACTTGTTTGTTGTAATAATAAAAGGTGACTGAAAGGATTCTTATCCATGGAGATCCTCCTTTAGGAGAAGTTTAAACTGATGATAATGGAGGAAAATCCGGAAAAATTCACGGTCCAGCCAGAAAAGTTAGTTTTCTCCTCCACAAAATGTTTTTTTTTTTCATGTGATATCCACACATTTATTTGAAAGCAAACCCTTTGCTTTAATTTGATTTCCATGATGTAGAAAACGACTTACCAAAGAAGATGCAGCACTCAAGAAAAACGCAGAATCGCACAGATTTAGCTATTTTTTGACAACTTGAAGTGATTGCAAATGAACCACACAGTTCGGCAATCACAGGCAGGTATGGGACGCCATATATTACAAAAGAAGACTGTTGGATTGTTTCCTGTCTGGCAGTAAGAAACTCTGAATTGTTTTACTAATGTGAAGCCCAACAGCTTTTACTTTCCCAAGTGGAGCGTTACTGCTTCCACTGAAATGCCTAATTTGATTAATATGTATAAAACTGCGTTAGACATTGCCTAGAGGGGTATGTTTTAAAAGGAAGAGAGAGAATGAGTCAGAAATTAAAAGACAAGCAGAAGGAGAGGGGACAATGCAAAGAAATAAAAATAATTGGGCAGCCATAATGATAGATAACATAAGTATTAAGGGAAATATCTATTATTTACTGTGTGTGTGTGTGCGTGCGTGCGTGCGTGCATATAATATCATATAATGATGAATTTTGAAGCCTAGCGATACAGAGTTAGGCATATAAATACTTACTATCAGGTCATATTTCTAGATTTCTTGAGTCGTGTGAAATACCCGGTCAAAGCGGCTCAACCTTTATGTTTAATCAGGGATGTGACGCAAAAACACTCAAAATCTTGGCAGTTGTTTTCGTGCAAATCTTTTAGTACACTGGCACCAATACAGTGCACTTACTTACAAGTAACTGTTCAGTAAGATATGAGCTTATTTTACGTCAATTCCTAAATGTTATTCTAAAACGTACACGCTTCATCGGGAGCCTTTTCCACTTAAAACAGGTTGTAAAACATAGAAACTTACTTTTAAGTTTGTTTTTGTCGAAACAGTTGGTAAGATTTTAATGTTTCTAGCATCATGTGCTGTTAGTTAGCTAGCGAGCCAATGAGCCAGAGCACTCTGAGGGACTCCAGCTGATGCTGGTCCCCCGGTGGGGCAGTGGGGGCTGATTGATGGAGCCCCGGTGGTTCTGCAGCATTAAGGGAGGTAATAACGTTGGGGCTCAGATGTTTTCATTATGAACCTATCATTAGCCAGAATTTAGAGCTAGATGAACCTTATTCATCAATCCGTGGACACGGCGGCTAATGGTTCGTCGTGTCTCATTATCTCGGCTGCGTTGAGTGACGACGGTGTAAAAAATACAGCCTGACATGACGACAAAGGTCAGTCAGAAACATTCCCCCTCTGCTGTTTGTGTTTACACCCAGAAGTCTTTTTAATCTTAATCTGCGCTGCAGATTAACAGGATTTATTCTCAAGCTGCCTCGATTTGAAGTTTGATCTATTAGAGGCTGGAAAACACAAGGTTCTTCTGACACTGTTAAAACTCCCAGCGCAACATTCTTAATTAGGACAATCTATCAGCGTCCCTCTGCTCCGTGAGCATCGTCCCAGCGTTCCCAGCACTCTGAGTGATGGTGGTTTCACGCTTAGCTGGATCCTAGATTATTCTTCTTTGTCTGAGGATTTCTTCATCAGGTCTTCATTTCCCTCCATCACCTTCTTGTCTGCTTGTTTCCCTTGGCCTATGATAAAAGTGAATCATATGTAAAGAATGAACAATTCTTCTTGAGAGCTTTCCTGAAATTAAAGGTGAATTGTGTGCGCTGCAGCTGTGCTCATTGGTCGGTTGTCTACCCCTTAGAAACACATTATTCCTGTTTTAATTAATTCAGCATTGTAAACTTGGTGATATGTAACTTACGTGCCACAGTCTGTTTCAATTGCACTGCATGCTGCATTTATCAGATTTGTTTGAGGATTCCCTGTGAACCTGGTACTGCTCATTATTCTCCATTCTATTGAAGGTCTACAAGCTTTGTTAAGGACACGCTCCTCCAAATTGCACTCAGAATTACTGGCTAGCTGAAGTTAAAAGCAACATTTTTCAGAAACCATCTTCACTGCAGCCAGTTTCTGTAAATCTGGAGGATCAGTCAGCAGCGGAAAGAGGTGGAGACGTTAAGAACTGTCAAGCGTTGCACAAGAATAACATCCTCTACTTTAGATTGAGATATCCAGGAAGAGTTTCTACTCTAGATGTTAATACCGTCGTGTGTTTGATGCAGAATCTACTAAGAAATAAGTTTGGACGTGATGGGTGCTCACTACTTAAAAGACAAGTCTCTCGAAGTTTGGATCATTCTTACTTGGGATCAGAGATTTCTTCATGCACAGCTACCAACCACAGGAAGTCCAACTCAACATGCTGGACCTTAAATATTGTAGCTGTGGCAGAGGATGGGTTTGTTTGATGTCTGGTTGACGCTCATGTATTTTGCATCCATCATTAGTGATCTAAGCGCCTGAATAAGTCAAACAATCACTGTACGTACAATTAAAATAAATCCGGGTCTGGAATTAAACCAAGCTGCAAAAACGTGGAGAAATTAAAGCACATATTCAATTATACACCTACACTCGGTGGTACTTAAACTGCATAATAAAGTTATTAAAACTCATAAAACATTAAGGCCTTTACACACAACAACAGAATACGAGTAAACATAATGTCCCAGCCTCTGCACCAAGGAGAAAAAGGTGTCTCTACTATGCAGTTAATTGTAATTCATACAACTACGACGATATCTGTGGACATTACAGGCTCAAAATTAGAATGCAAACATACAATACTTTAAGCAACTTTAACCAATGGGAGCAGTAAAGTTTTATCCAATCTAATCTAATAAAAAGCGTGAACTGCTTCACTAGTTGAAGATTCACATTTTTGTAACGCATTAATTAATAACAAACGGGTCGATTTTTCCTCATGGCTGTTGTTGTAAACTAATGTTCTCAATTTGATTAATATCACTTAATCACACCATAAAAGTCATAAAAATATGCTTGATTCATGCCCATATCGCAGCGGGTCTGTATTGGCTTCAGGCAAAACTGAAGACTGAAATATCGGTATTGTAACAGGACTAGGGTTGCAAATGTTTCACCATCACATGTTTTTTTAATGAATCAAAATTTATTTTTACTTCAATGTTCTATTGTCAGCCACTTTATTCAGAAACCTTTTTTAACCCTTAACTGTTACGGGAAGTTAGAGATTAGGTTGTTATAATGGATCCTGTTTTTCCTTCTTCTTTGTGTCTCACTGCTGAGGGTTGGGAGTCATTCTGGTCCACTGACTCCTCCTCCAGTCTCTCCTCTCCGTTGGGCTTTTAAGGATGGAGCACGACCATGAAACCTATATTTACACACGTTCTGCCCTGACTGGGTGTTCCAGTTAAACAGCGCTGCGGCCTCCATCTGCTGCCACGATTCCCGGTTGTTAACCTCTGGTCTGCAGCCGGAGAAACATCCGGCTCAGCTCCTGACTCTGGAAGCTGATAGAAAGCGTTTTATCCTGCCACAGCAAGCGGAACACATTTCTTTACAGTGAGGGATGTTGGGTGAGAGAACAGGGATGGGAATCATTTCAAATAGAAGGGTTCACTGTGGTGAAAAATTACACAGTGGAAAAGTTAAAGAACTGTTTCATCACATCTCTAACTGCACGTTTTTCCTTAATAACAACCTGGTGGCTGCAATTGGCCTCATTTTTTTTCTCAGTTTAGCTTCAGTGGGAAACCTCTCCCAGCATCTGAGGCCTCCTGTCTCCGCTGACAGCCTTTCAGTCCCCCCACAGCAGAGGACACACCCGGGGTAACACATCCGAGTTCACATATCAGTTTAATCTGCTGAGAATCACACAGGAGGTGCGGGCTGCAGTGTTAGCCAGAGAGGTTGCATCAGCGCGTGTTACAGGCCTGCTATGGGCTGTTACTGACATGCAGGCGCGGCTGCTGATGTCAGCTAAGCGGCTTTACAGCCAGCAGCACAACTCCGTTTCCAACAGGACAATAAAACTCTGCAGGCGATCGCCAGGCCGATACCTGCAAGCATCCAGGTCGACGCATGCAGCCTGCTCCAGGTTTATAATAGAAAGTGTTTGAGTCCTCACAGACATGCAGGAAGGTAAAGCTGCTCCATATTAACCTCGAACTGTAACAGCGTCTCCCTCCTTTCTTTCTTTCTTTCTTTCTTTAAACAATCAAATTTCCGTAGACACTGAAATCTGCATTGGGTGAAGTTCTGATTTAACTCTTGTCCTTCAGAGCATCTACTTATGAAAGATTTCTTTCTTTTTAATGTATTTATTTCACAACTTCTCCTTTTGTATTTTTGCATTTCTGAGCTTTCTGCTCATTGAATAGCAAGTTAAGGCCAGAATCCATTTGGATCCAGTTCCAAGTTGCTCCAGCTCCTGAAGGGATTCTGACCTGATCATTTCTATAATGTACTCTAGACCTGATTGGGTAAATTGTAATCATGTGATCCCAATAAATGTCTCTTTTAGCTACAGGTCACTAATTGTTATTTATTTTATGTGATCAGAGGTCGTAAGGCAATAATTAATAATAAGCGACCGACCCATTGTGCTGAACCACATATCTTGAATGTATCAACCCGATATTGGTGTGGACAGTTTACAATATTTAGCTTGTAGGCCAAACAAAGGTGAGATAAATGAGAAGGTTTTCTCTTGTTGTACAGACTAGAAAGGTTAGAGGAAGAGTGAACACTTTATTATATCTTGCATGAATGATAATCAGTTGCATTGTGAGATGTATTTCTGAAAATCATTTCAAACTTGAATAGAAATACCTGTAGCAGTCATGCTTTTCAAATGTTTCAAAACTGTAAAGGTCTGATATTTGTTTGTCATTATTGTTGTGAGCTTAGCTTAACATATTTCACATAGTTGTTAGAGTGACTTCACAGTCACAAGTAACAACATGTCCTTCCAGGTGTGTTGTTTTTGTACCTGACCAATATGGAACCAAGTGCAGCACAATATTGTTCTGTCAGGCAGCTTTTGAACGTGACACTGGAACAAAATCAAATAAATCATCTGTTTAAAAGGTGTTTTGTACAATTTTTCTTCCCGCCTCCTGTCAGGGATCTTGCATTCATTTGTGCGTGAGTGTGAACAGATTATACAGGAGCCCAGATGTAAACATGGTGTCTTGTGTCCGGAGGATATCCGGGGCACTCGTAAACAAGGCAGGCAGCAGATTTGCCACAAGGTTATGTGTTGGTGTTTCTTTCTGCTGGGGAAGCTTTGACGGTTAAAGCATCGACCTGCTGGCAGTGTGGCATCGATTCAGTGGAAGGATACAATTGTGTTCAAAAGCTCCCATGTTTTATTCACAGCTGTAAATGCAGGTGTTCTGCAGAGAGAGGGGTGCAGCAATGCATTTCTCTCAGCTTTGCGCTGTAACGTTCTACCTTCGCCTGTCCGTAGTTGCATCGCCAAGGAGGGAGAGACGAGCTATTTCAAGATCAGGGAAACTCGAGCAGAAATGTCCAGTAATGTCCAGTAATGCTGGAAACACGATGCAGGCCAATCGCTTGGGCTCATGTTGAAAGGTTTTCTGCAGAGACTCTACCATCTTGAGAAATTAAAGAAATCTCATGCGCCCAACTGGGTTCTAGCCACTGTTAGTCAGCTGTTAGTCTCATCAGTGGGTTTGTCAGGAAACAACCAATCAGCAGTCACAATTTACCCCCATAGTGAAAAGCCCTCCGACAAAATTATCGCACTTTGTTCTTGTGAACGCGCTGCAGTCGCGGGGATCTGGTGGGAAAAAAATGATTAAATGTTATGTTTCTGCAGACTTTTGGATTTCCAAAATCAAAAAGAAGTAACTGATCAATTAACTATCAAATGTTTATCAGTACAAACCTAAGTGAGTGTAAACCTCTTAATTTTTTATAGTAAATTTATAAATCAAATATTAATGCATAACTCTACTTTTGTTTGACTTTACTTTCTTAGTGAAGCAGTAACTTCACAGGTGTCCAAACATAGTTAGGATTTCACAAGCAAGACTACGTACTTATGAGTAATTTACTCTCTCAATTTTGTGCAAAATGTGCCTGATGCAGTTTTTTTCTCTTACTTTATCCCCTCATCATTCTTCCTCTGATTTGGAAAGATTTGGGCTCTAAGGTTGATTTCTCATCATCAGTTTTGAATCCTAGCCAGGTGATTTCATTTATATTTGTGATCCGTGCTTTGGCTAGGCAACTCTAACCTATTAATCTGCTCTGATCTAAACCATCCTGTAAAATCTGACCCACCTCCTACAGCATGACGCTGCCACCAGCATCTTTTCCAGCCTTAAAACTGATCATGCTCCAATGTCGGCCCTCACGCGTGATCTCTGTCATTGGGATGTGAAGAGTTTGCTTTTGTTGCTCTTGCTTTAGAAGTGAAACACTCTGCGGGTCTCATTTAAATTAATAGATGTTTCTAGAGAGACGTTTTGTTTCTGTTCTGCTAATTTAACCTCAGTTCTGCTTGATTATCTAATCTCAGCTCTTCACCTGCTGAACAGCCTCTCGGTTTTAAACTGCAGAGTTTCTTCCGTTGAAAGCTCCTCATTCCTCTCTGCCTTCCCTGACGTTTGACAGGCGGCCGGCGGCGATAAGGAAAGCAAATCGGTTAACCGCACGCACGCCGCAGCCAAACCACACATTTATGCTGGCAGTCAGAAGGCGTCTCCTGGGTTTAATGGAGCCCGCTGGCTCCGGGATTACGTAAATCGGGATGTAAAAAAGCAACAGCCTGAAGCTCTGCTCGACTCCAGCTGATGCCTTTATGAAAGAGCTGGATTGTTGTTGCTCTGAGTGGAGGTTAAAGTCATTGGCTGAATGTTGGGGAGATGATGATTTAAACATGTGGAATTCCTCACTGATCTCATCATTTCCCACTTCGCCTTCTCACTTCCTGAGACGAACCTGCCTCCGTTTCCTTCCCCCAGATTTTAAACGCTGAGCAGCCAAACACGGCAGAGCTCTGAGCTCGCATCGGGATCTTGATGTTTGCTCGAGAGGTTTTATTCTTCCAGGTGTCATTATCTCAGCTGTCTTCAAAGACATAACAGATCCAGAGCGTTGCGCCTCGAGCTGGAGGCGCAACGCTCTGGATCTGTTATGTTTTCAAACTAAACTGCTCAACCAGTAAAGATGATAAATATTATTATCAGCTGTATATTATAGTTGTCAGCTCTGCTCATTAAGGCCACAATTTAGTCCACCATCAACAAATAAGTGAGAATTAATCTCAAAATTAAACCTGAATTATGTAGGACTGCAATTATTTTAATAATCAATTAATTTTCAATGAATCTATAACACAAAATTTATTTATTTATTTATTTCCATCTCTTCATTTGAAAAAATACAATTTTGAATTGCATAACAAATCTTACAAACAGTATAAAATGGAAACGTGTGAAATTCATTCTCCTTCGTTTTTTTTGCGACATTTTAAAAGTCACAAAACATCAGATGAGGATAAAACTCACATTGTTCATATTGAATTTTTTATTTTTATTTTTTTGTAGTTTTTTTTCTTGAATTATTGCTTTAAATATGCAGCGAACTTAAAGTTTCAGAGACTGTATGCCCGACTATTTCAACAATGGGTTAATCCGATTAATTGTTGCAGGCTTAGAATTATGTAAAATGAGTCATTTTAAATCGAATCCCTGAACTGATTTAAGACGCCAATACGTTTGTTTTCCGCTTTGCGTTGAGCTGTAAACTGTGAGCTTGTCTGAACGATAATGTAAAATATACAGAAGGGAAAATACATGATACAAATCTGCATCCACCAAAGGTGTTTGGTCCGATAAGTACAACTGGGTTAATGCTTTTTCCCCGTCACGTTATTGTGTCGGTCGATCGTGACACAGTGTGTTCACATTATACGTGTTAAAAACCTTGAGGAAACATTCACAATATCGGATGTTAATATCAGCCTTTATCTTTCAAAACCAGAACAACAAAATGGCAGACCAGAAATAGCTTTTCCTCTAAAATATTATTAAGAATAGAACTACACAATATATAGAGGGTATATATATTTATCCCAATATCAGTGTATGCAATATTTATACCTTAAATTACATTTTGGATCACGATTACTTTTTTAATGTAAATTTGAAGAGTACTGCTGCAATTTTCTGCCAGGGCAAAAAGGATGCAGCACAGATTAGAAAACTTAAGAAAAACTGTAGATAATGCACTGGATACCATTATTACAATATCTAACTAATATCACAATATTTTCTAATCTCATGCATCGATATAAGGATGCAATCAATCAAAGTAGAATCAAAAATACTTCCAACTGACATATTTAAAGTTGGATGGACATTTAGATTATTTATGAATTCGGTTGGATTCTTATCACAACACTCATCAATAGTATAACTTTATCACATGGTATCCTAATATCTTTCTGTAATATCTGTAATTTTCGAATAATCGCTATATCCCTAAAAAATTAGCATGATAGGGAAATGTAAACGTTGGTGAATATTAGTTTTAGCTTTAGGTTTATTTTCCCAGATCGCCGTATCGGTGCATCTGTAGTTTATGGAGTTTGAAATGAAATGCTGTTTGAAGAGAACAGCACTTGAGTCCCAGAGGTTTTTAAATGAGGGAAGTAAACAACAGGACGTCTTCAATAATTGATGTCATCTACCACCCCACCCTAACTGTCGCAGCTGTTTGTCTTCATTTTCAGACTAATCACC
>JAVLVB010000583.1:114684-145760 GCA_032876305.1 Orestias chungarensis | reverse complement strand
ACCAGTGTGGGCCCTTCAGAGGTTCTACACCTTCTTCCTGTCTCTCTTTAGGATTCAGTCCAACTTCCTGCTTGTGTGCTGAAGCAGATCACATGCAGAATAACCGGCCTTGAACGTTGAGAAAAACCGTGCACCTGCAGCAGCATTCTGTTTGTGTGCAGCACAGCTGGTGTCTGTGGGTTTTTTCCGTTTTGAAACCATGAAGAAAACTTTTGATTCTTTTATGTTTTCCTCAGCCTGTTCTCTTCCTCAATCTCTGGTTCTCTTGGTAGCAGATTGACCGGGAGGACAAACATAAGCTCACCTCTGTTTGGGCGTCTTATCTCTGTGGGCCGGGCCTCGCCGGCGGTAGATGGCGGGTGTATCTCGGCTCACAAACGGACCGAGCTGTGACTATTTTCTGACGGCGGAGTCACTGAAAGGTCAGCGACACTGCTGACGGGATAAAATCTGTAATCTGAGGGTGGTTTACAGCTCAGTGGGTCAACGTCAGATGCTGCGACCCCTCTGGGAAACAGAGATAAAGCTTAGCACCTCCTGTAGACGACAGTGGGTTGAAGCTGTTAGAGAAGTTGGTTAAGCTTTACTTTTATTGTGATGTTTATTAAAATTCAATTAATGAAATAGTTCAAGTGGTTCAGCTAGCATTTTACTTTTTTCCTATCATTATATTTAAACTTTAATATTTCGAATAAACGATGGTGCATTCATACCAGCAGTTAAATTCCTGTAGATTTTGTATTATGTTTTGATATTTTATAGAGGTTTTTTTTACAGGGTCTTTCCTGTAGAACTGCAACTGAACCCCAGTACAAGTTTATCCCAGCAAAAGTTGGGAGCAAGTACAACTAACACAACTATTCAGTAGATGCTTTGTTAGGATTAGTTTATGGCAATTGTCCCAAAAACCCAAACCTAAACCCTCCTGTTTGATTAAAACCAGACATTATGATGCAGCATTAAATAAGAATTACTTTAAAGTAATACAGAAAAAGACGGTCTATAATGTGTCTAAAACTATAATGTGTTTAAAACCTTTTTTTAACTTTGTTGAAAAGATGTTTGTTTAAGTAGGGATATAATCCAGTGTTTCAAACAAAGACATTTTTCAAGCATTGTCTGTGGGTTTGCAGAGGGCGGCCAGGCAAAGGGGAAGTTTGGGGAACCCTTCTGAGGCATTGCTAAAATCCCTCCAAACTCAAACTGGGTCAAACTTTTAGCCCAAGCCGTTAAGAAAGTGAATGCTTTGATCTGCGGTTGATGCATTTTCTTAGTGTCGGGCCTGAACTGCCTAAATCAGTCCTAGATGCGGGAGCCGCATCACAAACATCCCATCATTTTGCTCCCGGCATCTGCTTCACGGCCCTGCCGTATGCGAACCACGTAGTGCGATCGGTCGAGGGCGTGTTGGTTTACAGCGCTGTTATGTAATCGCTTTAGACTTTTCAGCCTCCAGAAGATGGTTTTTCAGCGTTGCTGGAGGTTTGGAGTGTTTTGACGCGCTGTAAGGAGGTAACTACATCTGTGACAGGAAAATGGACGAAGTGCATCCTGCTAACCATTGGGCAGATCTGTTGGACCAGAACACCAAACTCCTCCCTGCCTGGTTCTGCTCGTATGTATCGGCCGAGCCTCCCACTGCTGCAATCTGATCTGCTATTTATGTATTCATTATTTGCTTTGGATAATGGAAAATAAAATAAGACTATCAATATCGATCCTTGTCTGGTTCCCTCTCTGCCTCGATCACTGTGTTGTAAACCTCCAGTTTGGCTACGGCAGAGCCAAGATGATCGATTTATTATTATTTATTGAAGCAACAGGTATTTAAATCTCAGCTCTGGGCAATATGGTAAAAAATATCCAATGATAATGTCACAATATTTAGGGGTACCATCACAATAATGATAAAGTAATTATAACACAAATACTGCTCTTGAATAACATACCAACTTAAATTAGAACGCTGGTTACACAAAAAAGTGTGATTTCTATTATTAAAATGCAATTTATTATCTCTCTAATGGAACAAACAAGGAATAATGAGGATTCTAACTTATGAGGGCATAAAGCATATACGGCTACCGGTCTGGCCGCTTCATTCCTTTTGATCTCGCTTGTTTTATCTGTTTAACAAACTTTTATAGGTCGTTAACTAATCCTGGAGAGCAGCGGCGGCGTTCATCCGCTGAAGTCTACAGGACCAATAAAGTTATTGTGTAATGTGTGTAAGGTCAGATGCTTGTGAGCCCTCCCTCCTCTTAATAACTGCAATTGTTTCATCATAGACCATTGGGTTTATTACCCCCTCTGAATAATGAACACCGAAAACAAACCAAGTCCATGTCTGCAGTTACTGACCGACTATAAACTCCAGCTGCTAAGATACGTGCCTAAATGGAAACATTCACAACATTGGAAACAGGAACCCTTAATGTTCCTCCACTTCCAGGTCCTGAACTCGGTCTGCGAGCTTTGTGTCGCAAACAGTTCCCAGAGATTGAAGGAATATTTGAGGTTCTGCTAGGATCATTAGCTGCTGCTACTTGTATCCAGATGTTATTCTGTCAAAAACGTCTGGTTGACTTGTGATTGTCATAAGGAAAATAAGATTCAACACTACTTTGCTTGCAGTACTTTACTCCCAGTATTTTTCTACCCATGCATTAATCAAAGTAGTTTACTGCCAGTATTTTACTCCCATTACTTCCTTTCAGTACTTTCAACCTGGTTTATTACTCTTGGTTCTTTACTAGCTGGACAACAAACTTCTTCTTCCTCTTAGTATCTCCTAATAATAATTTATTAACGGTACTTCCTCCTAATACTTCCTTGTAATACTTCCTGGTGCTTCCTTTCACCCCCTTCCTCCCCCCAGCCCTGTGTTTTGGAGTGATCAGTTAACTGGAGGGAGTGGAATATTTGTCAACCAGGTTTCACTTCCCTGTCTGGATTTTAGCTCCAAGTAAATCAGAAATTTTAAGAGGCTGATTCTAATTTAACAGCAGAAAGGGAGTTGGTGGTTCCAGCTGGCAGAGATTAGCAGGTAATCCCAGGAAATTAGGGTTTAGCACATGATCAGCTAGCTTGGTTGGAGCCTTTGGCTCGTGTTGAAACACCTCTCCATTCCTCCGATCAGCACAACAGGATGTCTTTAATAATTTATGTTTTCCCTCCTTCTGTCGCTGCTCCAGTTTAAACCATGTTGACCCGGAGAGCTGCAGAACCAAGCAGGCATGTGAAGCTAACCTGCTGCAACGACAGAGTTGTTTCTCTGAGCCGACGGTCCTGCACAAAAGAGCCAATCTGACCTGACTCCTGCCAGGCTTGTCTGCTCATTTCCCAGATCAGCTTGTTAGGGTGTTTTCAAACAGGCTGCTGTCAGTCTGCCATCTGCAGGCAGGAATGGTAACTGCATCAAGCAGATCTTTAACATCCATTGAGTATCAACAATTACTCATTCAGGTTTTCCCTTCAAAGCGGCAAAATGATGAGGAGAAATGTAGGAAATAAAAACAACAATGAGAAATGAGAGAATTCACTCAAAAACGGATAATAAAACCTTACTGAAGTACCGTCTCTCTGGGTAATGTCCTAATGCCCTCAACCCCGTGTACGTCTGTGTCGGATCAGAATCAGAGATTCTGTTGTAAAGAAACGGTCCCTGAGACCCTGAGGGCTGGATCTGCTGCCTGGCAACCTCAGATATTTTCCAGAGACGAACGAAGTAGAAAAGTGAATTAGTCACAAACTTTAGCATTTTCCACCTTAGTTTGGCTGGTTTATCTTAATTGTTACAGTAAAGTGATGTAAAATGATCAGCATCGTCCGTATAGCTGAAGGTAGTAGTAAAGCCTTCCACGTTCGATGCTGGTTGTTGGTTGAGACTCAGCAACACTGACCTCTGCTGCTGCTTCTACACAATAAATAATCTTCACCCGTTCACACCATGAGAACCATCTAACGGATCCTCTCCACCTGTTGTTTTTGTTTTTCCCAGAAGGAGTTTGCTGCTCCTCCTCCACTGCTATTCAGGAAGCTGAGCAATCCCGACCTGTCGTCCGCTGCAACCACCGCGACCAAATCCAAGCTGCAACGACAGCTGAGTCAGGATGAGAGCCGGCCCCGACGCAGCAGCCTGGCTATGACTGGTAGGTGGTTGAGACCAGAAAGAGGCTCTGGATGCCAGAACCACTATTTTTTAAGAATAAATTTGATTTTTTCCAGGGTTTTTTTGGACATGTTTGGGGCTCCTGTTATTAGGAGTGTTCGTTATCATACATATTTACCAATCTGATATTGATATTTGTTCCAATATCAATAAAAAATTAAATCTGAATATATTGGTCTGCATCTAAAATCTCTGATATAAGCACCCAAAATCCAGCAGTCGGTTCCAGTTTTTAATTTCTATTATGTTCATATTTCACGGCACTGATCACAATAACAGTGCCTGTTGGTAGGAGCACAGTTGGTTGTTCCAAACTAATGTTCTGTAGTTGAGGAATATCGCTTAATCTAGTCTTTTCACACTGCAAAAGTAATAAGAGTGTTTATGATTCATGCTTATATCTTATCATTTTCAATATTAATATCTGGCAATACTGACCGACTGCAATATGGGTTTCGCAAGTGAAAAAGTTGTATCGAGACACTATTTGTAATCATTATCGTGATAAATTACATGTCATGATAAGGGATAAGTATAATTTATCATCTGTGATAAATTGAAATTAGTGATAAACTCCAAAAACTAACTTTTTTCTTTCGTTCCTATTTTTGTTTTATTAGAGCGACGATGAAAAAAAAAAAAAGATTTTTTTTATGTTGGTATGTTTTACAAGGCCGTAATTACGTGCTTGCCATTGCATAGCATAGGAGGCAGTAGCTTCATAGCTACCATTAGAATTTAATGGTAGCTATGAATTTATTATTAGACGTTAGCATTTTAGCAAAACAATTTTTATACACTGATGTGTGGGCACTTAATAAGGTATATTAATGTCATTGTATGTGCTATTGATAACCCACAAACTAATTTTGATGTATGAGCTAAACTTTACGTACTGCACCAGACATTAGGTGTCAATCTACATGCTAGCAATAGCCGTTAGTGTAAGTTAACATGCTTATGACAACCCACATCCTAACGTTAGCATTACAACTAACATTAGCATTTAAGCTACATTAGGTAATGATAACCTACATGCTAACATTAGCTTCAGGTTTTAAATTAGAGTTTAAGCTAACTTTAGCAAAAACAGGTTTTCTAACTTTTTTAATGCAATTATTGGGACCCCACAGATGCGCAACTGGCAGGCACCTTCAAAATTTCTTCCGGAAGTTTCTAGTTTGGGTTGTAATTATTTACTAATATTTTTTCCTTCATCTCACCCATCCCTACCTGCTATCAGTGGCTAAGTTTTACGGTGAAGATTAATTATCGGAATGCAGTGCATTTAAATGCTTGTTGGGCTAATGTTATTCTGGTTGTGACTGCATGTCTGTCTTATCAAAAGCTACTTTTCTGCCTTTAGTAAAGAAACATGTGGTCACATTAAACCTGTAGCTCAAAAATATATAAAGCAAATCTTAAACCTAAACCGCTCTCAGAATGTGTGGTTCCCAACCAACACTTCCTCTTTTATGTTTTTTTTTCTTCCTTCTGCAGCCAG
This sequence comes from Orestias chungarensis, assembly GCA_032876305.1. Classification (NCBI taxonomy): domain Eukaryota; kingdom Metazoa; phylum Chordata; class Actinopteri; order Cyprinodontiformes; family Cyprinodontidae; genus Orestias; species Orestias chungarensis. The sequence continues at coordinate 140,085 of JAVLVB010000583.1, read as the reverse complement.
TTAAAGGAAATTTAACAACATTTTTCCATTCTGAGTAAAACTTGATGGATGTAAATATTCATAATCCCTGGATTAAGTGATTTCATCCATTCAGATTATTTAATTTGGTGTGTGTGAATGCAAACATAGCTAATTATTTGTTAAAGGATCAGAGGCGGTTGGACGTGAAAGATGAATATTTAATCTGAGGTCATGTGATGGATGGTCGCGATCCATGTTTGCTTCCTTTTCCTCGATGATATGCGTTTATGACATGAATCAGAACCTTCTTGGCCCCGTCGAAAGGTTTTCACTCTCGTCCCGTCTGTGTCCTCAGGGAAGCAGCTGCTGCCTCTGTCCTGCGGTTTGCACGGCGCACTGAGCCAGGGGCCCTTGGGAGGCGCGCCTGGGGCCGGGGCACTCGGAGGGCCGTCAGGAGGCCCTGGAGACGGGAATAACCTGGTTCGGATGAGGAGCCAGGTTCTGGGGCAGTCTGAGCCGTCGCTCAGCGGACTGGTCAGTACCAAGTGAATGAATTTGTCTGAAAACTGATGAATAAATGATAGAACGCCCGATAAATGCTGCGTCACTCTGGGGAGCATGACTCACGGTGTTACAGTGAACACATCTAGCTGGAAAAAACAGACATATATATTGAACTAATATCACTCTTACAATATTACCAATATTATCGCTATTGCAAGATTTTTTGTAATCTCTGTGGGCCTTGCTGGCCTACTAAATACCCAGACCCTGAAGAAGTCATGTTTTATTTTATTTAATCTATTTAATTTCCCTTTGGGATAAATAAAGTATTTTAGATTTGATTGACTGACTTTTATACTGTTTGTGTCTGTTAGCTGGATATTTTTCCATTTCACAACAAAACGGGTCCAGACTTATGTAATAGAACATCTCGCTGTGTGTGTATGTGTGATTAATGGTCAAAACTCAAATCATCCCCTGCTTTTAATTCTGCGTTAACATGCGTATCCTTCAGCGACCAGCAGGTGACAGCAGAGTTTCGTCTCAGCAGCTTTAGTCTCTACGTCAGTAACCCTGATGTTTCTTTCCCCTGCTTGGTTTTGAACTTCAGATCTGGTGATTTTAACGTTTTCTTGATGATGCAGGAAACTATTGCCAGGATTTAAACAGGCAGAGTAATTCGAGCGGTGCTGATAATCCCGGGTAAATGTGGGTGGGGCATGGTTATTAATGCTTTCCTTTTTACCCTTTTTACTCGGTGGCTTCCGGTTCTTCATGGTCGTCATGTTTCAGAGCTGTGTTTCTGTGGAAGGGATGCAGTTAAGGCTCAGTATTGTGGTTCGGATCTGCTCAGCAGAAAAAAGAGCCTTAGTCTCATCTGTCATGTTTTTAAACTTTCTTATCAGAGGCATATTTTATAGCAGCTAAAGCATGAGGTTCTGATTTACTGATCCTGGATCTTTCTGAATATTTGTGTCGATATTGAGGAAATTGACATTTCTTTACTCCTGAAGAGATTATTTATCCTTTTTGGGGATCTTTTCTGTTAAAGAAATGTCTTTGTGTTTATCTAGAGAAAATGCGTTTGGTTGGAGCTCTGGTCCTTTAACTGCAGGTTCATTCACAGCAGATAGGAAACCTCTCAGATTAGCATATTATTAGCATCTGTGTTGGTGCAGAGAAGAACTGGAGGACTCTGTTTAAAAGCCCTACAGAAGCTAAATGCTACTTGTTCCACAAGGATATCTTTTCATTTAAATGAGTCGAAAATATGGGATACATTTTGTGCCACTAGGAATTGAAATAGAATTTTTTATATCTGAATGTGAATCATTCATATTGAACCTGAATTGATCATTTTGAAAAATTGCTTTTAAAATCTGAATCTGAATAGACTAATCTGAAATTGAATCTGTTGGTTTGAATATGTATGACAATAAAATCAAAACTGTATTTAATTTTATTGAAAAATTCAGCTCCTTAATTCATTCTCACTTTTCAGTTTCAATTATCTCCATTCAGATTCAGTTTTTCAATTCAATTTCAATTCCTAGTGGCACAAAATTAATCCCAATACAAAAAACATAAAAGCAAGCAATAAAAAAATCTAACAACTAACTTGCAAGTTTAGCTTTGTCTAACATTAAATAAACTAAGATGTTTGCATGATAAACTAGAGAAAAATACTTGTGTTTTTGTCAGACAGAAGCAGCCTGTGGTGGTTAAAAAGCCAGTCAAAATTATTTATAGGATTCAAAGTTCCTTAAATAAATAATAACAAGACAGGAAAAGCGGAGATTTAAAACAAAGAAAAAAATCATTGAATAATAAAGAAAAAGTTAAGTTTGCTGATAAAATTCTCTCAGATGTGATTTGAACGGCTAAAAAGAACCAGTCAGAGTTTTAACTGACGGGTTGGTCTAACGTTTATCAATAATAACGATGAGTGGAGTTGGCAGCCTGCAGACGTCATGCCGGAGCTTTTGGGGAATGGCCCTTAAAATACATGAGAACATGCTGAATAATTACTGCTCCTCTGCTCGGCTCTAGCAGCGTCGGGTCGGACCTCCTGTTGTCAGATGGTTCAGTTCAGGAGGAAACTGCTGGACTAGTTTTCCTAGAGAACAGTGGTTAGTAGATCTGGAGCCGTTTGAGCTGATCTGTGTCAAGGCAGGAGTCTGCTGTAAAAAAAGCCTTTAATCTTATACCAGGTTCTGATAAGTACCTGTTAACTACTTCATCTAAAGTCCAGATTGAAGATCCGGAAGATGGCTCAAATATGTGAAAATACCTCAGTCTGGTGGCATAATTTTACAAATTATGATTTAAATTTTTTTATTTTTTCGTAATAATTTAGTTTAAATTCATCCACTCCTTCCTTCCTTCCTTCCTTCCTTCCTTCCTTCCTTCCTTCCTTCCTTCCTTCCTTCCTTCCTTCCTTCCTTCCTTCCTTCCTTCCTTCCTTCCTTCCTTCCTTCCTTCCTTCCTTCCTTGCTTCCTTGCTTCCTTGCTTCCTTCCTTCCTTCCTTCCTTCCTTCCTTCCTTCCTTCCTTCCTTCCTTCCTTCCTTCCTTCCTTCCTTCCTTCCTTCCTTCCTTCCTTCCTTCCTTCCTTCCTTCCTTCCTTCCTTCCTTCCTTCCTTCCTTCCTTCCTTCCTTCCTTCCTTCCTTCCTTCCTTCCTTCCTTCCTTCCTTCCTTCCCTCCTTCCCTCCTTCCATCCATCCCTTCCTTCCTATCTAGGAAAAAGTAAAAACCACAGGTTGGTAGTTAGAAGCCCAGTTCTTCTACCTGCTGGGTCTCAGTTATGATTAAATCTGTAATTGGGTTTCTGATAATAATTGCAATAGTTATTAGGAGCGTTATCATCTTCCAACCTGCAAATCAGCTCAGGCTTTTGAACTGTTGATCGGATATTCTCACCATCTTGTCTTTTTCATCCGGTCACCCTCGTATGCTCTTCATCCTCAGCATTCCTTCTCGTCATCTGTTTTAGGCCGTCTGTTTCAACCTTTTTAGCTTCTGCTACAGATCCAAACAACTCTTTTATATAGCAAAAACTAAACAGTAATGAGGAAGATCCAGTTCTGTCAGAGTTATTGACGTGAGGAGGCGGATAAGCTGTGGATGGAAGTGAAAACGACCTCTGTAGACATGCAGCTGCGTCTGCAGCACCTTATCTTGTAACTTGACGGGAAATATTATGCAAAATATGTGACGGAAAGGAAAGGAGTTCATGATGATAGACGGAATAAATAGGAGCTGAAAAGGGATGTAGGGGATGTAGATGAGGGAGAGGGGGGTGCCGGGCTTCTCCTGTCTGATCCGTCAAAGAAAAGAGAAACATTAACATACATATTCACATATTTTTGCATATCTTAAACTGTCTACACGCATCACTTTCTCTGAGATCTATTTAATTTTACCTTTCTATTCAACTAAATCCAGTTTATTTATGAAGCTCCAGTTCACATCACATGTTGTCTCACTTTGTACTTCAAAGCAAAAATAACTTTGATCCAATTAAACATACATTCCAGTTCATCCTAGTTATCAAACAGGGACTCAACTTCATTTTTTTATTCAGATTTATTGAGAAAAGTTTTTAATCTAAGGAAACTCAGCATCGAGTCACTGACTACAGCGTTCAGTCGTCCTTGATCAGCAAGCCGAGACGGTAGCTGATAGCTTGCTTCGTATCGTTGACTTTACAGCAATCCCTTATACTCAGCCTGCATGTATCAACACCTGGAGCAGAACCAGAACCTGGCTTAAAAAGACAGATGTAGGTCTATTTTCTATGTTAAAAGTAAAGCACAGGAAAGGCCAAACAAGGTGTAGCTTCTACAAAGAACAAAAAGAGTTAGGAGTTGAAATAAACTTTGTAGTGAATGAAGAAGGATGTAGCACCGGGAGGAAGGTGTCTCAGTTCCTTCAGCAGCCTAAGCCTGTAGCAGCATAATGAGGTGAGTTTATACAGTATTTAGCTTGAGCCAGTTTTCCATTGTTAGGCCCTTCAAGGTTGAACTTTTCTTTCTATCAATAAATATTCTTAGCTGCAGCAGAGAAAACGATCAACAATTCTTATGGCTGGATAATGATTTCCAAATGCAGGTATTGCATATGTTATTTAAGCATTTAAGGAATTATAAAGGGCTTGATGTTTTTTTTTTTTTTTTTCTTTCACTTTTGTGGCTCTACTTAAAAAAAAACGACATCTTCTCCAAGTTCCTAAGAGGTTTTTTCACCTAAGCTGCAGGTGATGTCAGGAAGATTTAGCAGAACAAAGATTATGGCCCTTCAGGCTGCCTCACGTTTGTTGTCATAGAAACCTTTACCCTTCCTCTTCACATTGACGGACTTTTAATTGGAGGAAGATGTGAGTGGGGCCTCCAGTCAGGGGTTTGGGCACAGCTGGTAATTATCCACATATCTACCTGTGCTCCATACTCTACTTCATTCTCGCTCGTTCTGTCTGTTTTTATCAAAAGCTTCGTTTTCTCTCCAGATGTTTTCAGATGTCCCATTAGCTTGCTGCTGTTCCTTTATCATTTCAATTTTAAGTCTAAATGCGGCTAATTTCCTTCGGCCTACAGGTGACGGTTATCCATAAACCAAACTGTCGACTGAGGCGCATTCATTTGGTTCTACTTACTTACTTTAAACAATACCCGCTAGATCCAAACAGGAATCTCCAGGTTCTCAGATTAGTGTCAGACCCAGGAGGACCAGCTGGAGATCATCATCTGTCGCTCTGTTTTCCAGGAAATGTCATTATTGAATTAGTTCTGCTTTCTGAGCTATAACAGGCAGCCTAAATACATATGGAAGATGAGACCCAGACGAAGCCTTCAAATGAAACCTTGTTTTTTCCTGCTGTTATCTTCTAAATTAACCATGCACACAGACGGGACGGATCCAAACTAAAGAGGGGTCACGGGACCAAGTCTGATTACTGGATGGGATTATTTGACTAAGAAAAGCTTCATTTTAGTGGAAGATCAAAAATGATCCTTGAGTTTCCTCAGGCCTCCATGTAAGGCTAATCACTGCTTTGGTTTAATTTTTTAAAGAACATGGTGATGTTAGGAAACATTTTAAATCTCGGTGAATTTACATCTTTTTCTGGATATTTTTTATAATAGATCTACATAGAATATCTACAGTAGGAGGAAACAAATGGCATAAGCTTTTTATTTCAAGAAACAAATTTCAAAACTAGGATTTTATGAAACTTATATGATTAGCTCTGTTATAAAATCTAAAAATATCAAGTTTACTTTCTGCTGGTTCTGTGGTTCTGTTTTCTGCGGCCTTAAGTTTCATCGGCGACGACTTCTATTGAATCCATTCCAATCCACTTTATTTATATAGCACATTTAAAACAGGAACATGTCCACCAAAGTGCTGCACAGATGAAATACATGATAAACAATAAATAAATAAGACATAAAATAAACTAACATAATATAAGAGAACAATAAAATAAAATAAGACAATCAGCTAAAACAGTAAAAGACACATAGGACCATACAACTCATGCAGTGTTTAAAGCCAAAGAATAAAAGTGGGCCTTCAGACGAGACTTAAAACACTCCACAGTTTGAACAAGGAGGGGCAGAGCGTTTCAAAGTCTGTGAACAACAACGGAGAACGCCCTGTCCCCCGTAGTTTTAAGTCTAGTCTTAGGAACCGTGAGCTGGGAATGGCTCCCAGACCTAAGAGCGCGCGACGGAGTATAAAGATGGAGGCAATCAGAAATTTAGTTTGAAGCCAGTACATTTTAAGCTTTAAAAACAAACAATAATAATTTAAAATCTATTCTAAAATGTACAGGCAGCCAGTGCAGTGAAGCCAAAATGGGGGTGATGCGTTCGTGCTTCTTGGCCCCTGTTAAAATTCATGCCGCAGAGTTCTGGCTAACTGCAGACAGTAAAGAGCCGTGTTACAAACACCAGAGTATAGGGCACAAGTTGTTCCAGAAGATTAAAATATAATTTTTTTTTGACTTTTGATAAAAGTCGAAGGTGATAAAAACTTGATTTTAAAACTGCATTAACATGTTTATCCAGTTTAAAATCACTGTCCAAGGTGACGTCAAGGCTGGTGACTTTGGGACGCACGTAGGTTTGAAGGGGTCCCAAGTCAAGGAGGGTGTTCCCAAACAACATGACTTCAGTCTTTCCCTCGTTTAGCTTTTAAAAAATTTGGGCCAACCAAGCTTTGACGTCATTTGCCGTCTCCAACATTGTTGGCAGCCATCATTTCTGCTCAACGTGAATCGACTTTCATCAGAGAACAGCACTGAGGCCCACTGGTCCCTCATCCAGCGTAAATGCTCCCTGGCCCATGCAAGACAATGACGCCTGTGCCTGCTGGTGTGGTCAGGTACCCTGGCAGGTCGTCTAGCATGCAGACCACGATGATGTAAACGGTTTCGAATGGTCTGACTTGACACTTGGGTGCCTCTCACCTCCCTTAAACGTGCCTGGAGTTGAGCGGCATTCATCATCCGGTTTCTCAGGCCATTGTTCACAATGTAGCGGTCATCAGCATGGGATGTGGCCAAAGGACGTCTACTTCTACGCCTTTCTGTAACTCTTCCAGTCTCTCTGTATCTCTGTTGCAACCTGCTGATGAGACTCTGTGACACTCTGAGCTCAGTGGCCATGTCCGTCTGTGAACATCCTGTTTGAAGCATTGCAATGGCCAGGTACTGTTGATCCATTATTAGGTGTCGTCTTGGTCTCATGATGTCACAATGTGAACAGCCTGAAGAGGACGACTGTTTAAACACCAGCTGTAATTGAACCAGGACATTTTTTGGTCGATTCGAGGATCAAACACCTGTTGTGAATTTTGCCGTTAAGCTCCTCGTTAGAGAACAGCAACATGTGCAAAAAGTACTGAAACATTTAACAGTTGGACAGATGCATTGAAAAGCTTAGAGAAGGTCACATTAAGTTAACCCGTTAAGGTTTGAATGCATTTTGGGCTCATCCTGAAATTCAACCCGACAGCCAAATATCGCTAACTTTTTGTGAGTAGGGTATATTGGCAGTTCTGACACACCGCTTGTGTGGAATAGGAGGTTCTGATTGATCGATAAGATCTATGATAATTTTTAAGATTTCATGCTCACTATAGTCTGTTTGAATATTTCCTGTTGGTAATGATAAATAGTTATATTGAAAAAAGGCAAACCTCCAGTATTTTACCTCCTGACCTGATTGCACCTCTGATCGGCCTCCTTTTTCCTATTTTATTTTCTTGAACTTATTATAGTTGATATGAAACAATAAGACAAGGCTGCCATCAGATTATTCCCAGGTTGTTTTTATGATATCAGGCTTCTTGTGTAGCTGAGTTCGACTTTGACCCTGTTTATCCTAGCAGCGAATTGCCGAACCTAATATGGATCTTCTTTGGGGGATCTACAGGTCCAGATAGATAGAACGTGTTGGGAAGCACATTGCAGGTCAGGGGGGGGTGACTCCTCTGCCACTTTAAATACCTCAACACTCTGTCAGCGTCCCTCTTAGGCGCCCGCTGATTGATAAAATGGCTCTGCTAATGGACCGAGGACAAGTTCAAAGAGTCTACTAAACAAATTGTGACGGTCCTCTGGAGAACTGTTGTTCAACGCCTAAAAAAGCAAAGAAATCCAGGGTTCCTTGAAAAGTTGATCCAGGAGTAGCTTTTATGTTGACAAAAGTTTAGTTTCATTAGCATTTATCACAAACCACAACTGAATAGTTCCTTTCTCCGGTGGCCAACAGGCAAGCAGCAGGGATGGTTCCCGGATAATTTAGAGAAACATGTATGTATGACGTGTATGCCATGTCATATATTTGGACTTTGGAAAAAAGCTTGAGTACGCGGAGAGAAGCCAGATGGATGCACGGGGAAAGCATGCCAAGTTCATGCAAAAAAAATTGTTTGAGATTAGAACCGAGGACATTCTTGCTGCAAGCCAAGTTAAATACAATCTAAATATGTAACGTAAAATTGATCATTTCATACATATTCACTCAGTAACTGACATAACTCAAAAGAGATCCAGACAACTGATCCTACTAGTTTCACAATGAGGGTAATGGAGATAACCTGAGTGCAGTGGCTACTCCTGACAAATATCTCTGGGGGGGCAACTGTTCTGATGATGGGTTAGATTCCCTGTTCTTAGCTGGCAAAATCAGGCTTGAACTGTACAAACTTTGCAGTATTTTTGAATAGCTATATCAAGTTTATAGCAATGATCTCAAATACACAGATACACCTCCACCATGGGAATAACCTCATCAACTAGTTTGTCCTGTAAGAGTTAAAAAAAAGAAATAAAATAAAACAAAACTGCTTTACAGTTAAAAACATTTTATTTCTCACATTAAAACTGTAATTTAGCAAATCGTTCCAGAACATATACAGTGTAAAACAGGCTGCCAATTTGAAATCAATACAACTATTTACTATTCATCATTTGTAGAATAGAACATAACACAAAACAACAAAACAAATCTGCAGTTTGTTTCCTCTGCTTTTTTTTTTTTTATACCTGTTTGATGTTTAAATTTGGTTTGGGTGGTCCAAATATTTTTAAAGTCAATTTGTCTGCATTGTTTTGACGACTAAACGGTAAATCCCTCAATGTCTGGATGGAGTTCAAGTTTTAGCCATGTTGTCGATGTCTGGCGGTCCAAGTGTGCGTGCTGTGCGTCTCTGAGCAAGCATCAGTGCACATTACGTAATCACGTTGGGGCGAGCCGTCCCTGAGCCCATTGGTTATGGTCCAAAAATTGAAAATAGAAATCTCACAATGTAAGTCTATGAGAGCACCAAGGGGTCGGGGCTTATGGTTGGAAAGTTACTTTCAGACTGCTGATTGGACAGTAATATGCAGACCTGGACCGGCAAATTAAACTCTTTTTTTTCATGTGACTCAATGAGAGTGGTGCACTATTGCCCACAATAGGCCAGCTGCCCCTGCTCCAGTGATTATGGTATAAATACTCAGGTGTCTGGAAGCTCCATCTAACGGTTAGTCATTATTCCTGGCTACCAATAATCAGGAACATAAAATTACTCAGAGAAGAGGTTCTTGAAAAGCATTGGTCAGGAGATGGGCACCCAAAAAATGTCTTAAGTCACAAGATGTTCCCTGTAGTTCATGAAAGTAGCTACAACAAGTTACTTCAGAAGCTGAGATGGAGTGACTCAACAACTGTTGCTCTGGTTCTTCACTGGTCGGAGCTTTCTGGGAGAGTCCAGTGCTGGAGAAAACTCACATCAAGGCTGGATTTGAAGTGTGGAAAACTCCATCGTCAAGTGGAAGAAAGTTCTTTGGTCTGACAAGACCAGAAAAGAGGTTTTTGGCCTCAGACGCTGTTTGACTGAGACACATCCACAGACTCCACCCTGCATTTTGTCATCAAAACAACAGACGACGTGTTGTAAGTTGGAGCTATATATTTAAACTGAATCTTGAATTTTAAGGCCAAATTCTGATGCCCTTAATGTATTTTTTAAAAGGGTAGTAAAAAGGGTAAAATGTCCAATATTTTTACAGAAAATGTGTGTGTAATTCATCTTTTTTGGGGGGCTTCTTCTCAGGCGACTCGAAACCAGCAGCATGTTGAGTTTCATTCAAACACATTGCATATTTATAGAAGGCTTATCGATCCAGATCCAGGTGGCTCTTGGTTGCTCCCATCTCCTTTATCAGTCTGGCAGGAATCCTGGCGTCCAGGTCATCTCAGTCGGATCGTCGGCCCTGAGCCGGCGGCTGATTGGCAGGTGGACTGATTGTGTTGCAGGGTTTGATTAGTAAGCTGTAGTGGAGCAGAACCTTCCGGTGTCCGTCGGAGTGGGAAGTGGATGTTGTCGGGTCTAATTCTGGAGGATTCCATTGCTTTTCCTCGCACGCGTGTCTGTGTTCACTCACAGTGAACATGATCAACTAGAGCTAACAGGCTTCCTATGCCATAGACTAGTAAATCCAGGTGTTTAGTTTCGGAATATTCTAATAACTGACTCAGATTAAGATTGTCTTCATGGATTTCTCTTGGAAGCACAATCCGACCCATTAGCTCATTTCCACATTGTGGTAAAACAAATACTTTCTGATTATTGTTATAATGCTTTAAAGGTTAGCTGTTTATTTATGACATTACTGAAAATATGACTTTCTGTAAAAAGATACATAATGTAAAATTTATAAAGAAAATTAATTGTCAAAATGTGGTTCGAAGATTTTAATTCAGTAGAAAATTGTGTATGTGGGAAGTAAGTTGATATCCCCACCCTTTCTCATGCTTGATTATTGTTCACTGACGCTAAGGTTTATTTCATTTTGATGAAAGTACTCAAAGAAATGTATCAAGATATACTATTTTCACAATTAAAATTAAATACAACAAGAAAATTGTGTATAGATATTCCCACCAAGTACCGATTGTGCTTCTGGGATAGATTATGCAGTGACATGCAAGTGAATATTTAATTTGATTAGAGCAAAATTACCTGAAACTAATAAAAACAACAGCAAAGTAAACACATATTTATGTTTTACTAACCTTGCTTTGTGCATTTATTTTTATTTCTTTGTACATATAACCATATCTACCCAGTGACTTTTGCTCAAAATCGGTGTTCAGAGGACCAACATCTGCTTTTAATTCATTTATTAAAATTGGGTTAATGTCGCAGCAGGTATTTTTGGCCCAAATCTTGATCTTAGACTGTGTTATTTAAATTTGTTTTATTTAAATTTAAACTATTTAAATTTGATGCCCTTCTTTTAATTATGCATCAACATTTCCTGAACAAATGTCTTTATAGTAACATTTTAAATTATTAATTTATTCGTGATCAGCAAAAAAAAAGTTACAATAGAATTATATACAACGTTAAAATGATTTATTTGTGTTGATTTGACGAATTTGTTCCACATGAGGATTTTTTATTTTTTTACACCCCTCTCTTGATGTGACTCCTTATTCTTTCTCAACACGGACTGGTGAGTGTGTTGATCCTCTGCTAGGTTGTTAGCAGCTCCATGTCTCGGTAGCAGATTGGGTTTGTTAATCCTTGTCAGGCTTTCTGCTCTTTAAGCAAACCCAGATACATGGCTCTAAATTAGATCAGGGAGCCTTAGTCTCTGGGATACGTCAGGGCAACCGAGCGCTGTCCTCCTGGCGTATGATCCCAGCATCCATCATGGGAGTAGAGCAGCTCTTTGCTTCTCTTCCTGCTGGAGCTGTTCGGCCACGTCTTCATTCTGGATGTTGAAGCCTCTTTGGATTCTGCAGATTTATGATCCGTATCGACCAGAGCAGTGCGGATCCTGTTTCAGACACTTTTCTCTCCCCCACCCATCTCTTCTCACATGTTGTTTCTCTCTGTCCATCGCGTCACTAGACATCCATCACACTGCCTTGTATTGATTAGACTGTATAGGATGAGAAAAGGACCAGACTTTAGAGTCTCTGTGTGCTTTTCAATTAACCATATGGGGAAATATACACAAAGTGGTACCTACCTGGTAGACTTTTAAATCTGACTGTATGCTGATGGGATTTTCGGTCCAAACAGTTCCTCGATAAACCAGTTAGTTGTTAAAAATAGAGAATGAAAGCAGTTATAATCATTTAAACAGGTTAGCATCGGTCAAACTGGTTGGGATCTTTTAAACAAATGTGGATTATTTGGACAAGTTAAACTAGCTTAGATGAGATAACCTGGTTTAGATTACATAAACTGCATTGGATGAGTTAAACCGGATTGCGTGATTTAGACCGTTTGCCTGGGCTGGATGAGAAAACCCAAGTTGGATGTTCGGTTTGAATAAATGTGCTGCGGTCTCCCAGTTTCAAGCACTAAGCTGCTTTTTTTGGAGAAAGTTGAAAAGTGGAGGATCATCTTTCTTACTCTACAAATGACTTCAGTGATGTATTTCCACAGCATGATGCCACCACCACCGTACTTGCTGATACAGAACCTGTTAAATGTTCTTCCTACCCTCCCCTCCTCCTTTAAGTCATTTCCAGGCCATTGGTAGACGTGTTTTGCTGTCGTTAGTGTTTTACAGAGGGATTCCCGTTTTTCTGGAACTTGCCTGGTTGGTTGTCTTTGTTCGTTTTTGCTTCATAGTCTCAGTTTAGGCTTGACAGGACATTTTAAGCCGAAACAACACTGGAGAGCGCCATCCGAGTTGGCAGCAGTGGATCTGAACAGAGCGGGAACTTCCTCATATCTGCGGACAACAGTTTTCTGAGGATGGAAAACAGCAGGAACTGCATGAGAGCAAGGTCCAATCAGCTCAGACTCTGTGGGACTGGGATTTGTTTCCCATGGTGCATTTCTGTCCCTGATGAGGGGATGGCGTAGCGAGAGGCCCAGACACTCTGATGAGAGATCCTTGTTTGGTTCTGAAGAGCTTTTAGAGGACTTCATCCAGATTAAAATTGCTTTTTAAAAATGATCCAGATCGGAATATTTAATGCATCATGTTGATCTGGTTCATGTTTGCAGCATCTTTGTGTGTAACTTTAAAAGTCTATCCTCTGTGTGTCTCTTTACCCCAGTTCTCCCTGCCCGTCCTGTTCTCTTTTATTCTCCCCACTAAGCCTCTTCAACCCGACTCAGCGTTTCCTTATCATCTCTCTGCTCTCAGCCGGAAGAGTTTTTGGCGGCTGTGTTAAGATTTTGTATCGTCTTTTCTCTCCTCCTTCGTTACCAAGGCAGCGGAAGATTATAATGGCATGATGCTGTATTTAAAAGGCCATAATCTGGTATCCATGTTGCAAAACTGCAGGTCTGCTTTTAGTTCAGCTTGAAAACTAAACATACGGCATCCTATAGTGGGATTTAAAAAACGCTGGGTCCAGTAGTGATGGCCACCACACCCTTTTCTACTTTGGGGTTTTAAGTTCAGTGAGCCACGTTTAAAACAAAAGAACACACAAGAGCGACTTTCTTAAGATATTCTGACTCGTCATTTACAAAAACCCTCAACAGCAACTCTGTGTTTTTGACTTTTTTTGACAATGGCAGGACTACATTTTTGTGCTGTGATTGTGTCATGTACAGATCACGTCGCGCTACATTTCGGACTTACGTGTCGCCAAACTATACGATGACCCCCGCGAAAACTCCCCCCTGATAACGGTAATGTAAAACCAGCAGAGCTACTAAGAGTAGAGTGGATTCAAGTCAAGCTGGCTGCTGGGTTCCAGTGGAAGAGAAGCATCTGACTGTTATTCACAATTTTAACAAACACTCACTTAAAATGCACATTGTGGCAATATTTTGGCAGATGTAGTTTCTGCTCCAGTTCTGACCAGCATTCTTGCTGTAATAACCATGATTGTCATCGCCACCAGATCCCTCAGCCGCTGTCTCTTGATGAAGTCACTTTAATCTATTGTTCCTGAAAGTGAAAGTGCATCTTTAAAACATCTCCTGATTCTCAATTGAAGCTAAATATTGTGGCAAAACCGAAGGACCGTTTGCAGAGAATGGTTTATTTAACTATTGATCCGCAAATATCGGCTGATAATTTTCACTAACACGACACATGGTGGAAAGATGCACGCGATAAAGAAAAAATACATTTTTCTGGTCAACTTTATGCTCATAAACGGCTGCTAGCCTCAGTTGCTTCAGCTTGTCTTGGAGAATAAATAGATTTCTTCTTCTACTGCTCCACATGTGTGAAGTAGCTCATTACTGCCACATATTGACTGCAGATATAACAGATTGTGTATAAAATAGACAGCTTACGGTAAAACGTGATTATAAAGCAACTGATCGACTATATTAGTTGTCAACTATTTTAATAATCGATGAAATTTTTTTTGTTTTTTCAGTTCTGAAGGTAATAATGAGCAAAGACGGAGCTCTTCTCCAGGAATTTGATTGATTCGAGTCACACAGCTTAGGCTTCAGGTGAAAGGTAGGATTTAGAAGCTCTGTAAAAATAAGCCTAAGCTAATTTATTCACCTGCGAGTGGGATCCTTGGTTCTGCAGAAATCCAGCTACATTGCACCGAGATCTTTCTGCTTTATCAAGTAATGACGCAGTGAGACTGTAAGCTGATTTCTAAGTGCTGTGCTTATTTAAAGCTGCAGTCCTCTTTCTCCTGTCACGGACTGATTTAACTTCCACCGCTTCAACATCAGAGCTTCATGTTTAATTAAAGCAGCCGGGGGCTGACTCACTCTGAAACATGAAGAACGGCGTCAGCACAAAACCCAGATGGGCTGCACAACCTCTGAGTGCTCTCATCACACTTTTTTATTCATATCTGTCCATTCTATGTCTTTACTTTCTTCTTCATCTCTGCGTCCTTATCTATATTGGCATTTTGGCTGCGATGGACTGGCAACCTGTCCAGTGTGTACCCCTGCCTCTCGCCCGTTGTAAGCTGGAGATAGATGCCAGCAGACCCACCCGACCCCAATAGGGACATGGGTGTATAGAAAATGGATGGATTATGGTGATGCTTGCACATGTCCAGAGCTGAGCTCCAAAACGAGCAGCCGGCTGCAGGACGACTAATCAAAGTGATGAATGGAGCAACACAAACAACTCTTCTTGGCTGACGGCTCCGTCTTGCAAGTTGACTCATCCTCTGTCATGTTAGAGTCTGACTCTGATTAAAACAAGAAAACATCTAGCAACTCTAAAAAGTTTTCTGTAGGCCAACTTTTAATGTGAAATTAAAGAATATCTCTCAATCTGTGAATGCACATCGAGGATCCAGCTGCTGCTGTGGAGCATTTTAAGGTGGTTGATGATTGATTTGGACTTTAGCTCGCTTTCCTGCAGTACAACGGGTGTCAACGTCAGCTTCAAGTGGTTTTTGGTAGGGCTCACGATAAATCGAGAAAAAGGCTCATACAGATCATAGATGGCATTGCCAAAAAGGCTAAAGATTATACAAAGCAGAAAGTTTGGACTGGAACGGGAGGAAAGAAGAAAACAAGCATATGTCGTATCTGATGTGATCGCAAATTTTAACAGTGTTATCGCAAAATCGAAGTTTTCTTTGGCTCGTTCTTTCTGTCTTCATGAAGCTGCAGTTCACCGAATATCGGAATCACAGTCCACACTGTTCTCTTTGTGTTAAAAGTTGCTGAAGGAATCAAAGTTACTTACAAAAACACATCCTGCTTGTTATCAGCATTAACCCAATGCAGTTTTCATCATGTACTGTATGTACACCTCTACATATCTCAGACTTCTCAGAGATGAACACAGAAGAAGCTGAAAATGACTCTTGGCAACAGAACGCTTTCTGGCAGATAAAATCTGTCCAGATTTTGATTTTTTTTTTCGACCTTGTGTAGGCTGACACCTTCAGTCGTTACAGATCCAATTATTTTGCCAGATCTCCTCCGGTCTGTTTTAGTCGCTCTGCTCAGACACGTCTCCTTCCTCCATGTGAGTCCCGGTCTGCTTCCGAGTCATCAGGAGGTCAGGAATCTGGGTCTCTGACGAGTCAGAACAAGCCCAACCTCTTGGAAGAGAAAAAACAAGATGAGAAATGCTTAGAAAGTTCCAGAAAAAAAGTTTTTCTAAGCAGAGACAAAGCCGACCTTAGTTGGTCTTCGGAACCAAAAAAGAGACAGAAGCAGAAGAAGCTTCTTCTCAAAGGTGCATCTCCTCCCTCTCAGTTCAGGCAATAATCAGATGTCAGTTGATCAATATTCACAGATTTACTCAGGGAAGAAATGCCTGAATTGGGCTAGAGATGCAGCGACAGTTCACTGTCTATGGTCCATCAGGTTCTGGTAGGAAAGCCGTGATGAAGCGTTGTTGCAGTGAGAAAAGAACGATAGGGTTTATTAAGACACCTAGCCTTTGGTCTTTGTTCCTGGCATCATGTTTGATGAACCGAAAATGGCTGTTTTTATCCCACATTTTTTTTAGCTAATATAAGACATTTTCTGACCCATCGTTTCAGAAAACCATGCTAATGTAATATTAAACCAGTTGGACAGAGTTTGATGGCAGCAGATGATCACAAATGATGAAAGAACTTAGGAGAACGAGAGGAAAGAAGAAATTTGATACACAGACCCTTTCCGGGAAAAACTGTTACAATATCAAGTTTTCCTTGATATTCGATGTGACTGATGTTGTTACAGAAGAATTTTCCTGTCATGGGACAATAAAATATATTTCTACTCTATTCTAACTTTTTGGAAACTGTCTTGTCATGAACATTTTCCAATTTTATCTTCAGTGCAAAGTGTTTCTTTTTTTTAAATTGAGACCATAAAATTAGGAACAACTGTAAAATGCAGACAAAAAGCATAAAAAAAATATATAAGATCAGTGCTGGTAAACAACCTTAACCAAGGTTCTATCTTTTGAAAATCTGTTTATTTGTTTGATATCGCAAAATAAAGTTTGAAGGAAAAAAAAACTCTCCAAAATCTTTCTCCCCTGATCCTCACTGAGAGAAGGAGATCACCTGCAGCTGCAGCTGCTCCTCAACAATTGACGAGGTTGGTCCAGGTCCTTTTTTTAAGATTATGGATCAGAACCGTCATTTAAATATTAATCTGAGGATTTTATAAGTGTTGTTTGAGCGATTCTATTCACTTCTATCTATTCTGGACCACTTGATTCTTCATTTCAGTCAGTAAGCTTGATCTGTCGCTCGTTCTCTGACCATGTGAACATTCCTCTCTTTGGCCCCGATGGCCTTTTGCTCTCATTAACACCGAGGTTCTGACGTCCAGAGCCAAACTGGGTGGGCGTCCCACACCAACGGATCTGCTTCCCTCCCACTGTTCAGATCGGGGCGAAACATTTTGTTCCATCCATTTTCAAGCAGTCGGACCTTCTCTACTGTATCCTGGTGATTCCCTCCTCCTTTCCTTCCCCACTAACTTCTCATTATCTCTTCTTCTGTCCCCTCTTCTGTAAAACTCAAATAGTCTTGATGTCCAGTTCTGATTTCTATTTATCACTCGCGCTACTAAATAAATGGGTCTGCACTCGGGACTTCTGTGTAATCAGTTAACAACAAAAAAGTAACGCACATATGGAGAAGAAGAACGCAGATCATGCAACAGCGCAATGTTTAAAAAGTAACGATGGATGCCGCCGTTTGTGGGTCGACTGAGCAACAGGAGCCGACCGCATAATAAATAATACCAAGATGAAGGAAGCTAAAAAAAAAGAACCAAAACTCTTTGCTTGCTTCAGCCATTGTTTACGTCCAGAAAAGTCGGATAGTATGTCATGGCAGTTTGGGAGGCCGTATAATTGAGACAATATATTTTTATGATAATTAAATGTGAATGAGATTCTGATTCAAATTCTTTTTTTGATTGGATTCTTGCAGAAAGCCAGGTTTTCTCCAGATTTTCTACAATTAAGTGACTTTTGTGGTATAAAGTTAAAAATCGTTAATTGTCGAGCAGTAGATCAGGGATTCAAATTCGATTTGTCATTCTGTTTATTTCGGCTCTCCAAGGTACGACGTTCTCATGTTGTTCCCCAAACATCTGCAACTTTTAATCTTTGCCGTCATCATTAATTCATGTGTTTATAATAAAACATGAGCGGCACTCATAACGCTCTGTGTGGGAGTGGTTGGGTGACATACAGAGACAAACAGTGTGGGGGAGAGCAGAGGGGAGGAGGAGGAGGAGCAGCGCTCGCCTTCTCCCCATTCATCGCCAGCAGTGTTTGGCCTGATTGGTCGCTCCTGTCGAGAGACGGAGAGAAGGAGGGTGTGATGAAAGGACGGGGGTGGAGTCAGAGCATGTGAGCATTCTGACACATCGGAGCAAAAAGAGAAGCGTTAGCAGCGGAGGGAGGAATATCAAAAACCTGCTCGTCCTGCAGCCTCTCGCCCCAGTTCGTAGCCGTGGAGATGGGTGCGCGACGCCCGGCAGCGCTGTAGACGCTCGCTAACAATCACCTGCTTCCAGCTGCTGTCTCCCAACTTTCTCCTGCAGCCTTTCCCTGTTTTCGGCTGCAGGACTTCGAGAAGCAGGTCTCCGTTCATATCATTATTATGCGGCTCCAGAGGCCCCGGTGGCGTCTCTGACTAACGGCGGGGATCTTCTCGGGAACGCAAAAGACATACGGAGGAAAGGGAAACGAGGAAACAGACCGGACTCTTGGAGGAGGAGGGGTGTGTCCGGGGCCGATCGTATGAAAGGTGGGACGGCCAGGCGAGTCCAAGCTCAGGAAGGAAACACGCTGTTACTAAAGAGGAATGATCTTCATGTATGACACGGTATAAACAAGAAGGAGGAAGGCAGGAAGGAAGAGATGCAAGGAAGGAGGATTTTATTTAGGAAGAAGCACATGCAAGACTTTTTCCTTTTCTCCCTGAAGATTCATGCTAGATGATCTGAGGAAGTAACAAGCAGGAGGTTTAAGCATTTCCAGGAGAGGATCGGGAGAAATAGTCGGCTCCTATGTAAACTCCTCCCATACGGTTTTCATAGAAAGGGCCTGAACTTAACAGAAAGACGTCCAGGGACCTTATCAATATCATGGATGACTCCAGTATTTTAAGGCGCAGAGGTCTCCAGGTAGGAATCAATTTTTTATTTTTATTTTTTACCGAAGTGGGAATCACGGCATTCCTTAGTGGGTTACAGGGGTTAAAGGTCAAAGCAGGTTCACACACACCCCTCTGAACCCTGAGGTCGTTTAAGAGAAAAATATAAATGGCGCCTCTTTCTTAATCCTGTAAATAAACATGCCGGCATGTTGTTCTGATGAGTCACTGAGAAGCAGACCCATACCCGTTGTTTATTTAACACGGAGATGTTGATCTAGCTTCTTCGTCAGGAATCAAGCGACCCGCTCACTGTGAAAAAATACAGTCAAACCAGGAGGCAGAACAATGTGCAAAGATATATTTTTGATAGGAGTGAGTCACTATTTTTTGTAACAACATGCAGGAAGCCAAAACGATGCTTCTGCAAACAGCCAAAATAATAAAAGTTGTCAAGCAGATTGTGGCAGGAATTATTCACATTCCTCAGACAGGGACCCGAGTTTTTTTCCGCTATACATGAAGCGGCTCCAGTAATGCTGAGTCAGCATCCAACCACCCCCAACGCAGTATGCTCTCCCTTCACTTGAAGCACAGCCGCTCTAGAGTCAGAATTAGAACTTGTGTTTTCATCAAACTCACAAGGTTTCATGCAAACGTCTGATAAAACCATTGTGATCAAACATAGACGAATGACTGAGGGTTTGTACTTTCAGGACACCATGCAGGGAGAGGTGACCTGGATTTTTAGGTTTTTCCTTGTGGGACCTGATATTGTTAAGCTTGATTTTTTTTTTCCCCCCTTGCAGCTGTTTTTTGATACCTATTTAAAATTTTTTATTTATTTATTCACACATCAGACGGTATCAGACAGACTGGACTTTATGTAAAACAGAGAATGTGAAGACCAGAGATGGGAATGCATGATATATCCGCATTGACATCATAGATGTATCAGGTATGGGCACTAATTTTCATAGTGGTACATCCCTATGCAGAGATTCTACTCCTGACTGAACATTGAGCCAAAAAGGGGAAGATAAATGTTGGAACTGGTATCATCCGAGTAGCTACAAAAAGCAGGAGGGGCCTCGCAATACATCTAAGCAGCCTCAGACTGACTATTGTTGCTGTCTGAAAATCCAATGACTGTTATGATATGTGTATAGTTTGATATCCAGGATGCAGAATTCATTGCCAACAAAAAGCTAGAATGTAGACATGATCAGCACTGCTAACCCACCTCATTTGCTTTTGCTGCGCCTCTTAAATCTTAATAATGCTTCAACATCACTGTAATCCATCCTCTCTCCCTTGGAATTATGGGTAAATCTGAGGTGAAATCTACATGAAATCCCCCCCTCTGATCAGACAATGAAGCTTTTTGGGATTGAAATAAAATCTGTGATTTTTGGAGAAATCATGAAAGACTGCATTTTCTAACTATTATTAATTAGTCAGGAGTCTTTATTTATTTTAGAGACTATTTGCTTTTCTGCCCATTCCAACTGGGTTTTATTGTTCAGCAGAACTCTTGTTGCATCAGAGAGATGCTCTCAAAATACAAAACTGGTTTCTTAAAGTAAAGACCTTACTGCTCTTCAGTCAACCTGCTGGTCAGATGGACACGTGAAAACATGTTGGACCAAAGTAAGGCGCCTTTTACAGACTAATCCTGTTTGTTCTGGTAACAAACTGTAGTGGATTACATTGCTGGGTCCAAAACTTTAATCTCCTCTTTTATTGGTTTTTGTTTTTTCAGATACAATCTTCGAATCTGTGCATCTCGCTATAAAGCTTATTAATAGAAAAAGGTAATTTGATGTTTAAAACTGTTGATGCTTTAGATCCAGCCAGTAAAGGAACATGTTTGTTGGAGGGAAGTCCTCCTCTAAAGTATTGTGTGTGTCATGCTCGCCGCTGGACACCTACGCAGTTGGCAGCAAAAAACAGGCTGAACAAGAACTCAGCCGTACGGGAGTCTGATTGAGTTTAACTGAGACGCTTCGGTGAGATGTGTCGTTGCTGTCCGAGGTAATCTGCTCCTAAACTCCGTAAAGATCTGCCGCGTTTTACGAGGGGAACATTTTGTTCTGACGCTGAAACAAAGGCGTAAAGGATCTGACATCAGTCAATTCATCTCAAGCAATGCGATGGCTGATCAGATGTGATGAGCTTCCTGGTTTGATCGGCTGAGATTAGAGGTCACTGCCCTTTCGGTTCCTCCAAATAACAAACTAGGCGTAGGGGGAAGTTGAAGTTGATCCTCTTCTCCTACGGAAGCAGAACCAACTTTTCAAGTCGTTGCCCTGATATTAGATGGTTTTTAAACACAAAAAAACGATTGTATCTCATCACTGTATATGAGGGTTTGAATGTAAATGGACCGGTTCACATTCCCTTTTAATCTCTAGCTTCACCCTACCGTCACAGATCTCTCTCCAGCTCTTTTTAAGAACTGGTTGCGTTTGGTGTTTCTAAAGCCAATCTGATTTCCCTGCGCTACATCAGGCTAACGCTGCCTCCTCCGCTGACGGCCAGTCCGTGGACCGATTCGTTCTGGTCCAGCGTGAGAAACGAGATTAGTGGCTCCAAGCGCTGGCAACTTGGAGCGGCCCAAACAAAAGGCGGACTGTTCCCGACCCGATTAAATCCAGAATCTTTACAGCCAGTCTGCTTTCAGGCATGCCGGACGGCGGCTCCTATCAGATGGCGTCTGCCTTTTTTGCCTCTCAGTTGTTAAAACCTAAAACAAGCCGACAGCTTCATTTACACGAGAGACAAGAAAAAGGAGGCTTCGTAAAATCCCTGAAACATTCATAGAGATGTATCCTCAGTGCTTAGGATGTGAAAATACCTGATTCTCTGTAAATTAACTGTAAAAATGACCGAACCAGTAATCCAGAACAGAAGCCCGTTCTGTTGGATGAAGATCAACAGATGCCGCCCCAAATATGGAAAAAAGTAAAGAATTGTTTTCATATTGTTGGCATTATAGGTAAATATTGCTTATAGGCCATAACCACAATGCTAACATTGGATATCAGCCCAAATTTTCACATCGGAGCATCCCTACTAGAAACTGCTGAGAATTTCTTAAGTCACCCAACTTGTAAACCGGTGCTGCTTCCAGTTCAGACTGAGTCAACCCTGAGTTGTTTAAGCCAATATGTTTAAGTGCAAAAATCAAGATTGTTCTTCTGCTAAGTTGTAAAGTTGACTAAAGCTAAAGCTGTATATTTTTTCCTGTTTTCCTCCTAGTCCCACCTTTCTCGGCTTTGTTAAAATATTTCACCTCCATCCGTCGTTCCTTTGCTCTCCAGGCTCTGTCCTTGCTGTAGGGGTTATGATGGAGCCCTGAGGAGGCAGAGCTGCTTTCCTGCCTCCTTGGGTCACCTTTGGCTGAACACATACAGCTGTCTGCTTTCTCAGGCTTGTGTAATATTGATAAGCCGAAAGTATCGCAGCGAACACTGGCAGAATTACATTTTGGTCTTTGGTTTTAAGCAGAGTCCAACCAGACATCTCTCTGAAATCTCTACAGTTGCCGTTCAGAAACCTGAGCAAGCCCAAAATCTGTCCAATTAAAGGCAAACAGTTAAATCCCCTTACGGGATTAGGAGGTATTAAAAATGTTGGTGTTGTTTGGAATGGACCTCAGTCCTGCTGAAGGTCCGCTGGGACTGTGAGCTGTATGGCGTGTCCTCGAGGGCAGCAGGCTACAGAGGAAAGCAGCCGGGAGAAAAAGCCTCTGGCCTGCAGACGCTCCGTCAGCTGGTTTGGGTTGAGGCTCAACATCATCAAAGAGACCAAAGAGGTATGACCTGCTAACGTAGTCGTCCTCAGCGTGCACTTCCTCTAAGCTAGGAGAGCATCTAGCCTCTCTGCAACATTTATCCTCCCTCTGCTTCTCCTCTGTGAATCGATGCTGCAGAGCAATAGCTGGAGCTCTCCTCCACTTTTCTCCTGAAATCACTGCCGCCGCAGCTTATTCAGAACCAAGAAAGCCAGCAGCGGCTGGCCGTTATCAGACAAAGCAGGGAGTTGTTAACGAAGCAGCCCGTGGAAAATCGACAAGAGCCCAGCAGCTTCCTGTTAGTGTTTGGGTTTGAAAATGCTTCCAGATACCAGCTGCTGATCCTCATTCATCAGAATCCATGATGCCGACATCACAGACGTGTTGAAACGAATCAAGTCGAAGCTTTTATTCTTATCTTTGGGAACTGGTGAGTTTTATCCAGCAGCTTTAGAAAGATTAGCAGAAGAAGCTAAGACCACTAGGGTTTAAAGGACATGTTAGCATTTCACAACTTTTCTTTATAAATTTATAATTATAAGTGAACAGCGTGGAGGTGGAAGTCAGATATGTGGCAGAAAAAAAACAGCTTGTATGACTCCAGCAGCTTGGAGAAATATCCATCTGGCATTCCATCTACTTCAACTTCAAATCTATTACCAAAAATCACTAAACATTTCCTTTGTCATTATCCATAAATAGAAGAACCTCCACTTTTATTCTGCACTTCAACCATTTTAAAAACCAATAAAAAAAACTGTTTGGGTTTTATGTTTTTAAGATTTTTGGTTTTCTGGCTCTTCAGCTTGATGAAAATTTTCTTTAAATCTTGCAGAAATTAAAGGATATTTGGGGAATTTACAATGTCACACACTAAATTTCAGGGTTTTTCTCTCTTGTTTACTCTTATTCATCCCTTCTTCACTAAACAAAGCTTTTTGTCCAGTTGGTTTATTGAGTGGTAAACGTGGAAAGCTTTTACAACCAAGCTATAAACTTCATATTTGAGGGATCCTTCATATCTAGAGCTGACTGAGTTTGGTCATTCTTATCCTTCCTCTCACTTTGAAATACTATTTTCCCTTCTGCACGCACTTACGCTGGAACCCCTCTGCGTGAGGAATGCATTACAAATCTGTGATTGTATTACCCACGATGCCTTGCAGCGGCGTAGCAGATGAAGCCGCTCTTGTTTCCAGGGACTCTGGGAGCAGCTGGTGTTTGTGGCCGACCGGGACGGAAAATCCCGCAGCTGGGATGATGGAGGAAGATCATCATGGTTGGAGGTTCCTCGTCTTTGCGACATTTTTAAAATTTGTTTAAAATTGAAAAGACAGTTGGACTGAAGAATGGCTAGCAGTGGGAGGCCAGGATTCTGGGCGTGTTCAACTGTGTGGTGATCTTTTTGTTTTTTTCAAGGTGTTTAAATTATATTAAAATATTTATAATATCGGTAAATATCTTCTACCGGGCATAACTGCAATGTCAATACTAGTATTGGCCCAAATTTGTAAATCGGTGCATCCCTCTTAATAACCATCACATAAACATTCAAATAATCGTAAAATTATTCAAAGATTTTGGGATTTCCTAAACGGAGTCAAAACATTTATATCAGCACAGCGAATAAGGCCCTTACTTGCTTCTAATTCCAAATATTATTTTAACTAGACCTAAAAATGAGTAAATTCCTATAAAATAATATGGAAAGGAGCACTCATGTAGATGTATGTTTAATTTCAAACTTACTAGACACAATAAAGCTTATCAATGTTGGATTTATTTAGATTGAGATTTGTTTTTGTTTTGTTTGTAAAGAAACGGACAGATAATCTATAAAAAGATGAGCTGCCTGTGCAGTTTAATCATTTACTGAATAATTTATCCAGAACACAGATTTTCTTTATGGGCCTTTAGGCGTCAGGAGCCGACATCGAGTAAAACCCTGAATTGAAACAAACCTCAGAACCCAAACAGATCCACCTAAATCAACTTAGAATTGAGCTTCCTGGGAAATAAGACCAGTTTGCACTGAGAAAGTGCGCCTTCCCTTGTCCTCTTCCTCCTCCTCCTCCTCCTCCTCCTCTGAGCCTCTTCTTCCTTGTTGTCTCATCTTGTTGAGCTCACTTCCCGGCTGCGTCTGGCCTGCAGGCAGAGAACTTCAAAGAGTGTGAAATTGAATGTCTAGACGGCACCTCGTCGCTGCTCACCGCGCACAAACCTGGAGAACGGCCCTCAGACCATTCCTGACCATAACAAACGCGGCGCAGCCTGTTGGGGTGACGGGAGGTCATTATTTCTTCATCTGACTCAGAGCAACAAAACACATCCTCACCCCTCTGTGGCTTCGTTGTTGGTTTCCATCCACACTGATGAATGTGGGTGAAGAAAATGTGTATATTTGTTCAGTAGAGCATTAACTGCTTTATTTGAGCCTAATAATCATATGAAATCTGAAGAAAAAACCCCCCACTGTGAAGTAGAGCTGCGTGATGGCAGAAAATATTTGAGATAATCATAATTTTTTATTTAAATGTGCGGCCATGATATCGGGGGCCCGTTTTCCTGTTTTCTCACTAAGATGTGCTTCCTGCTCTATGTGACCTTTACAGGT
>JAVLVB010000583.1:97736-114584 GCA_032876305.1 Orestias chungarensis | reverse complement strand
ATATATATATATATATATATATATATATATATATATATATATATATATATATATATATATATATATATATATAAGCCATTGTTATGAATTTTCAAAGATTATTCATGCTAATTTTATGTTGCAACAATAAATCACAATTCCTGTTTTGATACTGAAAATAACTTCAGAGCTGTAAATATATATTGGGAAACATTAACGGCACTCCAAACAGTCCCTTGTGATATGAATATTATATAAACCGATATTGCGATGACACATTTCTGATATATTGTGCAGTCGTAACCAGGAATAATCAAAATCACAATTGATCGTTTCTGGTTTGAAGCAACCAGTAGACCAGTTAGCCTCATATTACTGCTGAAAACCATCGCTCCATCAGGCAGCAGTGTCTCTCATCTCAGAGGAAAAACATTAATTGGAGTTTTCTCCCCTGCTGAGCGGGGTGCCCGCTCTCCGAGGCCCTGATCTGAACGTGGAGCTAAAATCAGAGCGGTTTGTCGAAGTGATGACGATAATTACAGACGTCCTCTGTGGCTGCCGGCTGTCAGTTCGAGACGCTCTGAAACTCCTAGAACCTTCCTGTGGGAATAATCCTGTTACAGAAACTTTTAATCTGCTTCCAGACGAGATTTCCCTGTTTTCTTACTCCTCGGTTATTTCTTCCTTAGATTTCAGATTTTCTTAAACCTATCTTCTAAAAGTAAAGGGAAAACCTTTGTATTGTTGTACAAGGATGAAATTTGAGTGTGAGAGGAGCTGATGTTTCGTGGGGGGTGAGCAACACGTCTGACAGGCGGAATGGGTTCACAGTGGAAGAGCTGCAAATTGAAGCGGTCTGCAGCTGAATGAGGGACAACAAAAGGTGCCGGAGCCTCGTTTGGTTTCCTCACAGTAAAGTGGAGCTGCAGCAGCGGAGGGACGGAAAGCAAGTAGCAGAAGATGACTTGATTTCTCTCCGTCTACATCGAACACGTTGTTCCTGCGAACAAACCCCGCTGCGTCGATGGAGTCATAAAGAGCTCTGCTGAAATCTGGGTCACAGATTTCAGGCAACCTCAGCTTCTCTTCAGAAACACTTTTCTGCTTCATTCGGGAGGTGCTGAGTGTCGATCCTCACAGATAATCTGCAGAAGTGCATCACCGCCGAGTCTGTAGACTTCCTCCTGGTGAAAAAATTAAGAAATAAGAAGGAAACAAAATTTTTAAATGAAATTGAAGTGAGCCAAAATTCTAATTTTGTTTTCATTGTTTGGATGCAATATTTGGGTTATTTGCTTTTTTTTTTTTTTTTTTTTTTTTTGAAGAGGAATTTGGAGGATGAAAAGAAAACTTGTAAAGGGACATATGTACAGAAATGTATTTGGTTTGGTTAGAGGCCAAGAAAAAGAATATATCTGAAACTTAAAGGTATAGGGAATCTGCTTAATTAGTGTATTTTATTCCTCGTGTAATCTTAATCAGATGTCAAATCCAGACAGCAATAGATTTCCTCTTTAGAGCGTTTTTTTGTTCTAAGAATTGGATGTAAACGACGTAAAAAGGCAGTATACGCTGTAATTACAGATGCGCCTCAGAGCATTTATCTGTAGTTTTGCCCAGCATGTTGAAACAGACCCCAGAAAGCTCCTTTCTAACTCAGACAGAGTTTATGTACAGATAAAAACCTCCCAGTCCGGTTTCATGTCAGTGTGGGAGCTCCAATTAGGAGGATCTTGTTCTCTCCGACGGAGGTTTGGCGTCTCACCAGAAGAAGAGCGTTTCTGATGTTGGTTGAGGAGGCCGGATTAGCCGTTTTCAGTCATGTTGGTTGGAGGCTCGTGTTCCTGGTGCCCCAAGCTAATTGGCAGGTTGTCGTCTCTGTGGCAGTGGGGGGTGGGTGAGGAACACTTCTGAAGATCCGGTTTGTCTGGCCGATTGATACAACAGCTGCCCGTGTAGACTTCCAGCAGAACCCCAGGAAGTTGGAGCAGCTGGTGTGAAACACGGCGATAAAGGAACGTGGAGGCGTGAAAACAAAAAGTTTGCATGCATGTTTAAAACCAAATTGGACAGATTTAGTTGCGGAGCTGATGTATTTCATCTTAACAGGAGACCACGTGTAGTTTATTAACCTTCCTCTGCAGCTATATACAATCCTCCATCCTGAATTATTAATAAAAGATGGCCTTATTGCAGACGCAGAACCTGCAGACGTGTTAGGAGGATGTGAAATGTGCTCAGCGATGATTCATAATGCAGGAATTTCCTTATTTTCCTTCCTCTTTTTTATTTGATAGTAAATAGGACCATTAATATCCACCTAATCCATACACCCAAATCTGCATTTAGGTATTCGTAGTCTTTTTTTAATGTTTATTGATATCTTAAAGAATCCCTCTCCTAAAAATGTACAAAATAATTGCACAAGTTGTTTTTAGTTTGTCTACTTTTGATTTTATTTTCATATTTCACTTTAAAATAATGTTTAACTTGCATTGTGTGGTGTAATTTTTTTCCAGCACAGCCTTCCCTTTGTTTATTTCCATTATCTTTACATTTTGAAATACTATATTAATACAGGGGACCTAAAATCACACAAAAAACATAAAAGTTTTTTTTTTTCTGTGAAAACCACAACTGTTTGACGACCATTTTCACAACTTAGAATACAAATATAAGTTGTCTCTGCCAGCTAAAATTGCAACCTGGGGGGCGTGCTACGCAGTCGCCGTCCCATCCTTTGGGTAATCTCCTGCAATACAAACTACGGATCGTCCACTTCGTTGTCAAAGTCATCGCTTTCTGGGTTCGACTTGCGCTCCGCCCCGTCTTCCTCAGCTGCCTCCGGCTCGAAGAAGAGCTCCACTGCCCGCTCCACATTCATCAATCGCCTCATTGTTTTGTCTCACAAAACCAACCAAACTCTAACGCAAGACAGAACAGTAGACCACTACACAATAACTAAAACTCAAAATACACTAAAAATCACAAATCACTGAAATCTCCAAGCTATCTCTCTCTTCATCGCCGTCGTCAATCCCACAAACTTCCCTTTTCCCTTGGCAACCAAATGCTATGGTTTGCGAATATGATTTTTGTTTGATAAAAGTAGTTCAGCTTTCCACCAATAGGACAGAGGTTGTCGTTTTTTTTCTTTTCTTTTTTCTTCCGTCTGTGTGAAAAGGACATTTTTCTGGTGTCTATGAGGCACAGAACACACCGAATGTGCCGAAAATATTCAGAAAAAAGTGTGCCGTAAATACTTTATCAGAACTCTGGTTCTACATGCCTATCAACACAATTTAAAAACTGATATATAGTTTGAGGTCTTATTGCTTCTTGCCACTTGGTTTCTACTGCCTGAAAATTTAATTGACCTTACAATGCCATTAGAGTTGGACTTCAAAGACTATTACCAATGTGAAATATTCACTTATAATTATTGAACCTGGAAAAAACAGGACTTTTATTTTGAAAAGTTTAACATTAGCTTGAAAACATTTGCATATTTTTGTTATTAATAGCAATCATCCTTCAATATGCTCAAAAAGCTGAAATATTAGCTCAACAGCCAATAACTCTTATAATGAAGTTAGTGGCTTTGGTAGTATTTAGTTAAATGCTGCTAGTTGTCTGTTGTCTAAGTAACTCTATGCTACCATTAGCTAAAACCCAGTCACTAATTAGTCAACAGTCAAAATCAAGAAAAATTAAGGTAATATGGTATACACTGTGTTCCAAATTATTATGCAAATAATATTTTCTCAGAATTTCCAAAATTACCTATATGAA
This sequence comes from Orestias chungarensis, assembly GCA_032876305.1. NCBI lineage: Eukaryota > Metazoa > Chordata > Actinopteri > Cyprinodontiformes > Cyprinodontidae > Orestias > Orestias chungarensis. The sequence goes on along the minus strand of JAVLVB010000583.1, from coordinate 110,813 downwards.
TTGCAGTCATTGTAATTTTCCAGTCATCAACTATTAGAGTACAATTAAAAGGTTTTTGAACAAACTGCCAATGATAACAGTATATTTTAAAAAAAATAAAACACTCAAAATGCATGTTCCAAATTATTATGCACAGCAGAGTTTTCAACCTTTTCATTTTTATAAAGAACAAAAAAATTGTCATTTGTGAAATTATAAGCATTAGCAGGTTATTACAAACTGAAATCAAACAGTTTTCAAATCAAAACTTTATTCTAGTTGATGTTACATTTGCAAATAGGACCCCTTGTTCGAAAGGAGCTTCTGAACTCTCTCGTCCATTGAATTTATCAGCTTTTGGATGGTATCTGCTTCAATTGTTTTGCATGAGGACAGAATACCCTCCCAGAGCTGTTGCTTAGATGTGAACTGCCTCCCGGCATCATAGACACTCCTTTTGATGATGCTCCAGAGGTTCTCAATGGGGTTGAGGTCAGGGGAGCATGGGGGCCACACCATAAGTTTTTCCCCTTTTACGCCCATAGCAGCCAGAGATGCAGATGTGTTCTTTGCAGCATGAGACGGTGCATTATCATGCATGAAAATGATCTTGCTGCGGAATGCACGGTTCTTCTTCTTGAACCATGGCAGGAAGTGCTGTTTGAGAAACTCCACATACATTACGGAGGTCATCTTTACCCCTTCAGGAATCCTAAAGGGGCCGACAATCTCTCTCCCCATGATTCCAGCCCAAAGCATTACTCCGCCTCCTCCTTGTTGGCGCCGTAGCCTTGTTTGCATGGGGTGTCCATCAACCAGCCATCCTCCACTCCATCCATCTGGACCATCGAGCGTTGCACGGCACTCATCGGTGAACAAAACAGTTTTGAAGTCAGTCTTCATGTATGGTTTGGCCCACTGGAGCCATTTCTGCTTGTGTGCAGTGGATAGAGGAGGTCGACAGGATGGCTTACGCACAGCTGCAAACCTCTGAAGGACCCTGCATCTTGTTGTTCGGGGGACGTTGGAGGCACCAGCAGCTTCAAAAACTTGTCTGCTGCTATGACAAGGCATGTTTGCAGCTGCTCTTTTAACCTGACGTAATTGTCTGTTGGAAAGAGTCCTCAATTTTCCCTTATCAGCACGCACACGTGTGTGCTCTGAATCAGCTACATACTTCTTGATTGTGCGATGATCACAATGAAGTGTCTTGGCAATGTTGATTGTAGTCATGCCTTGACCTAAACACTCGACAATTTGTTGCTTCTCAGCAGCCGACACATCCTTGTTCTTTCCCATTTTGGCTGAAAATGTAGGCTGCTTAATAATGTGGGACAGCCTTATTAAGTAGTCTTGCCTTTAATTGGACACACCTCCCAAACTAATTAGCACAGGTGTCTGCAATTGCTTTCAGTGATATAAAGAGCCATGACAGACATCAGCATCAATGAGTTTATCTGACAAACAATTTTTTTTTTACCTTATCACTCCTAAACACTTTTTACATAATAATTTGTAACACAGTGTAATTTATCATTTGCATTATCACTAGTAAAAGAGCATTAACCAATGGTACTAGTAACATTTCGCTAACAAAGGCTAAAACCATTTTATGTGTAACTACTTGCTTATAAATTTAAATAGGCTAACGATATGCTAACAGCATATTTTAAAATGATAAAGAAAAAAAGCATTTAGCTCGATTGTAATTTAACTGTGTTTAATTATAATAATTACCTTCAATTAAGCTTCCAATGTGTTGATGCTTAATAATGACATAACCAACACGTTGGAGTCAATGCGGGAAAAAAAGTTTTCCTTAACAAACAGATTGAAGCGAAGATGCTTATTTTAAAAGGTGATTAAACAGATCTGACTTCTTTACTTCCTTTTCTTCCTTTATCCCCGGAGCGTTGCACCTGGAGGCTTTTATGTTGGCGGGTAAAAGCTGCGCTTCCCTCCCACGGCCTCATCCCAGCTAAGAGCCCCACTTCCACTTCACTCCATCGTGTTAATGATTGAAAACAAACCCAGTCTCAGAACAGCTTGTTCTCAGAGAGGAAAGCCTGGCAGTGACTGGCTATCATTAGAGCTGGAGGAGTTTTATCTGCTCGGTTGGAAGATTAAAAGCCGGACACAAATGGATGTTTTCCCCCCCCTAATGACACAGAAACACTCTTTTCTTACCCTGTGGTGGAGATTAGCTGTGTTGATATAACCCAGGTGAATTACAGAGTGTGTTTCTGTGGCACAAAGCAAACTAATCAGGACTGTCTCTTTACCGCACACACCATCTCTTAGAGCCCCAGTGCTCCCAGCAGACCCATATCTGAGGTCCAGGTCATTAACCAGCATTACCCAGCCTTTCATTTGGACACATCGATGTTTTAAAGACTTCCAAGTTTAAAGCTTTGTCTAGATTTCCTAAACCAATGTTGTGTAACAACATTGTGTTTGGTACTCAAAGTACTGCAGGATTTGCAGCAGCGTCGTTGTAAAAGTGCCCCAATTTCGGTCCAGTTGACCCAAACTAGAGTTTAATTAGATTTATCTTAAGATGGATTATCACACAGTCAGCTATTTATTTCTAAAGGTTTATTATGCAACCTCAGTTAGTTATGTCTTATATGGATGATTTTGATTTCGTCTGATAAAAGACAATTTGTATGATAGATTTACAGATTATCTGGATAGTGTTGATTTTTATTTTTATTTATATTTTTTTATATTCTTATACATTGTTTATTTTCTGCAGATTTTTAAACATTGTTTATTTTCTGTATATTTTTTATATATTTTTGCACGGTACTGAAAGGAGTGGTCCTCCAATCGCGTTTCACAATGTGTATGATGACAATAAAAAGTCATTCTCTATTCTATTCCAGATCACAGAGCTTTAAACAGACCTTAGTCAAAAGATGTCCTGCTACCTATGTTTCCAAGAGCATCAATATCATTATTTAAAACAGGGCAGATATTAAAATTTATGTTAAATTTCATCTAGTGGGCTTTTTTTGATTTTGCAGTGGGAGGTGACGCTATTGGTCCCATGAAATTATTTACATCAGCGACATAATTGTTTACTTATGGTGTTTGAAGTAGTAAGAAAAGCCATAAACTATCATTGAATATATGTTATCGGCTATAACATCGGTATCGTCGATATTGGCCAAAACGTTCATATCGGGCAGCCTTGGTTATTATTGTTTGTGCCAAAAAAAAGTAACTTTTAGTGACAAAAGCATTCCACAAATCAGATGTGTTTAGTTATATTTAACTAACATGAATGCATCAGGTAGATTTTTTTATTTTCTACGCTACTTCTTTAAGGCTTCTGCTCACATCTGTGAAAGTCCTACAGAAACAATTCAATCATGTCTGTAACTTGGATATAGAAGATTTAAACTTAAGATACTTTACAAAAAAAAAAAACAGGTCCAATTAATTGCAATTAAAGTTCTTTTTTACCAATACCAATACAATACTCTTCTCCGAAGTTGATCCTGTAGATTCATTGTCGAACATCTTTAACTTTGGTCTGGTGGTTTCCAAAAGTCTTCTGGTTCTTTCAGAGGAAACTCTACAAGTCTAAATGAGAGAAAGAGAGAGAGAGGCAAGTTTCTTCGCTAAACAGAAGAAAAAAGAACACACCCGTGTTTAACCTTTAACCTGCTAACTGAGGTAGATAGTCTGAAATAAGCTCTTTTGTGATTTCTTAATCTGTTCAGTCGTCCACTTTTGGAAAGTTTGTCAGTCGTCTCAGAAATTTTCATTTGGAAATAACGTTCCTCTTTGGAAGATTATGGACTTCAGATGGTCTGGAGATGACCTTTGAACCTTTCGATATTGATTGTTTGCAAAAGTTGCTTCTCTGAGGTCCTTGATGCTGTCCGTTACTACTTATTGGCAAAAAGCCGATATTTCAACATTCTGATCATTAAAATCATCTATGATAGATCATCTAGAATTTAGAGGGTGTACTTTCTTTTTGCCATGACTACAGGTGGGATCCTGGGAGTCCTTATCTGTTTTCTCAGCTGGTAAATTTATTTATTTATTTATTTATTTCAGAAGCGGTTCATTAAGCCAAGGCTGGATCCGTCCTATTATTGTCTAGTTCACATCAGAACTTGTTTTTTTCATTAGCGTGTCTCCCCTGGCTCCACTCGGCTTCTTCTGTCGATGGCTGCCTTTGTTTGCGCGAGTCTCTTTGTTGTCACTGTTTTCTCATCAATATTCACAGTGTTGATAATGAATTCTCGCTGCCGGCGTCTTCTGCAGCTCTAATTGTCTCCGGTGGAGTTCAGCTCCCCGGCATCCTTCCGCTAATTGCACGTTTTTAGCCTGACTAAAGCATCTTATTATGATAAGGCCCCTGGGTGGAGTAGAAACCCCCCCAGCACCCACGTACACGCATGCACACACACCTCCCTGGTTACACACATTTAGTCTCAACAAAGAGCCCCAAATGTCCTCAAGGCTTGTTTTTTAAATCCTTGCTGCTAAAGGAAACATTTTTTATTATTGTTTAAGGTTATTAATGCATCTTTGTGAAAGCCAAGCCTGCAGCTTTCAGTTTATTTCACATATAAAATCCAAAGAAGTTCAGTTTTCAGACCGAGTCTAATCTTTTGAAATAACCACATGTTAAGGTAATCAAACATATTGATTATCTTTGTTCCTGGCCTGCAAATCACTCACAGATTGCCTTTGATAGACCTTGTTGATTGCACTGAGCTGCAAGATTGATTTGCGCTAGAACATCCCTTCTTCCTGTCTGCACGTTTTGGCTCCAAATGCATCCAGAAATGGATTTGAAAGGAGCAGAAAGCCTCAGAAGGATATAATGGGTTTATTAAAGAACAAAGAGGAAGCAGAAGAAGATGAATGCTGCTACATATGGGGCAAAGCGAGGTCGATTCTGTAACTTGAGGCTAATTTATACTTGGTTTTAGATCTAAAAATATGTACTGTTTCTTTATGACTCAGGCAGATGATGATCATCTGCGTCTTAAAACTTCGTTCACACAGCAGACAAAAGTGACCCATGCCCAACTTTTTCAGCCTGAACGGCCCAATTACAATATTTTCACCCCAGAAAGAATCAGATTGTTCCACTTCTACATGTGGTTCTAAACAGGTAATATTCTGACACTATTAATCTTCATCCGACTGTTATCTAATTGACAACACATGTACATGTTTGTCAGCGACTGAGCCGTTGGTGGTTGCAATTTTTCCCAGTATGAAACTCTTTTTACCCAGGATTATAATTTATTCAATTTAGTGAGCAGATGTAAACTGAGATGTATGCAGCACAGGACCGAATTTTAGGGCATAATTGTAGGCGGGAATTAATCTTCATGTTAGGCAGATGAAGTGTGGTGTTGGCGTCTTTGAAATGTTACCTTCAGAGACCATGCGGAACGAGAGTCAGTTCCATCAAGTAACCCTTACCCTCAAGATTATAGCCGCTTCTCATTCGCATTAAAAGCTGCTACCCAGAGTGCTTATTCTGATTTAACCAGATCATCAATCTCTGTTTTACAGTAGGAGACCAAGAACCTCCTGAAAGGAACCAGTCTTTGTTTTGGCTTTGGAGAGTCTTTTGATCATTGAGGAATCTTGAATTGGAATCTACAGTTTTTTGTTCTCTAATCACGGAATATATATTGGATTATGTAAACATAAGATTTATTGCACGATATTAGTTACGATATTTCCCTATTTACTTCTCTTTCTCATCTGTGATTCCATCACTCTGTGATTTTCAGAAATTAATGCACTCAAATGATTCCTCTGCGATCTAAATTTTGCAAACAGTGATATTGCAATGGCCTTTGCAAACCTAATCGGCTGAATGGACGAGCCTATGTTGATGTATTCTTGTTCCCAAAAGCACTAACCAGCATTTGTTCCTGAAGCTTGGGTTTCATTTAGTCTAGAGTGAGCTCTGAAGTCCTCTGGTGGTTTCTGCTGGTCACTGAAAAACAGGGCAACTCCAAATGTGTTCCTGAGCTGCAACTGAAACACATTTAACTTTAAGGAAAAGGAGGCACAGCAGCGATATGCATGCAGCTACCAAGGGTCCTGAGAGAAAGCTGCGGCTCAACATTGAAATGATTTCTGTAGACTAATAAACCTTTAAAAACCTTTAGCCGCTGCTTTTACCTTTGGGCCATTTCCTTGTCAGCGGCATTTAGCCTCTTCTTTTCCTCCATCTCTATAATTACATTACGCCCCCTCTCATTGCCGTCTCTCTCAGACATAAAGCACATTACCATGCAGTGGGCCGACCGCTCCAGCTCTCCTGCTCCACATAATTCCGGGTAATTTCATAACAGCTGGTGTTATGCATGTTTTCCTCGTTTAAAACAACCTGTCCGCTGCTCCAGAACCTTTGCTGGCTTTCTGGTAATTTTTTATTTCTTTTTTTCGGAGGCAGAACAGCTGCTGAACCCACAACATGCAGCATGATGAAATAAAGAGTCAGATAAATGTTTTTCATGAGTTTACCTTTCCAGAGCCCTGTGGAGGTGGATGAATGGTTCAAGCAGAAACTACTTATAGATTCCTCCTCCTTATCTTCTTCTTCTTCTGGTTTTAATGTTCCAGATGTTCATTGATAAAAGAGCCAAGCTGCTAGGACTGAAAACTTTTCAGCGATTAGTTACTTTAATCCAAAACAGGGCTTTTTAAGCAATGACCTGTTTATAGCTGACAATGTATGTTCCCCAGTTTTCAGGGTGATGTTGATTAAAAGTATTTGTTTCAGTAAAGAACTTCACAATAACATAAAATCATTCCCCTTTTTCTCATCCGTGTGTCCATCACTCCGTGACCTTTAACCTCTTGAAATTACATCATTAGTACCTATTGTGAGCAGTGGTGGGCACTGCTAACTTAGGCTAGCTACGCTAACCGTAAAACATTGATGGTAAATTTTAGTTTTGCTAGTGATAAAGTCCTGAAACGTTTTAGTATTTGCTTTAACTACACAATATATCGCCCTCTAAAGGTTTACAGTTGCAATAACAACTGTAAACTGTAAACCTTTTCACTTTTATAGTTTTTCAATTAAGCTAGCTACTGTTTTCCGTCGCTGGTAAATATTTAAGCCCATTTTGATCGATTTAAAGAATGCCAATATCAAAAGAATACTTTGAATAGTTATGAAATTAAGAGGATACAAATTTAAATAAAATAGATGCAAAGTGAGAACATGACCATCTTCTTCCATAAACTAGGGATCTTTACATGGTTTAGAAAAGTGGCTGAAACCAATTTCCGTCCTGATCCTGTTCGATGTCAAAAAAACGCATAACCCTTCTAACCAGATCGCTTCTGTTCCAAACAGCCAAAGAGCAACATTTGGATTGATGTTATCATGGTGGACCTCCTCTCCACTGCAGACCTCTGCCTCTCTGCTTCAGCCAGACTCCATTATCTCCATTAGGTTCTCTGAGCACACAGATATGAAGAGATAGCAGCAATTTATCTGACTCTACTCAGCCAGAAACACTCGACTGGTGTGTGCGTGATGTTGGAGAGCTTTTATCTCTGCACATGCTCAGTCTGCAGCGATGCTCTCCGACAGCTTCATTATATTGATCAGCAATAACGAGTGGCAATTACACTGACTGACTGGCTTAAAACTACAGACATTTTCTTAAAATAAGCTACGATATTTAGTGATTCCCAGTGCTGGACTGGATCCAAGACGACTTGTTTGAGGTTTGAGTTTAGGATTGGTCAGTTTCCTGGCTGAGGAGATTTAAATGAGTCCATATCTTTTCTGTGGCCTAAAAGTGGAACAAGTTCACCGATTGTGCCGCAATCTCCTTGTAGAAAACCGAAGGTGTTAAATGACTGAAGTGGGTCTGTTTATTACTGGATCTGGGGTGTTGTGGCGACATCTGCTGGTCAAATACCACCACTGATGTTGGATATAATTAAACAGGGATGTTCAATTTTTTTTTTTTATAATCACAGGCAGTACAATTTGGAAAAGTTACTATAAAAAGTGACTTTTTTTTTTAAAGGTGACTAAGTTAGCTCAAACCTTGCTAATGACAATGTCACATGACTCATAGAAACTAATGTGTAGCTGTTCATTTTGAGCTTAAGTTAAGAAAATACCCGTTTTAAAATAATATAGACACTTGAAAAAGATGGGTTTTAATAATGGTGGTTGAGCTCACGTTTGTATTGAAATGCTGATATATTTGAGATTCATTGTGCAGCCGCACTACCTGGTGGAGCTTTCTCTTTAAATTTCCCCATGCAGTGTTGCAGCTCGAAATGTTTCTACAGATTAGTTTGTGTTTTTTTAAACTAAGTAATCATTCCTCACCAGAGTGTTACATGAACCTTAACCTTATTTTCTTTAGCAGACGCAAACTAGATACAGTGTTGATATAGCGAACTATAATCACACATCTTTCTCCTTTCACCATTGTTTACTTTTGCGTTGCTTGCTCTGAATTACACCCGAGTTTTCTCCATGCTTAAAAACATGAGTTGTAGCACCATTAATGGCAAGATGAGTAGTTTGCAGATATATAAAAGATACAAAAACCTGGATAATAGTTTTAATCAGTTAACCAAAGCAGCCATATCAGAGTAACGTGTAACCCCCATCCCCGATCACAGGCCAAAAATTATATAAGACATGTTAAAGAAAATCAAAAATGTAATTTTTTTTTCATCCACCCAATATTACATAAAATTTGAATTAAACAAATTACACTGTCTTTGTTTTTGATGTTTTTCTAAGAAACGTGATTTGTAAATCATTCCTTACAGGTTTCATTGAAACAAAATGATTAATAAATCATTTTGCATCTCTAACATTGTGAGATTTCAATTTTTCTGTAATAATTTTGCTCCATATTAAAAGTAAAAAAAATATATCACAATCAGCCGTCTGTACTGTAAGGTTACAGACGCCCCACACCCACCCCAACCACCCTCACTGTGTCAAACCCTAACAGTGGAGAACATTCTGGACTGTCTGGAGGGTCTGTGTTGAATCCTGGAACTAACAGACTCTGTCTCTGTGTTTTCTTTGTTTCAGAAGGAGTTGAGCCTTCCCAGAAGAGGCAGCTTGTAAGTACCTGTAATCCTCTAGGAGTTTCCCACCTGGAAACGTTCTGAAGGGGTAAAATGCAATGAGCCAATCAGAGTTCTGTTTCAATTATTAGTTTTGTGTTGACTGAAAAAAAAAGATAGCTGGTTGGTTCAGTTTCATCTCGAGGATGAAGATGAAGTGCAGGCGGGTGCTGGAACAGCTGAGGCCGACTGCTGCAGGTCTATTTATAGCGGATGTTTGTGCGGCGCTGCTGGGAAGTTGTGCGTGTTTGAAACGGCGAGAGCTCTGAACCCTCAGGAATCAGATGTTTGGCATCGACGGGAGGTTCTTCATGTTCTTGACCGTCCCTAAACACCTGAAGGTCAGATCGGACCTGTGCCAGGTTCTCTGCTTTGGAGATTACACTCTACACGAATTCTGCGTCTTTGAAGTCTGGATAAATCTAGACTTAATTCTCCATTGAACTGTCTAGATGTATCTTTCATCCCGTCCTTATTTCCTCCTTTGCTAGATTAATTTATCTACGGATTCTTTAATTCCTACCTTCACTTTACCTTCTGGTTTATTTCCTTTACTCCTTCTTATCCCGCCTTCCTTCTAATCTAAGGTTCCTCCAGGTTCCATCTTAAAAACTGACTGCAGAAATACTTAACATGAATTCATAATGAACAGTTCCATTAGATTGTTTAAGATAAATAATGAGGAAGAAGAGGACAGGAAGAATGCATTTTTTTATCTGGATTACGTTCCGATACAACAAAAGTCAGACTCAGCATTTTAGAAATGAATCATCTTTTGTTAACGATTGGAAAATCACCAGACCTTTATTTATAAAGGTTGACCTACAATTTTTCAGCAGAAATCAATCCGTTCTGACCACTCAGTTTAGAGTCAAAAGCTTATTAGATAAACGAGTTTCATTGGAGAACTCTAACCTGTGTCCCGACTCCAGCTCATCCGTTCCTACTTGTTAAAAAACCCCACAGCGACCTCTAACCTTTTGGCCAGGTGAGGCAGAAACATCCGTGGTGAACCTCTGGAGCTCAGGCTGCAGAATAACTGAAGCTTAGTTTGGTCCATGGAGGTCAAAAGAAAATAGATTCAAAGACTTCGTAGCTTTACTACTAACCAGGTTTATTACAGAGCTGCTGTTCTGCAGCCTCACTGAGGATTCTTGCTCACAAACAGAAAACATAGAAACAACTGGGATAAATATTTTTGTTCTTTTACTCTTTTTTTATTGCATGTTTGTTATGATGACTATAAAAAATGTTGCAATGTCAGATGCATGTTTTATTATTTCCTGTCTTTTCTAATCTATGCCTCCTGATCTATGTGATCTTTTTTAATTGGTATTGTCATTTGTGTCTGGCATGAGACGGTGTCCTGTAGGGATGCACAATCGATCGTATTTTGATCATGTTTTGGTGGCCACAAGGAAATGAACTTGATCATCAACCATATTTACATACACAATGCATCTCCAATCACATGTTCTCAATCTGAAGTCTGCCAACCACCAGTGGGCGAACGCATGGTGAAGGTCATTAAACTTCGAAAAAAACAAGCGCAGCATAGACCACCGGCGTGGCAGGCGGCAGCGTGTTTAACGAGAGCACGGCTGAAATTAAGAAGCTTGTACCGCTAAACGGGTCCACGTCCATTGTCTGGACATGTTTCTCCAAAGTGGCCTTGCATGCCCTTTATAAAAAATATAGTGAGGGAATAGAGGGAAAGAAATCTTGAGTTTTTTGCCAGTATTGCATACTGTTTTTTATTATTTATCATCCGTTTTAATTTAGTGTTTCATTTTTTTTTATATATAAAAAATCATAATAAAAAATACAGGTTTTTCCAGACACAATCAATAATTGGATTACAATATTGATCAAAATATCAGTGATCATTATTTTAGTCATAATTGTGAAGCCCTACTGTCCAGCTAAATATCGCATGGGAAAAAAAAACAATGCAACTCCAGAACTATTAAAATATCGTAACAAACGATTATTACACCCCAAACGCTCCTTTATTTTTGCACACACTGGTATTACGAAGAGAATACATCCGCGATTTATTGTGCAGCCCCAATGTTTGTCACCAGTAAGAGTTTCATAACATAAAAATAAACTAAAATACGTCAAAGAAAACAAACACAAGTAAACACAAAAGGGATATTTTAAATAAAGTTAGTTATTATAAATCCAAAGATACATGGCCCGCCTGTGCGAAAAAGGGATTTTTTCCTTAACCTAATTACTGGTTGGAACCACCCTTAGCAGAAACTAGTAAATGGCTGAGATAACTTTCAACGATTCCTCTGAGCAAACTGGAGGAAAACCCTCAAATGTGTCAGTTGTTGTGTTTCCATCTCAGAGAATCCTATTGAATCTTTATTTTAGTGGCCCTATAGTTATAAAACCATGCGGATCTGTTCTTATCGTCTCCACACTCACAGAGGTAGCATGTGCTGCATGGATAACGGAGAGCTTTCGGTTAAACTTGCCATTTCTGGTCGTTTCCTGTTGCAGGATTTACAGGCTGCCTCGTGTCCTGCAGCCGGCCTCCCCCTAATCACTTTAAACGAACAGAACGCGTGTCGCCGCAGTCGGACTGTTTCTTTTCTGAATCCATTGTTTATGAATTAGCGGCCAGGCATGTGAGCTGCATTTAGTCCATCAGGGTCAGCAGTGTCCTCGGGGCTTTTAGAACCCAACAGACAGCTGCTGTTTGTCCTCTGCCGGAATAAATCTCAGATCCAGTTTTTACAGTTTTTAACGCTCAGTCAAAAATGTAAAAAATTAACTCAAGGAGGAATAAAAAATCATCTACATCCCAATTTTGGGTTTCAGTCCATTATGAACAACAGAAACCCTCCATAGAGACTCTGCATATTATAAAGGTTTTCTTAAACTACTGAAACATTATTCATTTATATGATTCTTAGATGTAAATACTTTTTGATTTTATTTTTGTTTTAATATATTTTTATTTATTCAGAAATTATTTTAATTTAATTTAAAAAAGATTTTTGACATGAAAAATACTTTGTTTACTAACTGATATTTTTTATAATAATTTTTTATGGATTTTTGACATTATTATTGTTTTTATCAAATACAAAAATTTTTAGAATTCAAACTGCAATTTTCAAGTTTAATTATTCCCTTTTTCTACATATTGTATTTTAACTTGTTTTTTTATATTCATATATTTGAATCTTAGCATTTATTTGTTAATCTCTTGCCTTTATTCAAATAGTATTTTATTTTTTAAATGAATGCATTGTTTTATTTTGATTGCATTTTAAACTTTTTTTTTGTAATCTTATATTTAAATTTTTTGGTTTAATATATATTTTTATAATGTAGATGTAAAAACTTTATATATAATTTATTATATAAATTAATAACTAAATCTATTTAATTTAATAGTGTAATTTCCAAAAATATGAAGTCTTCTGAAAGCGAGACTCCAAAACCATCAAACACTTTTAAGGTAATTTAATTAACTTTAAGTTAGTATTAAAAATTGTTGAGATTTATAAACTTTGAATAGATATACATACAAATAGAATACATATTAAAATTCAGTACAGTAACAGATATTTACCCTAATAATTTTATTCTCCACCAGCTCTCGTTTTGTTTGCAAATGTAACTTTTACGGTAAAATGACTTCAAACTAATTTTAATTAGAACCTCTGTACATAAACCCTTATGGTTTATTAGTTCAGAGGAAACTTTCCGTCCATCCCGTGTCCCCTCCTCCCGTCCCCCCCTCCCCTCCGTCTATATGTGGACGTCTCAGTCTGTCCTCTGGTCTCACAGCAGACAGTCGATCTGAGTTTACCAGGAACAGAGAAGGATTATCCGGGCAGCTCCACCCAGGAAAGACGGTCCATTCCTGGGATCATGAGGAGGACCGGCCCCCGTCTTTATGTTACCTGAAAACGGAGCTCCGGATCGTTGTTTAAAACTCAGCAGGCGAAGCAGCTCTCAGGGTTT
>JAVLVB010000583.1:83405-97636 GCA_032876305.1 Orestias chungarensis | reverse complement strand
TGTGTGTGTGTGTGTGTGTGTGTGTGTGTGTGTGTGTGTGTGTGTGTGTGTGTGTGTGTGTGTGTGTGTGTGTGTGTGTGTGTGTGTGTGTGTGTGTGTGTGTGTGTGTGTGTGTGTGTGTGTGTCATAACGCAGCACACACTGAGGTCATCCCTTTAAACAGCAATCACAGTGACGGACAGATGAGCTGCTCCACGCTGCTGGATTATTACAGATTACAGTTGAGCCTTTTGTCCCAGAACACGAGATGAAGAGGAGGAAGGAGCGCCCAGGAGCCCCAAACCTCCACCTCCAGTAAGAGAAACATTTAAGGCGTGATCCAAGTCAGAACCAAAAAGTTTAAGTGCTTTCTAAAAGTCAGGTAAAAATCCAAATTGGTAAATATTCCCACAATGTGGTCGTCTTCTTTTATTGAATTGACCAGATGGAGGATCACACAGCCAGAGATCCCAGCAGTGTGGAAAAGTCCGGGACCATATGAGTCTGAAGTTACAGACGCTATGCTATGATCTGTTTTCCAGATCATCCATCCACCTGGTTTTAGGTGGTTCTGTAGTAAATATGTCAAACCTTTGACTAAAATAACATGATTTATTATCAAATCATTTTAAAAATGAGAGAGAGCTCTGAGGATGAGAATTTGGAAATATCTAGAATTGTCCTATGTAATCAGTAGAAAGCTTTAAAGATTAGAGACGTGTGTCCCTTAAAAATCTTTAAGAAACTGTAAAGAAAAGCAAATTTAAAATATATTTTACTCAAAACTCTGCTTTCATTCAATTTAAAGAAGGAACTAGAATAAGAGGTAATTCATTAGGTGGTTCTTTGTTTATTCTCACCTATGGTCATTTTTCCCTTCAGTGCGTCTCAGGGACTTTAGTGATCTCCTGTAGATATCTGTAGAAAGTTTGAGGTTAGAGATACTCCTTGTTTTTCTGTTGACTTGATTTATTTCCACAGATGGAGGAAAAACTGATCAGAACTGTCCACACAGCTGCTTTAACTAACCTGCGGGAAGGTTCCCACAGTAATCCACACGATGAGTCATGGTAGATCTAGCTGATTCATCCAAAACTTACCCTTTAATTATATCAGTTTATAGGGAAATAAAATTCCCATAGCATATAAATTAAAACCCATATCAACTCACCCTTGATATCAGTGTTGCCGTGTTTGCAGGTACTAGACATGGCGGTAAACGGAGGAAAAATTTGACACATAGTGGACGTTACGTTTGCCTTGGATGCAACGCTTTTGTCAATGATTTACAGTCTTTTATTGTAATTGCGCACCGGTGTGTAGCCCCGCCCATAACCCCAAAGTACGTCACCGGGTCAATTAAGAACAACAACATGTCAACAATCAGCAGTTAGCGGCCATGCTGCTTCTCTATTTTAAAAGAAAATCAAGGAATATTTGCTCTGCTCTCTACGTTTCGTTACACCGAGGTCCTGACAGTCTGGCAGGACTTAAAGATGTCAGACAAAAAAATTCAGCCAAATTATTTCAAATAAATCCCCAATCTCTGAGCTTCCTGCTTTTCTCTGTCTTGGATCAAATTTTCTGTTTTGATTTTGAAAATTTGAAATGTTTTCTACTGCCTCACATTAATAGTGTGTCTCCTCCTGAACTTCTAGGGATCACGACTCTGACTCTAAACCTTAGTTCCGTCTTCAAAAGATTTGGCTGGTTCTCATCTGTAATGACAAACCAGTGGAAATGTCTCATCGGATCAGTTTCCTACAGAGAACATCTGTAGGAAACTGTTGGTTGACATTTGGATTTTAGAAATAGGTGTCAAATAAACAGACCCTGATGACTGAGAGAGGTTTTATTCCTATTTGGATCAAATCCAAGTGAGCTTTGTTTAGGTTTAACATCTGGTGCTTTTTTAAGGGATTTACCGCACTCAAATATAACCAGGAAACATACCTTGGAAAACTAGATACTATACCTTACAGACTATTGAAGGAACCTAAAACACATCCTTGAGGAACACTATTAAGAAAATTACATGGAATGAAGAAAGAAACAACATTCTGTTTAAGGGAGTTTAATAATAAGAGTGGCGATCATCTGTAGTTGCTCACATGCAGTGGTGCAGCCGAACGGTCTCCTTTAAATACTGCTGCCGATTCACAGACAGCCTTTTAAAACATTGTACAGATTAAAATGATAAACAGTTCACGGCTGTAAACAGTAAAGCGTTAGCCTCGTACGTGTTGGATCAGAGAAAACACGCGACACTGAAACAGTAGAAGACGGAAACCGGAGAATCCGTTGAAGTGAGCAGGCAGCTGAACGTTCATCAGATTCACAAACATGCAGATCGGCTTCCAGAGGGTGGCGCGGCTCCATAAGTCACCTGTGGAGGTCAGCGATGAGAAGTTCCTAACATTTAAACTCAAATAAAACAATCAGCTCAGAGCTTTGTCAAAATAATGAGGTCCAAATATTGAGTACAGACGGACTGATTAAATCTCTACAAGACTCAAAGATTTAGGGCTTGATATTTAAGGTTTACAAAAATAAAAGGTGCTAAATTGCATCATCAAAAAAGTAAAAGCAGTACGTTGCATGCGATTTGCAAAGATTTGCCTGTGCAAAAAAGTTTTGCAGACCTTCATGAGGATTTCACAGTTCCTGGTCTCTAGTCAGTGATACAGAGCAGTGTGGCCATAACAGAGAGTTGATAGCCTTGGTGCTGCTGGTATAAGATGATCGGTCCCGCTGCAAAAATTTGTCCCATGCAAACATATGTTTGTTCGCACAATTTGTTGAACATGCAGCAGACAAATTTTGTCTGCGGCTGTGTGACTTATGCAGGGGCATCAAGACAGAACCATGTTTTGATTTAAAGTGTTGGTTCGCTGGAATTAATAATCTTGATTTATTAAAATAAGAAATTGGTTTGATATCAACAAACAAATTGATTAAAATTTTATATAAAAATAAAAATAACATCATGGATGGTAAGCTAATAATTTTGCATATCCTTCTCCCATTATTCTGCACGTTGATCAGCATGTGTTCTACATATTCCTGAATGCTAAAACTAATTGTTTGTATTACTCTGTTTATTTTGCTCACTTAATTCTGTTTGCGTCTAATTTTTAGATCAGGTTTATGCATGCTATTGAGTTGCCACCTGTGTTCGTAATCTAATATGTAGCCAGTTAGACAGTCTCGTTGCCACACATGCTTATGCAGGACTCTGATGACATCGCCCAAGATGTCAAAGGTCACAGAGTGGCAGATCCACAGACAAGACAGAAAAGAAAAACAGAGGCAGACAACAAAACTGATAACCTGTGCTTCAAACTTTAACTTTAAAACACCGAATATTCATTATTAAATATCTTTTTTTTCATGCTGAGGAGCTGCATGAAGGGAATAAGTACATGTTAGAGAATCAGACAGATTTAAAGTGACTCAAAGCCAGTGAGCACATCAGAGGTCACAAAGGTCCCTAAAGCAGGGAGACTGATCCAGTCGGCAGCCGAGAAGTTGTGCTAACCTGCTGTATCAGTCTGGTTTTCAGCTGCAGAAGTGTGAAGAGATTTAGTAGCAGTAGACATTTCCTTTCAAAGAAAACTCTGTAGATATGTACCTATTTAACCTTGACTGCTCGATATCTGGAAACTCTGTATCTTCAAATTGTCCCCATCACTACATCTGAACTTGAGCATCTCAGTCCTGAAGATTGAGACAAGGTGCTGAATCCAGAGGCTGTGAGAGTCCATGCAGCTGGCCACAGATTGTGCTAGCTCACACTAGCTTGCTAAATGTAGCTTACTTGCAGCTCTTTATGGCGGAGATGTGATGTCTCTATAAAGATTGCAGGTAAATGGGTGTTTTTTTAGATCACACATCAGCTCTCCATGTCCAGTTTTATTTTTATTTTATTTTTTTGGTACAATCAGATTTATTTATTTTTTGGTGCTGTTGTTCAAAGCATTAATAAAATGTGTTCGCCATCAGGATTTCTTCGTGAGTAGTTTACGACACAAAACAACCTGCGTGTGCAGAAGCGCAGAGATGTGACACATCAGCGCAGGGACTACGGCAGTAACAGTGGATGCAAATGTCCTCAGATCAATTTTAAAGCCGTTGAGCTACGGGAGCCGACCGTATCGTTACAAGATGAAAGGAGCTGAGAAAAAAGAAAGCAAAATTTGGCACTACTTGCTTCAGCCATTGTTAACATCCAGGTTTACCACGTCTGGCTTCTTCTCCTCTTTTTCAAAATAATTTCTCACACCAATGGCATAAATGTCAGATGAAATGCAACATGAATGTTCAGAGTACTGAAACGTATCGGATATGTTACAGTTTTAGGTGAAAACCTTTGAATTGGGTCGTTTATGCTTTAGTAAACAAATTTAATTTATGTCGCATTTGCTCACTGTAAAAAAACGTAGCTCATAAAATCAAAAATTGGTTTTAAACTCATCATCTAATGGTTTTTAAACACATGCTTTTATGTCTTGTTCCTTAAGGAGCTGATTTTGGAAATTACTCCTTAATAACTCAGGCCAGCGTTATCCTGCTGATCCGCTCCATTTCAGAGTATTCGCAGCTGATAAACGTCACGCTCCACTGATTTGTGCTTCAACTGGCTCTCTTCAGTTTGTTTCTTCTGTGTAGAAACTGTAGAGCTGCAGACAGATGGCCGTACAGTATGCGGAGAGACACTGTCTACATTAGCATGCAGGAAAAGCCACCAAAGCCCAGCAGGAGGTGAAACCCCAGTCTGTCCACCCACCTCCCCAGCATGTGGGTGGTGACACATGGAGATCTCCACCATACGGTCCTCCCACCCAGCAGGTCTTAAACCGAATACAGACGGTTTTTTGGTAAAACTGAAGCAAATTTTTTCACGGGACTTTATTGAATTAAGGCACTAAAGTAAAGCTTTACTCTAAAAAAACAAAAAACTTTTTTTATGAAAATCTAGTTGCAGTTCCCATCCGGTGCCATCAGAGGGCGCCACCCAGTTTAGTGAACAGTTTCTGTACCAGCTCCAAATCAGATGTCCTCTGCACTCCTCCCTTCTTTCTTCATCCTCTCTTCCTGCATCCTCTCTCTCTCTCTCTTTCGCCAGACTCTGGTCACCAACTCAGCTGCGTTGCCAGGGCAACAGCAGCATCCTCCTTCAGCACCTGCTGTCCCCCACCTCCTTCCATCCCTCTGTCGATCAGCCCTGCTCTTCCTCCTCCTCCTCCTCCTCCTTCTTTCCCTGTGACGGCCCTCTCTCCGCCCCCGTTTACCTAAGAGGAAACCCCTTCCTCTGGAGGTAAGACCCTGCCCCCCCAATCCTGGCTGTAGGACACCTGCTTGGTAATGAGCATGATTGTTGATGTTGGTGGTTATTTTATTTTTTTTGCTTAGACAATTTAAGGTTTGACGAAAAAAACACTCTTAAGTTTATTTAATAGTTTTCTGCACCCCCTCTTCTTCAGGCATTCAGAGTTAGTGTGATGTACTGATACTTTCCTTTTACCAGATCACGTAAAATGATCCACGGCTGCAATTGGTAAATGTTGGGACGGTTTTATCTACTATATCTTGTGTTACTATTAACAATAAAAATAATGATAAACAAATACTGCTCTTAAAAGCATACTAAGTTAATAGGAATAGGCTTCCTCAGGACACCAGTTACTTCTATCAGTAAACTTTACACAGGGAATGCATTTATTCGTATTTTTTATGTATTAATGATCTTAATGAAATAAACATTGGGAAATAAAGCCGAAAATAACAATTTTAGACTTTTTTATTTATTACGGAATATCTGGAGATGAAGATGCAAAGAAGGATTTTACATCAAGTCAAGACAATTATGGACAACCCTGAACATCCTCTTCATGAGAATGTTATTGGAAAACAGAGTCTCTTCAGTCAGAGGCTTCTTCAGCAGAGTTGTAAAACAGACCGCTTCAGAAGATCTTTCCTGCCCACAGCCATCACCAGCTACAACAACTCCTTAGTTAAAGGAGTTGCTCCAACACCATTTAATCTCCCTTTGCGATGAACAAAGTATTTTTGTTTAATTGATTGATTGATTATTGAGAGATTTGTCAAGACCAGACAATTATCATGACCAGCAGTTCTTCATGACAGATGATATGATAAGCGCCTGGTTGAGGAAGACGATCCTCGACAGAGACTGCTGAAGAAAAACAGAAATAAGACAAAGACGATGTCGTATTGTTGGCAGAGAGCAGACCTTGTTGATCTCTTCGTGTCTCTAGATCTCTGTAGAAACGACAGTTACTGTTAAAGATCTAACAATACAACCTCTTCAATTCAGATAGTGATGTCAGCTACAATCATACAGACTTTTATTACTTAGAAAATTAGAAAAGGCTTGATTAAGTTATATTACTCAAATAGAGAACAGTAGTTTACAACAACCGTCATCGCCCCTGCTTAATGCTACATGTTAGCAAAGGCTGCTGTAGTTAGTGATCACAGCTCTGCATACTGGATACAAGCTGCTAAATATAAATGATGGCATGGAGTAAATGCTGGACCAGACTGCTTATGTTGGCGTGCTGTTATCAGAGAGGTTATATGCAGCCCGTATCAGATGTTATTCTTTTTTGCTGGCATAGGAGCAATATCAATATCGGGACACCCATGGTTATTGTAACATGATACATCGTGGGTTTAGTACAGTCATATTTTTTTATTTACTGACATGTCAGACGTGCTGTCAGGGTCAAGATGTCGTAGGGATTGTTGCATATAAATCCAGTGTTTCTGCGTGTTGATTTTTCTCCGCCTGCAGCAGCTCTGTGACAGACTGACTGATGTTTTCTGCTGTGTGTTGGACGGACTTTAACGTTTTGAGGGAATCAGCCGGTGATAACCGGTTCTTGAGTCGCTCTATGCTGATGTTGGACCTGGAAGGAGGGAGTCAGAGCAGCATCAAGGAGGCAGTGGGAGAAGTAGGGAGGGAGGGAGGAGACTTGCAGCAGCGTCTGCACGCGCTCAGTGCGGCTGGCGTGAAAGCTGGGAGTCGTCATCAGAGCGATGCTCAGGCCATTGGAGCCTCAGCATGTCTGAGTCGTGGACCGTTCTTTCCAATTTCTCCCTCCCAGAGAGAAGCATGCTGCGGCGTTCCGAGAGGTACGTCCGTTTCCTCCTCCGCTCTCTCTGGCCTGCATGTCTGTCTCTCCCTCTCGAGGTGAGGATGTTTTTTTTCCTCACGTTCCCCTTTTTTAGCAACAGCTGCTCCAGCGTGAAGGTCGGCCGATTGGTTTCTGAATGGAAACAACTGGAAGCTCGCCGCTATGGTTCTGTTATTGGATGGGGAGTCACATGTAACTGTGATTGTTTTTTTGGGGGGGATTTTCCTCCTGGTTTGCAGCTCCAGGACTTAAGAAATTATCATATCTCTGAGCGTCATCTTTACCTCAGTTGACCCGTCTCCTCCTCCTAGTCGGATGAAGTCACAACAAGCTTCTATGACGGGAGTGAGGCAGAATCAGAGCATCTTTTCACACTGAAGCAGCAGATTTCTCTCTCCTCCCTGTAATTACAGGACTAAAATGCTTCGGATTTCTTCTTCTGTATTCTCGGTATGAGTGGGTTCAGGGTCCTTCTGACTCTAGCTAGTCTTGGACCTCAACAGATATCTGGTTTCAGGTTTTAGATGATTAACGTTGGAACGTCGTGTCGGTATGAAACCTTCAGGGCCACGCCTTCAGACAGATGCAAGAATAAATGATCTTAGAGCTATTTTATGTTAAAAGTAGCTTTTAATTCCTAGCTGCTCTTCAGAAATGGGAAAGACAAGAGAACATCACATTCTACTCTGGCAACGACTCAAAACTCTGGGGAACAACCATCAGACACTATATTACCCACATAGTGTTAAACATGGTGGAGCATCTGTGATGCTGTCGGCCTGTTTCAAGAAGAACTGTGAACTTATTTTTACTATGCTACAGCAAAAAAAGCAGGATTCAATTTTAGATACTGGCTTTTGTATTTTAACTTGTAGTTTAGGATTTATGAAGCATCTTCTGATGGGTGCTGTAAAGGTAAAGCTCTCAGTTGATCTGATACCTGGATCTGAGCAGCTGAACTTTGCTCCTTCGGTTCTCGAATCCCCAGCATTCGTTACAAATATAAGAACCTTTTTTTGTGTCTTGATGCACTGCTTAGAGCGTGTCGGCCAAAATTTGGGAAAGATCTGTACCAAACCGTCAGGCATCTGAGAGGAGAACTAAGACGAAGCGTGAATGTGTGTGCAACCCTATTTTTATTGGTAGAATCAGAGGATATGACTGGATCTCTCATCTTTTCTCCAGCTAGAATCTAAGGCTTAAGAAGGTTTATTGGTTGGAAAGGAAATCTTTGATTGTTAATCGGATTGACGATTTTGACCTTATTAAAACAGTTTTTCTGGCTGTCTAGTGTGTAAACTGCTGATTAAAATTCTGTACAAAATAAGTTAATAGCGTTACGATTTGCAGGTCGACTACAAAACAATCAGAAAATCAATAAATAAACACGATTAGAGAAGCTCTACAAAAAGAAGAGTGTGAGCTTCTCACATTGGGAAAACATGAAGTTGAAATCCTTGCAGTAGCGAGATTTCATGTCCGGATTGAAACCAACCGTCCCTACTGCTGATAAAATAATTTATCATTTAAAGTAAGATTTACTTATTAGTAAAATTTTTCATTTATAATTATTAGTTATGCAAAATGTACAGCTGGAAATATTGTCAAACAAAATACTTGAATTTGTCTTTCTCGTGAGCTGTAGTAATGTTCTTTCAGCCAGCTGTCTGGCAGTGCACAGATTGTTCGTTTTTTAACTCTTTTTCATTACCTTTACATATTTCTGGATTATTATTTCAGATTAGAGGAGCAGAAACACTGAATGCTGCTTCTCCATGTTTGGTTCCGATCTACGGATGTAAACTTGACTTGAACCAGATGACCTGAGTGGTTTGGAAGGTTGAGGCAACAACAGCCAATCTTCAGTGTCTTTTAGGATATAACAGCTAAAGTATTTCCAAGTCTATTTTCTTGTGTGAGGACCGTAAGACTGCTGTCTGCTTGACGGATCTGTGCAGTAATCAATTCCACTAAAGATAAATGCATTGATGGGTTTCTCAAGGTCTTGCTGGGATGGTATTATTTTAATGCTGGAAATGTTGTTCATGTGATAGAAGGTTGACTTTGTAAATGTCTTTATCTGCTTCTGGATGTTAAGGTCTGATCCAATGCATGATTGTGTCAGTGGTGTAATTATTGGCTCTTTTTGTCTCAAAGGTAGGGAAATATATATATTTAGTATTCCTAAATAGTCCTCATCGCCATATAGGTAATATTATTGATATCAGCCCATATTTTCAAGTTGTTGTACCTTACAACTAACTTTACCAAACATAGAAACAAATATTTACATCACTGTAATAAAATAACTAATCGGACAGATAATTACATTTTGTCATAAATTATGAAAACTCTTTCTAAACGGACAAAATTGTTCTTCTCCAAGCTTTTTGTTGCTTTCACCTTAAAACCTGCTCAGAAATTCATTTCTGGCATTTGGTGTGATGTTGATGTTGGGAGCTGGGACTCGTTTTTTTATTGGGTCATATTTGTGGAGAACATCTCTGCTGGTAGCTGAAGCGAGATGTTCCTGATTTATGAGAATAAATACTTTCCCTAAGATCTCGGCTTTCACCAATGTAGATTGTACGCAATGATGTGGGACAACAGGAGCTCGGCGAGGGATGTAGTCACGAGGACAGATGGGGACTCGATGAGCAGCGACGGTCTGTTTTCTGCCGACTTCATCGCAGTTTTCACTTTCATTCTTTTAATTTGTGTTTTTCCATCTGTGATCCTAACGTTGAGATATCGGCCTGCTGCTGCTGACGTGTTTCATCTATTCGGGTATCAGAGCTCTGCAGCCTATCAGACGTTCTCCATCCTGAGATAATTTCAGGCAGCAGCTCTAAACCTCAGAGCCACATTTATTACTGGCAGATCTTGTCCTTGGTGTGTGTTTGAGCCTCAGCAGCACAATATTATTAAGTTTTATGCTTTCTTCCTGCAGCCAAAGCACAAACAGTTCATATTCCTACCCATATTTGAACCTCGTATTTTCTTCCATTCAATTTAGTTACTATGTTTGTGCCTTAATTTAAACTTCCCACTATACCTCTAAACCAAGCCTTTAATCATAAAAAAGGAGGTCCATTGCATAAGGATCACTAAAACCCTCTAATTTTTTTCTGGAGCTCAGATTATTTTTTTAGCTTTTGCATTTAAAGAGTTAAAAAAAAAAAAGAATTAAAAGGTAAAATCTAAGGTTTGATCTTTTCTGCATCTAAAACCCAGAATTGCAGTGACGGCACTGTTTTCCTGAGCCAGGGGAGGAATGGAGACCTTGAGCTGTCTAACGCTACAACCTGCTGCTTCCTTGATGATAGGAGGAGGTATAAAGACGGCTCACTTCTCCTCTCTGCTCTGCATAATAAGCACCAGATTCCCAGCAGGGGTCCAAACAAAGTCGAAGATCGCGCTGGTTTCCCTTCAGACGTTGCTTTTCTGGCTGTTTCCATGAGAAAGAGTCGGTCGGTTCTGATTCTGACCCTCAAAGCCGGACAGATCGTGTCCGTTTCCTCATCTTTTATCTTAAACTAATCAAAAAAAGCAGCTCCAGATGTGGAAGATCTTCTCTGATCTCGTCTCTTTTACACAAATAAACTATCTCGACTGAAAAAGTCTCTCGCTCCGCACTGCAGGACAGCTTTCATTTAGGATTTAGCTCAAATCTAAAGATAGTTGTTAAAAATAATTAAACAATGATACATGCTAGATAATTTATTCAGTTGGACGAATAATTGTTGATCCTTCAATGAAAGCAATGTCCCACAGTAATCAATTCATGTAAGTGTTTGAGCTGTTCCGCTTCGTTGAACCAAGAAACCCGTCTGGAAATGAGCCCAGCTGGTTCTGGAAGAGTTGAGATGTCGACCGCCCTTGTGGCTCTAATCGTTCCGTGATGGGCGAACGAATCCAGGCGTGTTCGCACTGACGGAAACACAGCATAATTACAGCGCGCAGATGTGACAGGCCAATTAACGGCACACGCGTGCCGTTTGTGTGCCAACACCTCCCGGTGCTGTCGGTCGGCAGGCTTCACGTTTGGGCTTGATGCTCATGACATGTAGAAGATTATTTATTTACACCGAGGGCAGAAAGGAGCTTTATTTGAAATGAAGGAAGACGCACCTGTGATAACTTCAGGGCTCACCTGGAGTTCTCACAGAGAAGCAGGTTCTCAGATCCTCCTCTTCCCTTCTGTTCAGGGACAGAAATTGCAGATTCAAGCTGACAGATGGCTTCTCAAGTTAACGCCCCCCGTCGCTGGTGTCCAAAGGTTTCAGTCCCGATAAAACACGACAGGATTCAGAGAAACTGCAGCTTCCTGAAACGAAAACTTCAACTTTCAGTGCTTATAAAAATTATTCCCGTCACGAGTGAAGTTGGATGAGAGCCGCGTCCTGCTGTTTACCGGCCGGAGCGTCCATGTGGGTGGATGTGGAGAAGGTTAAAGGATGGAGCTGACTCAGATGCCGCATATGAAAGATGCTACGCCTGTTGCTTTAAATTCGGACAGGAAATTGCGTTAACCAAAGAGCTTCAGGTCTTCTCCACATGTAGCCGGCTGTCTGTGAACACAAACATTTTTTATACAATTTAGCACAAAAACTTGGTTTTAGAGTAGAACACAGCATAGAAATACCCTCTATTTTCCTTTCAGTGGGGAAATTGTTTTCATAAACGTAGCAATAAAAGTGTCAGTTAAAGGAAGTAGTTTTACACGAGATAAGAATATAAAATGTATATAAAAAAATCAAAAGATCAACTTAACTACTGTGCAAAATACCAGCAAGTATGGAAACACAACTGAATAGGTTTTTACATCACTATAAACAACTACTAATGAAAACTCAGACTAAAGTAAAGAGTACACGGCTTGTTATCGTTAACAGCATTAACATTTCAATAATGTTTGTGGTTGAAAACCTTTCTGAAACAGTCCTGTCTGTACGATATTGTTTTTTAAAATGATGCGGCAGGTATATTAGTTTTTATATAACCCTGTTTGGAAAAGACCTTAATACAAGTTTAGCTAGTAACGATCCCACAATCTTTTTCCTAATTTTAGTTAAAATGTATTACATAAATATATTTTGTTTTTATTTTATTGTCCTTATTATATTATGTTATAAGATTTATTTAGTTTTAGATTATTTGATTGCTTATGTAGCTGCTATTATGTTGCTTTGCATGATTTATTTTTTATTTCTACTTTTCCTTATATTTGTGTACACACTTTGATTACATCGTACTTTGTTCCTGTTACCCCTCAATTTCTTCACTCTGTGGTAGAATAAAGCATATATCCACATCCAGTATGTATTTCTTAATTATTTTCATTTTGTAATTACTATTTTTTTCCTCTTCTTAATTGTGTTCCTAGCTAAACCCAGTGTGAACTCTTCCTGTCTGAGTGGCTGTGGGGTGCCTTATAAGGGCAGTGCTTTTAAAAAACACAAAATAATATTGCATGTAACATAAAACCATTAAAACAATTTTAATCAAATGATAAATATTTGATTATTTTGTGACATATTAATTAATTATACATTCGTTGATAAAATGTCTCAAGGTAAAACAAATGTTGAGGACAAATAATTCAGATTACCAGATTTCCTTTTTTTTTTTTGGCACCACCAATCTTTTCCATTCTGAGCCCCTGTAATTAACAGTTTGTTAACAAATGAGCGCACCCACATTTCTCCTCTGTGTCTTTGACTAATAACAGTAATTGTCGTGTCTGAATTGCTGTAGTCGTCTTGTGGGGCTGCCATCGGGAAGCGTACGAGTGTCTGATCTTCCCTCTCGGGTTCCTGTCTCTGTGTGGAATAACTGTAATGTTTCCATCGATAGCTCTGACCTGCTGGTTGGGTAACATTGAGTTCAGCTGCCTGTCTGTTCAATGATTAATAGTCGCGTATCTGACAGCTGCAGACGACACCTGCTGGTATCGATGAGGCACTGCGGGGGGCGAGGGCGGTCTCTCCCCTAAGTGCTGGGAGCGGATCAGGTGACGGGGACCAACGTTAATGCGTATTGTTGTGGTTCTCTACGCAGAAATGCGGCGTTGGAGGCATTTAGGGAAAAAAAACGGATTCTCTCTGCGGCTCATTGCAATCGTTCCTGAGACAGAATCACTGACCTGAACCTGTCTGTGTCCGCAGCTGCCGAGCGAGCAACAGGAAGAGTCTGATCGTGACCTCCAGCACCTCCCCAACTCTCCCTCGACCCCACTCACCTCTACATGGACACACAGGTAACACAGGCCTCCTCAGTGTAGAGTGAATTTAGAGATTATCTCTAAATACTCACTGTTTCAGACAATCAAAAAACCTGAAGAAATATAAGGAGCACTTTCATTACTACTACTTTGCTGATTTCATTTAATTGAGACACATTGGAGGCTTTTCCAGCCAATTAAAGGCTATGTAACAGAGTATCGACCAGATTTAAATTAAAACTTTGAATAGGCCACTTTGAATTTTTTTTTTTTGCAAGTCAGAGATACGCTTGTTGCTGTTTGCTTTTGATCATTGTCCTGCTATTTTTTGGTTAATTTTGGGAGGACCTTTGTGTTTTTTGGGGGGTCACCAGTGGTTCTGATTTTGGATCAGTTATTTCTGCTAAATCTCTGTTTCCTATTGTCAAAATCCTGATCTCTGACCTTAACTACTGCAATGAGGCCTGCAGAGCTTGAGATGTAGTTCTGAGCTCTTTTTAGATCTCCTGGGTGAGTCTTGATGAACCTTCCTCCCCTGGGAAGGTGAATTTGTTTTTAAATCAGTTTGTGAATTTCAGAGCACGGTGTGCTGCTTTTTAATGTCTTTTAGACTACTTCATCTTGTCAGACAAGTAATTAAATGTAACCAACAATCTGTGGTGAATTCCCACTAATTAATTGGGCTACATTGCATTGAAACCGATAAAACAGGTGAAAATAAATTATGTACATTAACTGAACAGAAACGATTTTCACTAAAGAACTTCCAGAGCATTTACTGGTGGGAAGAAATGCCCCATCTGCTTTATACTGAACCTGAAATTTTCATCTGGAGCTGTGGGAAATATAGAGATTTCTGCTGCAATAAA